>JANAVB010015000.1:21040936-21095936 GCA_029216955.1 Iris pallida | reverse complement strand
TTGTAGGTAGACTCCTAAGTTAGAATCGAGGATTCGATTGAGGATAGGAGGACGGTATCTCATGATACCATTGAGTATCCTAAGATGCTCAAGGTAAAGGGTGAGTTAAACAACATGGACCGTAAGATGGACTGGATGTCCACCTTACCTAGGAAACTTGGTAGGTAATGTTAGTATAGGTTAGTATCCTACTACCCTAGGAAGCCGGGAGTGAAACTCCTAAGAAAAAGTTACTTGGCCTTAGTGTTAGAGTGGAAAGGGTAAACGGGATAAGTTGGGATAATACCCATTTCACAACATATGGGTTAAGTACTTTAAGATATAGCTAAAATTAGGATATTATGGTTGGTAATGGTTAGGAATAGTAGACATGGACTAGTTTTGACCTTGGTTGACCATGGTTGACTATTTTGACCAAAAGTCAACCGATAGTCAACCGTAGCCTAAAATTGACTAGAACTTGACCCAAACTTGACCGGTTGACCTAAAGTCAACTGTTAGTCAACATTAGTCAAGTTTGACCTAAAGTTGACCTAGAGTTGACCAGAGTTGACCAGTTGACCAAAAGTCAACTGTAAGTCAATCGTTGACTTAAATCGACCTAGTTTAATTTTGTTCGACTTACATTGACCTAGTTTGACTTTGTTAGGTCTAATACGACTTAGATTAACCCTGTACAATCCAGTTTGACCTCGTTTGACGTGTCTTGACCTAGTTTGACTCAGTATGACTTAATTTTACTTCCAAACCATTATATTGATACAATATTCCATCTATAGGTCCTCGAGGCACTGTTCTTGGACTCAGTCGACTTATTCATCACATCACAGGCGAGTACATTCTCTGATAACTTTTCCAATTTATGATAATTGTTATAATTCATGTAATTAGTGTAGATATGCTTGTTCTTGACACATTGGTCACACTGATTGGTATTCATGGATTCCGACATGAGTTATTATTCCTTGCTATCTTGGTATATCTTGTGCAAGCCCCCTTATAGTTCTTGTGCAGTATATGGACACCGATTCTCGAGGAGACTTACTCCCTTCTCGTAGAATCCCGTGTCGTAACGTGTCTTGCTTGGATCCACTCTACCAGTCGGGGACGGGGAGTACTAGTGTAGATGTGTAGTCAATACCCGCCTTGTATATCTTGTAAACCTTGTGAATGCCAATCCTACACCACATGTATGATTGGCCAGCTCATGACCTTGTGCAGACCCAAGTTGGCCACATGTTGTAGCTAGTATTCACTCACGTAGATGGTATGATTCTCGACTCTTGTACATGATATGATTGATTTTTTTGACTTATTCTAGCTCTAGTTTTACAGCTTACCTTGCAATGATACTCACATGTACATTCCATGATTTTTTGTATATACTCTCTATTTACAGTCTTATAGTTTTTGTCATATCTTGTGAACTGTTGTTAGTTGATTG
The DNA here is from genome assembly GCA_029216955.1 of Iris pallida. NCBI lineage: Eukaryota > Viridiplantae > Streptophyta > Magnoliopsida > Asparagales > Iridaceae > Iris > Iris pallida. Next base: position 21,094,492 of record JANAVB010015000.1, on the reverse strand, counting down.
TGCTCGTTCCATCCTGACTGGATATGTTGACAAAATATTATAGATGCTGATGAGGAGGATTGCTGTACCTACTACGGTCTGGTTGACGTAGTGGGCTTAGACTTGGAGGCCTTGGTTCAGCAGGGCTTAGCTCTGTCCGACGAGCCTCTAGCTTAGTTTAGTTAGAGTAGATATTTTAGACTGGACCTTGTCTCCAGCTTGCTACTTATGTTTATGATATTATATTGGAATTGTATAACTATACTACTTTGTGACTCTCTTTCTCTCTGTTGAGCTGGATATTGCACTTTGTGATTATATCTATCTATTTTTCGTGCCATGATTCTTCCTTCTAGATTGTGATTGAGTTTATCAGTATTTCATACTATATTCCTCCGTGCGGAGATGACATGTTATTATATACTGTTTGTTAGCTAGTAGACCTACAGCATTCTACACTGTTTTTACGGTGTAGGCTGGGCGTTGTCACGCACTTATGCCCCTAACTAGGGTGCGGGTCGTGACAGCTCTCAAGGTCTGGGTCTTCAGGAGTTATTCGTTGCGGATGCTCCAATCGATCGAATATGATGGGTTCCTCTTCTTTTTTTCTGGATGGAACTACGAAGTAGGTGCCTCGGGCAGGGACAACTCAGCTCACATGGTTGGCAGTTGTCACTTGCGTCTATAGTTTACACAAAGAATTATCCAGAAAATAATTGGTGTTCCAGCATGCACCAGAGTAGTTCGATGACAATTTTCTGTTAATGAAGTAGGATATATTGTTTCGAGGGATTACGTCGTCGAAAGAGTGGGCCTCTGTGTTGGCATAGACGTAATTTTTTAGCTCTTCTTCAGTGAGGGATAGAGCTGCCGCCGGAGGAAAAGGAGAATGCCTCCCTTTCAGCTTGACCATCAAGGGAATGGTGGTTGGATGCTCCTGCGCCTTCATGGTCTACCTTGGCGACCTCCGAGGTAACCTCATTCGTATAGGCTTCTGACCATCTTCTATCGTCACTGGAGGCGGAGATAGAGCATTGCCCCAAAGCTTAACAACAAGAGACGCTGACACCTTAGGAGGCCTCCCTTTTAGTCAAACCTTTAAAGGTTCTTCGACCACTGTTGCGCTTTCTGAAGCTGTCTCTGCCTCGTCACCAACATCATTGCTGTCGCCATCCCAGGGGACTGACTTGTACAGATCAGCATCCATACAGTAGGCTTCAAGTCCTCAGAATGGGTCGATATCAACGAACTCCGTTTTGATAGTCCCGTCGCTGGCCACATATTTCATACACTGATGTAGGGTGGAAGGGACAATCATGTACTCATGGATCCATGGTCGCTCCAATAGTATGTTGTAATTTATGTTTATATTAATGGCATAGGAAGTCACTTCAGTGTACAGGTCACCGATCTGGTATTTCAGGCAAATTTTGCCCAAGGGCTCGCTCTTTCCCGCGTTTAAGCCACTGATTGTTGTCTTTGAGGCTGTCATTCGATGCATCAGAACCCCTAAAGTTTGAAGCAGGCTTCTTGGAATAATACTCAAAGAGGAACCTGGGTCGATGTGGATGCGATCGACCTTAATGGCACCGACATACCCCATATAGTATAGGGGGCGGTTGTGCTAGTTTTTTTTAGTAGCATGTCTTACTGGGTGAAAGTTATACTAGGAATCACTTTGACCACGATATGGTAATGTGGGCAAGCTACGGGATCTACTTTCCGTGGCTGAACCTGGGAGAGGAAGGACTCGACGTTCTGTAAAGCTTCACTCAGCGTATCTCGTGTCTCTTTAGAGAGGCGGAGGAGCTCAAAAAGTGACAATCTAGTTGGAGTATTAGGCAGCTATGCTAGAATATCGAAGTTGTAAGGCTTGACAGGCCCGATTGCTGAATCCTTTCTGAAAGGTTTGTCCAAGCGAACCTCCTTCTGTTTCTGGTTGTCTATTGTAGGGGCCCGGGATGGACCCGTCTCTGGTGCCTCAGGGATCTAAGGTGGACCTGCTCCTGATATATCTGGGATATGGGGAGTATTTGGGGGAGACTCCTCCTGGTCTGGAGCTTGGCTCTCCTCTTGCCTCTGTGCCGAGCGGGTGGTCACCAAAGTATCGTCGGTCGATGTCGAGACCATGCGGCATGCCTTACTTTTCTTTCCTTTGGCAGAAGGGGTCGTAGATGTCATCATGTCGGGAACCAAGTCAGGATGTAACCATATAACTTTACCTTGAGGCGTGGAGAATAGGATAAGCACTTAGGCATTGTCCCATGCTGGCGGAAGGTTGACTACCTCCATCGTCGCCTTCGGAATAGGGATGATGCCATCTTGTACCTCTATGGCTGGAAAACTTCTGAACTGGAGAGTAACCATGTTGGCCGTGACGGTCTTCTCCTCGTAATCCAACGATATGATATTGACGTTATTGAGGCGCTGAATTTGCCCCTTCAACACATAGCAGTCCTGTGTTGAGTGATGGACGTACTAGTGATAATGGTAGTACTTGGGATGGTCCACCTTTCCTACTTCATCAGGACGCCTGGGTGCCGGGATGGACAATTTGCCACTCTTCGTAAGCATCTCAAAGAGCTCTAGCGTATCCTCGTCATTGAAGGAGTAAGTCTCCCTCGGCCTCTACGCTTTCACAGACTTGGGGTTCGCAGCTGCTGAACCTTTGGAGATGTTGACGGTCATGGCTTGCTTGTTTTTTTCCGTCTTTAGGGTTGTTGCTGGACGAGCGTCTCCTATTGTCTTCGGTACAGAAAAGTGTAGCCCCCGGAGCTGCGTCCTGGGCTTTTCTTTGTGCGACGTTCGCTTCTGTAATGAAAGGCGTCTACTCCGTGCAGGGAGCACTGTGCCATAATTTTATAGCTGGCAGCATGTTCTTGCGGCATGAGTCCATAAGCATGGGCTTGGGCATGCCGGGTTGTAATCTAAGGGCTGCCTGGCAGAAGCGCTCGATGTATGTGCAGACAGGCTATTTCTTCCTCTGGACAATTTCTATGAGGGTCGACATAGTCATATCCATGCCTCCTTCGTAGAATCGGTCCACGAATCGAGTCTTCAGGTCTTCAATGACGAGATACAGTCATCCGAAAGACTGCAGAACCACTCATAGGCTACCCCCTGCAGGGCTCCTATGAATATGTTGGACAGGAGGGCATCATCCTTTGGCAGGTGCCCCGTTACCGAGGCAAAGTACCTCAAGTATTATCGGGGAGATCCCCTTCTCTTTATAAGGTGTAAGCATCTGCAGATTATATTTGGGAGGATAGACGATGTTGTCCCACTCGACAGGGTATGGCTGTCGGATCCCCTTCTTCCGGAGCATTGCTTGCTTCTCCTTGGCATTATGACGAGCATATAACTCCTTGATGGCCTGCTGTATCTCGGTCGACATTACGGAGCCTGTAGTCGATAGAGTAGACGAGGATGGTCCTGCCTGAATGGCAGTAGGCAACCTGCTGGATTCGTTATTGGTTGGCAGATCACGCATAGGTATAGAGACAGCGGGAGCCATGCTACTCTTGAGGTCAATTATGACCGAGGACAGGGTCTTCATGGTGTCCGTTAGCATATGTAACTTCGTCTCGAGGACTTCGATACGTCTGAGAGCTTCGTTGTTGTCTTCCTCATTGCCATTGACCATAAACACAGACCGAGTGTGAGGGTGCCTCAAGGGAGCCGTGGATCCTTCACTTTCTGGCTTAGACGCCTGAGTCCCGCTGTCCTGAGGATATACCGTAAGATTGTGATCTTCTTCAGACTCAATATGGTTGCTACCCCCGGTCTGGTGACTGGCTGTGCCAATGAAGATATCCGTGTCGTACTGTGCCTCGTCAGATTGGAACACAAGGTCGTCATGTATGGTAGGAGGCTGGCTACCCCCTATTTTTGATAAGGCATATAATGCAGATTTGGAACGAGTGCCTTGGAACACACCTGCATCAGGTACCTTAGCTTTACTGTTCTTTGACCTCTATTTCGGTTTAGCAATCGATACAGAAGGATTCTGGAAGGGCTACTTAAAAGCTCTGGAACCCTGCACCATATAGCATGTGGCGATGCGGGGCTCGTCTTCTCTATGGCTCATCGACCCTCTGTTAGGACTCTAGCGTGGAGTCGGCATGGAGTAGAGTCTCTGGAAGACGGAGCACCTGCTCGGTGATGGCGCAGTCATCTGCTGACAACGACAGTTGATGGTAATCTGGGTACAAGAGTGCCTTGATTTAGGCACGTGTTGTGCCACAGATTCTTTATTCGCTTGGGAGAGGGTTGGATCTTCTGCGTAGCACTCCTATGTACATACAGAGAAGCTGCATGTAAGTACGGTTAGAGCGGGTCTGGCGAGGAAGCCTCTTGTCGCTCCTGCGGGAATGCTGCTCGTATTGCTCCCTCTCTGTAGGAAGTACCCCTGGATTGGCTTACGCACAGAAGTACCCCAGCGGCAGGGAGATTTGACTGGTTGAGCCATCGGAGCGCGAGAGCCAGTCTTGTATAGCTTTCCGTCGGCTGCGCGTGTTACTGCCAACACGGGCCTCTGGTCTGTCGTTGGTGTCGCACGCTTGTTGTACGAAGTGCGAGCCACCTGGGATCTCTTTCTACTACCCCCAGCGGATGAGTAGTATTCACAGTCCACCGAAGGTTTACCTGAAGGGAAAGTGATTCTGTCGAAGATAGTTTTCCTTGCCAGTAATACTCCCACCGTGAGGGGTTGGACCGGTGTGTGCTTCCGTTGGCATCGTTCCTTCGTCAGATCAACCATAGAACCACCATCTTCCTCGCCATGCTTTCCCGGGACGGGAATCCGACGAAGGAATAAGGCTATAGCAGCTGGGATCTTCTCTGTGGCCTTGACGTTGAGGGGGTCCTGAGACGCAGTTCCCGCCATCATGCCGCTGGCTGCAGCCTCCTTAGGCCTCCAGACACGTCGAGTCTTTGTCGGTTGTACTAACCGCTTCGAAGTCTTCAACTTTTCATCAGAGAGGAGATCTTCAAAAACCTGCTGGTTGAAGCATACGACCAGCATGTCTTGAGAAGCTTCCAGCAAGTTGTCATCAGATTGCGTCACCGCCTTCTCGTTGGAGGAGAAGGTAGTCCCCAACAGAGTCACTATTTTGTTCGACGTAACAAAAGGTTGAACAAACTTTTTACTTTATTGAACGTATAAGATATCTGTGTACAAAGAAGGAAGTCCTAAACAGGATATTCTAAGTACAGGAAGAGGAGGTTTCTGGGAGAGGAGGTTTCTTGGAGTCTAATTGATCCTCGTCTAAGATTTAAATCAATCTGATATGATATCAATCATGATTTAATCCCAATCTTCTCTGCAAGAGGCGGTTCAAACAAACGAATTGGGGTGGACCCATGCTTTCTGTGCCTCTAGTGAGGACTAAGTGCTGCTGTGCTTCTGGGGAGATGAGTAGACCGTGCTTCTGGAGGCGATGAAACCTCTGTGCTTTCAGACGACGAGTGGACTTGGCTTCGAATGACGACGAAACTTCTGTGCATATAGAGCAACTTATGAAACTATATTTCAGGCTACCAGAGTCACTGTGCTGTAGGCGACAAGTAGGCTTGTGCTTCAGGTTGGCGAGGTTACTGTCCTTTTAGAGCGACATGTTGACTTGCATTGGTTGCGATGGGAGTTCTCAAGTCTCTTGTAGAGAAGTAACTTAAGCTTCTGATCCGGAGGTGACTATGCTTTTGGAGCGACAATTAGTATTCACTCACATAGATAGTATATTTCTTAACTCTTGTACATGACATATCCTGTTCACCTGCTCTTACATTCACTTATAGTTTACTCATGCCCTGTTACCTTCCTGTACATGTTATTTCTCCTGTATATTCTCTATATTTACTATTATATAGACTTTATCATTTATTGGGAACTCTTATTAGAAATGTACTTCGTTCCAATCCTTACTGGATAACTATTTGTTTAGGTAATGTTATGCCCCACACTTTGGACTTCATGATGACAGATTTCGACGTTCGTTTGGATCGTGAGTTGACCTCTTGAGAGCTCTAGGCCATATTCTTTATCTAGATTATGTCTTGTCAATCGGATATGTGTTTGATAATTTTTTGAGATGTATGATCATTTTATAGATTCTAGGTGATTTTGAGTTATTGCTATCTTTCCTTCATATCTTCCTTAGCTATATGTGATTTGAGTACATATTGATTTAGTGGATAATATAACTGTTGAGATGTTTTGTTGGTTACTTGACAACGTTCTACCGTCGATACTGCGGCATAGGCTGGGCGTGGCCCACATATCCATGCCCAAAAATCCGGGTGCGGGTCGTAACATATTTTTATGGTGGCCCATGCAGGTCAATCTTCGTAACTAATACGAAGTCATGGTAATACTTAGGATTAGCCATACTACTGCGAGCCTGCCCTAGAATAAGGATTTGAGTCATAGAATATTTTAGGATTTTGGTACTCAATCACTAATTAGGACTCCTTGAGAGATTCTTGGGACGACCCCTAAGAATCTCACTCTAAACCCTATCTCAAAATCAGTTTTCATTTGTTTCCGTCTATTTTTTCTTGTTCGTTGGTTGAATCTTGGTATTCGTTGTTGACTTTGATTTGGTATCGAGATGACCTTATGGACTAAATTAAGGTATATTCTGATGACGTATTTGGTGAGGACAGTGTGAAAGATAAATGTCTACTTAAGTTATGGAGTCTAGAGTTTATCGCAGCCATACTAGCTGGCATGACAAAAACATAGAGCCTGATTTGAGGTATACTTATCTTGGTTATGAAATTTAGAGTTTCTCGCAGCCATACCGGCTGGCATGGTGAGAATTCTAGATAACATGATTATAGTGTATATACCTTAGTTATGGACTCTATCGTTTATTGCAGCTATGCTTACTGGTATGGCAAAAATTCTGGATAACATAATTTCAGATTATCAGATCATATCTTAAATTGGTTTTTAACATATCGTCCATATCATTCTATCTTGTTATTATTGAGTTTTGTTCCATCACTCTAATTGCTCAGGGTAAGAATATCTTTAGTTCATCTAGTTCAATTCCTCATGGGGCTTCACCTTCATTAGTTTCGAGGCAGCTTCTTGGATAATGTAGTAGTTTAGTAACTTGTAGGTAGGTTGTGTCAGAGTATAGTTACTAGTTGGTATCCTAGAGTAAGCATGTGATCAGTATAGTTATGAAGTTAGTGACTATGTACCAAGGGTGCCTAGAGGATTTAATATAAGAGAGTTTGATTTTAGACAAGGTGAACACCTTGGAATTGCTTTTGTTGATTTTGGACAAGTGTAAGAAAAGAAAAGAGCAACGACTTCGTTATGACCAGATGAGCAAGAACAAATACATATCATCATTTTCTTCTTCTTGACTAACTCTACCCTACTTACATCCATCAACTATCTCATATCTAATTCTGTTAGCTACACTTTAAAATCTCTGATCTCTTTACTTAGGAAAGGCCGAGGAAGTATCGTAATCATCTAGCTCAGAAAGGACGTAATTTGTTATCACGTGGTGATTCTTGTAGGACTATAAAACGTTGGACATTGGGATAGAATTAATAGGAGAAAGGTATGATAAAGATTGGAAACAAATCAAGAGACCGGTAGTATCAACTTTGAAATGATTACACTGGAAAACTTATTTTGAGTATGGATTACTTTAAAAAGAATATATGAGAATTTCGAGTAAGAAGAGCAGTAGAATATACATTAATGGTGAGAACTGTAATGTTTTGTAGTTGTATTTTTAGAACTGATGAGGATATTCGAGGGCGATTTGATTTTTGAGAATTTAGATGTTTTTGTTGTTACTGATTCTTGGGATATTACATCATAGAATTAAGACTAGATACTGAAATTAGGAATACATGGAAATAAGCTGATGACTACATGCGGTGATGACATAAAATTGAACAAAGATTGGTAAGAGAATGATTATGAATTGGAAGAACACCAAATTTTTGAGTTATAGGAAAAACTAGAGACTTTTGTAGAAATTCTTAAGTTTAAGAAGGATAATATTTGAAAGTATACAAGTTGAAGAAAATATGAAGGATGATTTTAAAATAATGAAGGAAGAATTTTTTTTAATGGTAATAGTGGTATCAGACTTGAGTAATATGAGGGGTATAACTTGAACAAATTTTCAAAGATTTTGTAAACCCTAATTCAGTAATTTCAGATGCAAATTAAAGACAAGATGAAGAACTTGGATTTTTCAAGATGATTAAGTTGATAATGAAGGTAAAAAGAATCGAGGGCTTATAACAAGAATATGTTCATAGGTAGTGCCTTTGGAATAAAGGTCAACCCTGTCGTATTTATAGAAGGGTTCAATCTTCATGACTGAAGATTATAATTTTGATAGTAGTCATATAAGGGTTGAATTTTCATGATTGAAGACCATGATTCTGTAGTGGCATGTCTGGACTTATAAGATAAAGACATAATTGGGAAATGACGATCAGATAATTCTTGGTAGTAGTCGAAGTAGAGTGAGATGATTACTTTAACTCCCCTCAAAAATTTATATCTTTTGATTTCCTTATCCTTAAATCGTTCCTTGAATTTCAATACCATTTAAATTTGGTCCACTTTGATCGTGACCAATCGATTTTGATCATCATCTTTATCGCGCAAACATTCTTGACCCTTGACTATACTCAAGTGATCAAAATTTAATCGTGACCTGGATTTCTATCAATTTATTGCTCGTACCTAGACTTCGATTATATTCTTCATCGTATCTAAATATTGTTTTGATCAAGGTTAGACTGACCTTATCCTTGATCGTGTCGAAATTTTGATTAAGATCATGTGTGGATTTAAATGCAATTATCGCTCGTGCTTAAACCTTCGATTTAAATTCTTAATAATGACTAGTTCCGTGCTAATCATGATTTGATTTAGCCACTATTCTTTATGTTGGTCGTGCCTAGATGACCTGGCATGACTTGATGACTTTGATTCCAACGGTCATGATTCTAATAACCGTGACTATACGTGTTAACCTTAACTCATAAATCGTTGCTGAAATTTTTGATCTTTGATTACGACAATCTGATTTGATTTTGAACTTAGTCGTGTCAGAAATTAGGCGTGATCATGTCGGAATAAATTTTCCTGTCGTGCATAAATTTTGATTCTCTAGTCACTCGTGCTCAGATTTCATTCCTAACCATGCCTAGGTTTTAATTTTCTTCGTAGATTTATCCTAACGTGCCTAAGTGATTTTAGTCATTCCAAAATTCTTAAGCACGTCCAAGCCTTGATTCTACTCGTGATCAGGTGGTTTTGATCCTTGAAAATTGATCGTGCCAAATATTTTATTATTCTAAGTGATGCTGAATCGCATCACTTTTGTACTAGGTCGTGCCTAAACAACTTTGCACCTAACCCTATCGAACCTAGATTCTATTGATCGTTCTATACTTAGATTCGATTCTAACTTGATCGTAACTGAACGATTTTGATTTTCCTAGTCACGACTTCGTACTTAAATAACTTGAATTCATTCTAAATCGTGCCTATAAGGCCTTGACTTTGAAAATTTGATTATGCCTAAGTTTTATCTTCATTCATAACTAAGTATTTATCTTGATTGTGCCTATTCGACCTAAGATTTGGTTTTCATCTAAATCATTCCATACTTGAATTTCAATCCTATCTTCGATTCTCCTAGTCGTGATTGAGATCGTGCCTTATTGACTTGAGTTATTTCTAAACCGTGCCTATATAATTTTGTTCATATTACGATTCTATCATTCCAAAATCACTAGTCGTGCATAAATAATTTTGAATTGATTATCTTGATCGTGCCAAAGTTGTCGTTCTTTGACCGTGCCTAAGGTATTGACTAAACTCTCTATCGTGTTTTGATCTTTCTGCCAACCTTAAATTTTGAGGACAAAATTTTTTTAAGGAGGGTAGATTTGTAAACTCCGTTAACCGAATTCTTGGATTTTTCAAATTTTTGTATTTTTCTGTTCTCAGAATTTTTCGAAATCTTTAAAATCGTAAATTTTAGTTTGAAGCGTATTTTCGATCGTATAATGCTATCGGTATTTTGTTGGACCATTTGGTTTTATGAAACTATTTTGTGTGAGATTTTATTCTATTGGAATCTTCCTGTTCATTTCCTTAAATTTATATAAGTTACAAATGTTTATTTTTGAATACATAAAAGATTTGTCAAAATATTATTTTAAATAAATATACCTTATTCTATTTTATTGGATCCTATAGTTTTTGATAAATTATAATATTATATTTTCCTCGTGTCGGGCTAAGACCATTTCGGTCCTAGTTTAGCCTACCAAGCCATTGGCCGGGATTGTGGGCTAGAGCTCGGGTTTAGCCAATAATAGATATTAGTAGCTAAATTGTAATTAGCTAGCTAATATTTAGTAAACAATTGTTAGAGGTTAGTGATAAGTTAGTTGTTAGTGATTTTCACTAATAGCCCTACTTCTATTACAATTATAAGCTTGCCCTTAGGGTGTTTCCACTCTACCCTATAAATATGGAAAGTTTCCAATATTTTTACAATATAGAGATTTCCTAAACTTTTTCCTACAACACATTGTAGCCGCCACTATAGTACCCCTCAATTCCAGACCACCTCCCGACCTCTCCTTGGCCGACACCCATTCCGACCATCTACCCCTATCCACCGCTCCAAGCCATCACCAATGCCACCACACCGCCGCCGTAGTTCCCTACGCTACCATCTCCTCTCGACCATGGCCAACTGGCCAGACCACGACCACTACTCCCCCATCGCACCAGCCAACCCGTCCCTGTGCTCGACACAGTCACCACCACCATCTACCACACTATAGAAGCATGGAATTTTAGGCACATCCAAAATGTGGCATATACATCATGTGCCACACACAAGATAAATGTCAGCGCATTAGTCAAAAATGGTGAGGATAAAATCGCATGAAAAAATAATTTTTATTTATATAAAAAATCTATTACATGGCTTTTCTCATTTGTAAAATCCATTACAAAAAAAGGCCTAGTCTAAAAACTCTGCAGCAAGGCGCATCATTCTGACGTCTCAGTCTAGGCGCATCTCTCTGGCGTCTCAGCATAGGCGCATCATTCCTTTTAATCAGAGTGAATCACTTCCTCGTCAACACACGAGTGCTTCGGCTAATGAAGCAGTTATTGAGCAGAACGTAGGTTGGCAATCAATCCAAACCCGGTGGCTCTTCCATCATAACAGAAGTCGGGGCACGACGACCCTGATCTTTGCATGCAACAGGCACCCAACGTCGTCTCATACAAGAATACTGTTGACAAAGGGCATAAGCACGAACTATTGCGCATCTCAGTCTTCTGAAGGGGTTCATTATCAAAGCTTCTTTGAACGAGGAGATTCACAACCTGAAGTGTAACGTCTTGCCAAGGGGAAGGATCGGTCGAGTTCATCTTTGTTGAGAAGTTGGGTGAAACAAGAACAAACTCTCTCTTACCGCTGCTATTTATAGGCTAAGGCATAAACCAAAGCCATGCGCCAAGTGCCAGCCTACTCGAAGTTAATGTGATGAATATGCATTTATGGCAATGAATCTGCCACCTCAAACTTAGCTAATTCAAAAGTCATCAATTTTGGTCTCGAAATATTCGAAATGTATTGACCAAAGGAGATGCACCCAACAGCTGATGCGCTCTTCCGACAGATGCGCCCCGTAGCTGATACACCTTAAGGGGCATGCGCCACCCTGAGCTCTCCACCCATCGAAACATTTAATACAAAATGGCAGAAATGACAACAGTACGCGTCTCGAAGTCTGAGCAGTTGACTTTTTTTTATAGAAAACGAAGAGACCTAATCATCACTCTCTGTCGGTTACGACTGTGCCCTGCCACGTAGCCGACTGGTCCCTTCGCATGCGTCTCTACAGCCATGTGCCCAAACTCAGCATGAGCTTCTGAAGCTGTGCGCCCAGACTTGCTATTTGACCTCAAAAGTCATGAATCAAGCTTCTTCATACGCCAGATCCTGGGTGCATCCACTCAAGTCAAGCAAGGATCTTTGAGTGATAGGCATGCACCATGTGTCTTTGACTCAGTTCTGTCTATGAACGAGTGCTAACCACTCAAGATCTCAGCAACAACCAAATCTCAACAACTGCCACATGTCAACTCCTCCACAACTTCAAACAGATTCAGTTCCAGCTCTCCACTGCATCATTCATGCGCCCAATAAAGTCAGATATGTGGCATCCCTATGTGCAAAATGTCTATGCGTGGATGAGCAGATCATTCTGTTGCCTATAAATAGAAGGATCATTCCTTCATTGAGGAGCTTAAACTACTTCAATATTCTTAATATTTTCAAGAGCTTCAATAGCTTCGACTCATCACCTTCCAGAGAAACTCAGACCTTCAGAGAGCTCGATATAGTTATTAGATCGTCAACGGAGCAAAGAATCATCTCTCCATCGCCACAGTTCCCAGATAAAACAAAAATGTACGAGAAGGATTCTATCGAGATTCTACATTGTACTCTGTTCTGTTTGTGATTAAATATAAAGTTCATTTCAAACTTTTTAATGGCAAACAAGCTGACGACTCTGCTGGGGACTACTTTTTCCTCCAATGAAAAGGTCGTGTCACAGTCTGCCGACAACAAACTCGTCTCCTTCCACAAGATGCTGGTGGTATACTTCGATCAGCAAGCGTACGAGGAGTTTCTCTCTGAAGGCAACACGAGTCCTTCGAAGCGGCTGCTAAAGTCGAAGAAGACCCGCCAAGTCTGGGTGTGCAAAGGCGATGTGCCGAGCACCACCACTGAAGGAGCTTCACCAGCGCAGTACTTCCTTCATGCTGAAGTTCTCAGTGAACAAGACATTGCCACTGGTATAGCACATCTGCCTGGGAAGCACGGTGCTGACTGCACTTCCCAACCTACCTCTTCCCAATCGAAGTGGATGCGTCGACGTAAGAAGGGCACAACCACTCTTCTGCGCATGAACTCTAATGTGCAGGGGAAGACTTCTGTCTTTGACAGAATCACTCGCTGTCATGGCAAGGAAAAATTGGATTCTGAGTACTATATGCTGTTACGGGCAAATACAAAAAAGTCCAAGGCAGTACGGGCCATGCGCCATCAACATGCTATGTCATCAGCGAACCAGCAATACATGCTGAAAGTCATATGCGCAGCTGATGGAAAAATGTATAGAGTCGACTCGGGTGTTGCGGCACCAGCAACGAGTCAACTCTTAAAGTCCCCTTCTCACTTGGGTGCATCTCTTGCGTATGGAACCAAGCTGGGTGGGGCAAACCTTACGGCTCTAAACCCATGCGCCCATGTTGGTTTTGCGCATGAAATGGGTTCAACTCGTAATACGTGTTGCTCTTCCACCAATGATCTGGGCGCATCTCATGCGCTTGAACTGGATCAGGGGCACAACGCTCACATGACCACCCTGACGCTTGGACCTGCCATGCGCCTGAGAGGGGTGTGAATGTGAAGCTCTTCTCACACAATCTACGTAATATGATAACTCATAGACGTAGATCGGGAAAGATGAGCTCCATGCACGATACGTCCCCCGTGGCACATACTTGTGCTATGGTCACCATCAATTGCTGCTGTTACAAAATAGTGTCTGTATTACCGAAGCAGTCTGTGTTCCAGTGACTCCAACCTACTGTACCTGTCCGATATCGCCTCGGAAAGAAGGTGACAACCAAGGATGAAGGAGAACCTTTGGTTGCCTCGTCCATGTTGTCTCGAACTCTCCTACACCCGGGAGAAAAATAAACACCACCAACCCTTCGGCCTCGTCAGTTTCATCGAAGGGCCGGCCAAAGGGAAGCAAAGCAATAGTCCTATCGACTGGGGTATTCTAGAATACTCGATTAAGGATAAAGGATCCAGCAATAGCGCAAGTAGGGAGTGATCAGATCCCGTTTGTCCATAACAACCCTTCATTCAAGGATGAGAGTATTCATCAAGGAACTGATGCCGATGTAGCTGGGGTAGCCAGTTCGAGGCGTCAGAAGAAGAAGCTCCTAAGCCAACCTTTTCGCAAGAAAGCGAGACTGAGAGTAAGGCATCCACTGATCCCTCCACTTTGACCCATGTCATGCCTGTGTACATGGCGGGGGTGGCGACGAAGAAGAAGTAGACGCTTCAGCTCCGGATCTCGTACGACGTATAGAAAACTTAGAAGATGGTCTTAAGACCCTCTCCACCACCATACAATCCTTGACCCAATTGATATTCGAGTTTCGGAATACTCTGACTTCTCCACCTTCGATAAGGGCTCCTATATCTGCCAGTCCCGATCCGGGGGCCAACGAAAAATCAAGTATACCCCCTCAACGGGTATCTTTAAAAATATGTCATCACGCCCTACTTAGGACATCAACTCCTTCGGGTACTGAGCCTCATACTTTGCCTCCCTCACATGCTCCTAGCTCTACAGAAGAACTATTTGAGTTGGTAAGAGACTTGCACGCTCAGTTTGAGGCAAAGGAAAAATAGGAGGAACGCCAAAAACTCAGAATCTGGCAGCCCTATCCTCCTGAATAGAATAATATGGTTTATCCTCTTGAGTATAAACCAAAATCATTGACACCGTTTAACGGAAAAAGACTCTTCCCGTCAATACTTGACCCATTTCCATTCCATGATAGGACAACTACCGAAATAAGACGCCTTGCACACGAGTCTGTTCGTAGGGGCCTTGAAAGGAGTAGCATACGACTGGTATTGCAACCTCCCTGACAACTGTATATCCTCCTTCGAAGACTTGAAGCATCTTTTCCTAGCCTGATTCTATGACGGAAGAAAAGACATAATAATGTCCTCTCTGATAGAAGTCGTCCAAAAGGAAAATGAGACAGTTCGAGGTTACATCGAATGCTTCCGCCAAGCATATTTAAGGTTACCTTCTGGTATACCTGAACAGGTACTGATAGAGTCCCGTCGTATGAATATGACACCAGCTGTTAAGCTTTGGCTCGATTCCACTCAGCATCCAGACTATAGTGCACTAATCATCGGTGCTGAAGACGTCGAGAAGAAGGCCCGCAATGCTTGACTTTTGGGGGTCAACTTCCTCGCGTTCGATAACAAGGCGATGCGTGCCGTCAACAACAACAATGGGCGCGAGCAAAAGGGAAAATAGGTATTGATTGTGAATACCTCTAAAGGTGCGCCGGATCCTGCTCAGAAGCCACCGGCCTCACCAAGGTAGAAGCAGGTCTACTCCATCAATGATAACGACACCTGCAGCTCTTTGAGATTCTGAAGCAAGGCGATAAGATCAAATTGTGCAATCCCAAGCACCCTGACAAGGTGGACAGGGTAGGAGACTTGAGGTATTGTTACTACCATCGGTTTGTCGGTCACCCTACTCGAGACTGTTATATCTTGAAGAACTAAATACAACGCATAATTAATACGAATGTCCTCTCGCTTGACTATAAGGAAAAGACATTCTCGGCAAATATGGTATCTCCCCAGTTTGGTACCCTGCTACCGACTGAAGCTCAAGATGACGTCGTCCCCATCCATAAGGCGACAATGGAAGTAATCAACCTTCCACCGACGCGTAACTATTTGTGTGGGCTGGTACCACTCACGATATCCCGAGGAGAGATCATATGGGCTCATTCAGATCTAGCTCCATAATTGACTAACCAGGAGTACGTCCTACCTCCAAAACTAAAGGCAAGAAGACCAGGTCTTGCCGAATGGTCACTTCCTCTCCGAAGGAAGCCTTTCCAGTATAGACGTGTTTACAGCAGAACTCTCAACAAGAGGAGGCTCCAGTTAAAGTAACGCCTCCTGTCACCATGTTGGCTGCCTAATGGGAAGGTTCATCTCAACCCCTAACAACCGGTAAACAAAAGCAGAATGAGGCTCATTTCGATAGGCCTCTACAAAAAGACAGTTCTTTAGGGTTGACTAAATCCCACAACTTTGACATACTGGCTCAGCTCGCCAGTACTCCGGCTCGGCTATCACTATTTAAGCTTTTCTATTTATCCAAAGATACTCGAAAGGCTCTATGTGAGGTACTGAAGGATGCTGAGTCCTTCATTAGTCAAGTCAAACTGCCTGAAGAAGATCCAACAACATGTTCGTATTGCCATAGTGTAGGGTAAATTATCCCCAACATCACATTCACTCAACAAGATATGCTACTCAAGAACAACCGACATAATAGACCACTGTATTACACAGGGTATGTTGGTGCCATCAAGGTAGATTGGATCCAGATCGACCCTGGGTCTTTCCTTAGCATTATCCCTCAGACTCTACTCCAGACACTAAGGATCCCGATGCATCGCATGACTGCATCCAACACTATAGTCAGCGACTTTAACGCTGGCAAGAGCGAGCCTCTGGGTAAAATTCGACTGAAATGTCATATCTGCGATCTCCAGACGGAAGTGACTTGTTACATCATTAACGCAGATATCAACTACAACATCCTGTTGGGATGTATGTGGATACATGAGTACATGGTGGTGCCGTCTACTCTCCATCAATGTATGAAATATGTATCTACCAATAGCATAGTCAGGACAGAGTTTGATAATGTTGAACCCTTCAAAGGAATCGAAGCATTTTTCACCAACTCTGACCTCTACAAATCAATTCATTTGGACGATGAAGCCAACGACGCTGATAATAAAGCAGAGGCAGAAACAGAGGTTGATGCTAAAACTGAAATGGAAACTGAAGCCCCTTTGAAGGTACGACTCAAGGGAAAACCTCCTTCAAGTGCCAGCCTCCCTAGTTGAGACAGCAATGAAGCACCGTTGTGGTTGTGACTTAAGGGGAAACCTCCCTAAGTGTCGGCTTCTCTTGTGGCCAAACTGTACGGAAGAGCACCAGCCCCTGAGACGCCAACTAAAGTACCTCTGAAAATACGCCTTAAGGGGAAACCTCCCCAATCGTCGGCTCCCCTCGTAGTCAAGCTGTAGGGGAAGACTTCAGCATCTCTTCCAGCACCGACTCAGGAGCCAATACGGGTCAGACTCTCGAAGAACTATGCATAAACACCGTCTGCCAAAACATCAACTCCTCTGGTGGCAAAAATTCGGCCTAAAGCCCCATAATCTCCCAAGGCTACTCCAGTTCTCACTGACAAAGAGCTGGAAGATTACATATCTGCTAATGTTGATGCTCCTTCTTTAGATGGTATAATCCATCGGGATAAGATTTCTTACTTTATCAGTAAAAGGTTATCTTTGAATTACTCTAGTCTTATATATTGAAATGCCATGTATACCTTAGATAATGCCTTAACACTGTCACAAACACAAGTAACGACTGTAAACAATGTAAAACTAGTGGTCCCGTACCGAGGGGATTGCTATATAGTACCGCCCCGAAACAAGGACAAGAAACCTGTCAGCTTCGGCAAAGTCGAGCATTATCAAGACCTATCGCCAGTCGAACCAGAACCTAATACCACTAGAATGCAAGTATATCGGTACACCAATCAAGCAAAGTACCATCCAGAAGATGGGTTATGACTTGAAAGGCGGCAAAGGCCGACGCCTTCTCTTACGACTCCCGGTTCCAAAAGGGAAGCCACAAGATTATTATCACCGCACTCGATGGAGGGGGGAGGGGGGTAGGCTATGTCATGCTGTCAACAACTCCAGTGAATTCAGAAGTGAAAGAGGTCGCACACTCTCATCATCTGAAGCTTTAACTTGGGACTCTGATACCAGCATCGGTCCAATCTTTAGAAAAGTGCTGTCAGTCAACATGACGTCCGCGCATCTTTCGGACTGGGTGGCCAACATCTTTCTCATCACTAAGAAGAATGGGAAGATCTGAGTCTGTATCGACTTCAGGGACCTCAACTCTGCTTGCCCAAAAGATGAGTTTCTCTTTCCAATTATCGATATGATGATATACAATACCTATGACTTTGAACGCATATCCTTCATGGACAGATGTTTGCGCTGTAACCAGATTAAGATATTCCCGAATGACGAGAAGCACACGTCGTTCATGAGTCCAAAAGGGGTTTTTTCTACACAGTAATGCCCTTTGGCTTGAAGAATGCAGGTATGACATACCAGCGAGCTATGAGCACCATCTTCCGCAAGCATCTTTGCATGATAGTCGAATGTTATGTTGACAACATCGCTGTCAAAAGTCGTCTATGAGGTAATCACTTGCAAGATTTGAGGATAGTCTTTGATCTCATGCGAGCACATTAGCTCAAGATGAACCTAGCTAAATCCTTCATAGGGGTTTCCAGCGACAAATTCTTGGGTTTCATTATTACTGCAAAGGGTATCTATGTTGACCCCAAGAAGACCAAGTCCATCCTTGACATGAGTCCTCCGAAGAATTTGAGAGAACTTTGAGGCCTACAAGGTCATCTCGCATACATCCGAAGGTTTATAGCAAATTTTTTCGGACGATGCCAACCTTTTACCAAACTGATAAAGAAGAGAGTCTCTTACGTCTGGTCGAAAGAGTGTCAGAAGACATTTGACGACATCAAAGCCTATATCATGAATCTTTCAGTCCTAGTGGCACTGGTGGCAGGCAAACCCTTCCTACTGTACGTCCGTGTAATGGATCATTCTTCCGGCGCTCTACTAGCTTAAAATAATGATGCATGCTACGAGCAAGCTATCTAATACTTAAGGAGGACAATGATCGGGGATGAACACCAGTACAACCCCGTAAAAAAAGAATGTCTAGCTCTGGTATTTGCCATCAGAAGACTCGTCATTAAATATCTGGTCAGACGATCTATGTCATCTCCCGAGTCAATCCACTCAGGGTCCTCATGACAAAGCCGAAAGTACTAAACTCTCGATTAGTTACATGGGCAATACTATTGACACCGTACGATATGGTATTCGTTCCACAAAAAGCTATCAAGGGTCAAGCGCTGGCCGATTTCTGAGATGCATATCCAATCCCAGAGTCATCCAAACTCTATGAGGATATCCCAGATAAAGTGCTGGAATCTAATATTGCCGAAGAAAACTCCATCTGGCGGATGTTCTTCGATGATGCCTCAAGAACAGCCCCCAAGGGATGGATCATCGTGGGAGTGGGGATAGTCTTGATCTCTCTAGATAAGCTAGTCATCCAGCGTGTCTATTCCCTCATAGAGCCGTGCTCCAATAATGTGGTGGAGTACAATGCCTTCGTTATGGGACTCCAGTTAGCAAGACAACTGGGGATAGAATGCCTCGAGTCTTATGGCAATTCAAAACTCTTTGTCAACCAGGTCCAGGGACAATATGAGGTTCGCCATGAGGACCTGATTCCTTATCATAAAGCAGATTTGGACATCGTTTCAACTTTTACCGAGTTCTTCATTGAGCACATATGTCGGTTAAAAAATCTGGAAGCGGATGCTCTGACTGGCCTTGCTGCCTCATTGGTGGCACCTTTCAGAACTCAACACTTTGTTACGATGATTGGCTGGGATCTGGTGTGTCCCAATAACAACTTGTGCATGTGTCTGAACCATGCCATGCCTGCAGACGCCAGTGTTGACATCAGAGACTGGCGGTTTCCATTCATAGATTTTATGGCCTATGGGATCCTCCAAGATGGTACTCTCTCCGATTCTACTATGACACAGCTACAGGATCTCTTTGATTCTACTATGACATAGATTTCGTAGCCTATGGGATCCTTTCAGAAGCCGGGTCTGTCAAAAGGTACTCTCTCCGATTCTACTATGACACAGCTACCAAAATGCTGTATCGTCGTTCTTACGATGGGCTTCTCCTTCGATGTTTATCAAACGAAGAGGCAGCTGAGGCTCTTTGGGAGGCTCACGATGACACCTATGGAGCTTATCAACCCGGCCCTAAGCTACAGGACCGACTCTGACATATGGGCTATTACTGGCCTACTATGATGGCAGATGCTATTGAGTACGCCAAAAAGTGTCGTATCTGCCAACTGTATGCTGACTTCATCCATCGACCCTCGATGTTTCTACATCATACGGTCGCCTTCTGGCCATTTAAAGTATGGAGTATAGATATAGTTGGACGTATTACACCTCTATCATCCCGAGGACATCGTTTTGCCTTAGCTATCACCGATTACTTCTCTAAATGGACAGAAGCATTACCCTTATCAGAGGTAAAGAGCTCGAAGGTGATCAGCTTCATTAAACATCACGTTATCTACCATTTTGGGATACCCCGGAGGATCATCCACGACAATGGCCCATAATTCATAAGTCATGCGTTCAACAGGTTCTGCGATAAGAATCGTATTCAGAATGTGGCATCCACTACTTACAATCCAACTACAAATGGATTGGCTGAAGCGTTCAATGAAATAATCGTCAAACTACTCAAGAAAGTTGTGTCATCTAATAAAAGCGACTGGGACGAGAAGTTGGGCGAATGTCTTTGGGCTTACCGCACAACGGTACAGACTTTGACAGGTAAC
Organism: Iris pallida; assembly: GCA_029216955.1. NCBI lineage: Eukaryota > Viridiplantae > Streptophyta > Magnoliopsida > Asparagales > Iridaceae > Iris > Iris pallida. Next base: position 21,074,069 of record JANAVB010015000.1, on the reverse strand, counting down.
ACACCGTTCTTCTTGGTCTACGAGAGCAAAGCAGTACTGCCTCTTAAAATCCAGATCCCTTCACTATGAGTGGTTATTACGAACCAGTTGATGGAAGAAGACAATTAATGTCTCCGATTACAAGAGTTGGAGGCACTGGATGAAAAATGCCTCTTGGCTTAACAGCGCATCGAGCTCTATCAGGCTCGTAGTTCACAGGCTTTCAATAAGATGGTCAAATAAAGAATTTTTCAAGTAGGTGATCTTGTCCTATCAGTCATAAGGCCAATGGTGATGACACATAAGATACCAGAAAAATTCGAACCCAAATGGGAAGGTCCTTTCATCATTGAGACAATGTACTCTAATGGGGCCTACCGACTCGTAAAACCTAACGGAGACTTGTTCATGATGCCAATCAATGTTAAGTTTCTAACACTACCAAAATACAGTCAATTAGCGACGGATGGTTAGCGACCGATATATTTCGTCGCCATTAGCGACAGATTTGCGACAAATCGCCGACGGCATACCGACGATAAGCCGATATCATTTTTTTTGTTTTAAGGGTGAGAGAAGGTCGACAGTCCGTCGCCACGGCGTCGGCGATATGGCGATGGATTCTCATCCGTCGCTACGCTGTCGACGATTTGGCGAGAAATGTTAGGAGAAGTGGCGGGATAAATTGCCGACTATGTAGCGACGGAATGGTCGTAGCTAGGTTTACAATATAGTTTCGGCGTAGCGACGGATGTTGTCCGTCGCTAGTCGGTCGCTAAATACACGTTCCAGACTTAAATTGAAACGACGGGGGGAACTTTTCATTCCCCCCAAATTTTACTCTCTTTCCTCTCTCTTTCCCGCGGCGGTGATCGATCGGTGACCTCCCTCTCCTCTCTCTCTTTCTTCCGCCACGGTGATCGGCGACCTCTCCTCTCTCTCCCAAAGGTAATCCCCTCTCCCTCTCTCTCTTTCTCTCTCGCGGTGGTCGTGGGTGCAGCAGGCTGGGGCGTCGGGGGCTGCGAGGGCGGCGTCGACTGCGGGGGCGGCGGGTGCGTCGGGGGCTTGGGTTTGGCGGGGGAGGCGAGGGGTGGGGGGGCGGCGGGGGGTGGGAGGTGCGGCGAGGTGTTATGGGTGGCGCGCGCGGGGCTGCGGGGGGGCGGCGGTGGAGGCGGCGGGAGGGGGGGGGTAAAACCATCGAGTGGTGAAACGATCGAGTGGTTTAGACACGTTTTGAGTCACTAATTGACACATTAGGACACGACTAGACCCCCCATGTGGGCATACATTTTCCCTAGGACCCGAGTGTTTGGTTTGGCTTTCATTCGTTTCTTTTGGATTCGATTTCATGTTTTCTTTTGATACATTGATATAGGCAGTTTACTATTTTTTTAAATATTCAATTCAAAATCCAAGTTTTAAATGAGTCTTTGAAGGCCTATATACATGTATTTAAGGGTATATCTATGTAAGAGATATTGGCAGATATTGATACATATGGCCATGTGATTGATGATGTGCTTGAGAGGTTGGGGGCTGCCTCTCCTTGGCAGGGAAAGCCCTGCAACAGTAAGAATGATTGTGGCCATGTGGCTTGTGTGAGGTTGAGTGAGTGAGGAAAGTGAGGGTGTGTGTGGCATGGATTGTGAGTGTTATGTATTTCTTGTGTATTAATAGAGTGTTAGTGAGAGAGTCATTTTAGGAGTATTGAGTGCAAGTGTCTGATACTAGAAAGTATCAGGGAGCACTGAGTCAGAGAGCATATGTCTCATTTGTGTGTGTCTTGGGATAATCAATAGGAGAGTAGAGTGTATCAGTTGTGTGCTTCTATATAGTTGTATATATCTATACATCTAACTGTGATATACATATGTGTATGTGTGCTTTAGAGAGTGAGGAATGAAGGCAGGCCTAACATGCCTATTAGCATGCAGCAAGGCTTGGGGTGTAATGCGTGAGTGTAGGCATGGTAGGAAATATAGGTAATGCTAGTGTAACTAGACTAAGGTAGTGCTTGCTAGATAGTAAGGACACTCTAGTATCCTAACCAAGTTAATTTTAGCCTAGATATTTAGGATATAGCTCCCATACCCTAGAAGTGGACTATTGTAATTTAAAAATTGATAGATTGACTCAGTTTGATTAATTGACCTATAATTGACCCTTGACCTAGATTGACCTAGTTTGACTTGCTTTGACTTTCTATGACCTAGTATGACCTAATATTACTTAGTTTGACTTTATTTGACCTAGTTTGACCTAGACAGTTGACCAGATTTGACTTAGAGTTGACTTTGACCTAGATATAACTTAGAATCATTTAGACTGTATCGTATATTTCAATTACCTTATTTCTGAATACACCATAACCTATTTTACTCTAAATAGGATTCTGTGACACCAGTTCGGAGTAAACTTGATTCTAAGGGTAATTGCTTATGATATATCTTGTTTCCAGTTAAGATGATTGTTTATTCACATATAATGACCCTAAAACTTGATTTGCTGCTGCAAGCATACAACACCACAAAAATATTTACTGACTCGTCAAGTTGAACCGTGTATAACATGCTCGACGCTTAAGAGGAATCATTTGAACTTAGTGGACTATCGAACTATTGGTATCGGTATCGGTATCGAACTATCAGACTATCGGTATCGAACTATCGGTATCACTAGCGGACTATCGGACTATCAGTATCGGTATCGAACTATCGGTATCGCACTATCGGTATCGCACTATCGATATCGGACTATCGGTATCGGCATCGCACTATCGGTATCGGTATCGAACTATCGGTATTGGTATCGAACTATCGGTATCCGTATGTACTTAGTATCGATCGTAGCAGATTAGTATCGGTCTATAGGTTTGGTATAGGCCGTATCAAATTGGTATTGGCTAAGCGAATTGGTATCGTTCTATCCGATATGTATCGGCCGTATAGCTAGGATTCGTACCGGCCTTATCGATTCGGTATCGGCCATATCCGATAGGTATCGGCCGTATCGGATATGTATCGGCCGTATCAGATTAGCATGGTGGAAGGTTTAGTAACAACTGTACTTAGATTTTCGCTCTCTCGTAACTCTCTTGCAATGGTATTCTAGCTTAAGAAGAGAAAAATCTAAGTACAGTTGTTACTAAACCTTCCACCATGCTAATCTGATACGGCCGATACATATCCGATACGGCCGATACCTATCGGATATGGCCGATACCGAATCGATAAGGCCAATACGAATCCTAGCTATATGGCCGATACATATCGGATAGGACGATACCAATTCGCTTAGCCAATACCAATTTGATACAGCCTATACCAAACCTATAGACCGATACTAATTTGCTGCGGTCGATACTAAGTACATCCGACCTATATACTAATGGATCTACCAGTTACATGATTATATACTAATTCAGTTTAATTTGTCTTACGATACAGATTTTCACATCCAATCTGTGATGGATCGTTATTTCGTTGATCGTACATGGATGTACAAACGACAACACGAGAGCAGAATAGGTGTGAGTGACGATTTTTAAGTAGGCGTGGAAGTGTTTCTTAAGTATGCCAAGAGCAAAGCTCAGTATATGGACGGTAACAAAATCAAGTGTCCATGTCGTAATTGTCGCAATAGACGTTACGAAGAAGTGGTGAGTGTAAGAGATCATTTGACCCGTAAGGGTTTCGTACATGATTACGGCCTGTGGTCATCGCAAGGTGAACTATATGCGGAAAGACAGGTTGCGAATGCCGCTACTTATCCTTTTGATGATAATGCTGCAATGAATTTTGTCGTCGAAGACGACGAATGCTCTGTTGATTATGGAGACCTGCAGAACCTTGCACGAGATATGGTGTACGACACGGCAGGGCCTAATTTTGATCCGGAGGATCCTAATCCCGAGGCGAAGGAGTTCTATGATATGTTTCAGGATGCTGAAACTTCTTTATATCCTGGTTGTGAGCCACATTCTGTACTATCAGTGACGATGCGGTTGTTGAACATAAAGTCCGATTTTAACTTGCCACAAACTTGCTATGATCGGATTATACAACTAATCAAGCAGGTGTTACCGAAGGAATCAAAAGAGCTTCCAAAAAACTTCTACAAGTCGAAGATGATGGTCCGACAACTAGGACTGGGGTACGAGAAGATAGATTGTTGTCACAACGGATGCATGTTATACTACAAGGAGAACGAGGATATAGAAAGTTGCAGCTTTTGTAATGTGGATCGTTACAAGCCAGTCAGGGAAAAAGGAAAATCAACTAGAAAACGACATCCTTACAAGTATATGCATTACTTGTCGATCACGAAGCGCTTGCAGAGGATGTATATGTCTCAGAATACAGCAGAAAACATGACGTGGCACAACGAAGAACGCACAAAGGACGATAGAGAATTGTCACATCCTTCGGATGGAGAGGCGAGGAAATATTTCGATTTGCGTCATCCAGATTTTGCTGCAGAGCCTAGAAATATACGTCTGGGGCTATGTTCTGATGGCTTCGCCCCTTTCGGGCAGTCGGGATCTCAATACTCCTGCTGGCCAGTCATTCTGACCCCTTACAATCTGCCACCATAGATGTGTATGAAGACTCCTTATATGTTCTTGACAGCTATCATACCGGGTCCCAAAAATCTGACGAAGAATCTCGATATATATTTACAGCCGTTGGTGGATGAGCTGAAACAGCTGTGGGAGATCGACGTCGCGACCTATGATATTTCCAAGAAACAGAACTTTCAGATGAGAGCTTCACTGATGTGGACAATCAATGATTTTCTCGCATACGGTATGCTATCGGGATGGAGTACTCACGGTACCATGTCTTGTCCGATATGCATGGAAAATAGTAAGGCGTTCCGCCTTAAGCATGGAAGAAAAACTTCTTTCTTTGATTGTCATCGTCAATTTCTGCCCGCGAGTCATCCTTGGAGAAAGAATAAGGACGCGTTCAGAGCTAGAAAACAAGAATTTTCTCATCCGCCTGCCAGATTGTCGGGATACGATATTTGGGAAGATGTAAAGGACTTGCCCACTGTAATGGAAGATCCATCGAACAATCGTGTCAATGGGTTCGGACAAAGCCATAACTGGACCAAACAGATTATTTTCTGGGACTTGCCTTATTGGAAATATAATCTTATAAGGCATAATCTTGATGTTATACATATCGAAAAGAATGTGTTCGATAATGTCTTTAATACCGTCATGGATATTAAAGGAAAGACGAAGGACAATCCAAAAGTAAGATTAGACATTACCGAGATATGCAAGCATCCTTATCTGAACTTGATATAAAGGGGAGCTGGTGGACAATTAAGTAAGCCGATAGCACAATACACATTGAGCAAGAAAGATAGATTAATAATCTGCAAGTGGATTTCCCGACGGCTATGTGTCGAATTTGTCTAGATGCGTTGATCTCAATGAACACAAGCTAACGGGAATGAAGAGTCATGACTGCCACGTATTTATGAAAAGATTACTGCCCATTACTTTGAAAGAATTGTTGCCTTCTGCTGTATGGGTTCCGTTGGCCGAACTATCTATATTCTTTAGGGATATTTGTTCAACTAAGTTGGCTGTGCAACACATGGTTGAACTTGAGGAGAAGATTATCTTAACAATTTGCAAGTTGGAGAAAATATTTCCTCGTGGCTTCTTCGACAGCATGGAGCATCTACCGATTCATCTAGCATACGAAGCCCGTGTCGGTACATCTGTTCATTATCGATGGATGTACCCATTTGAAAGGTACATAAAAATCGATATAATTTAAGTTAAATTTTAGTAGGTTTTAAAATTCATTCTTAATTCTCAAGATAATTTGTCTCTCTAGATACCTACACCATCTAAAAAAGAAAGTTGGCAACAAGGCTCATATAGAGGCTTCGATATGCGAAGCATATCTTATCGAAGAGGTGTCAAACTTTTGCTCTATTTATTTTGATACTGCTGTTAAGACAAATCGAAATAGACCTCAAAGGAATGACGAAGACGTTGAGGATGGAGGTATATTCAATGTAAGGGGCAAGCCTGTTGGGGCTAGTAAAAAATGGTGGTTGACTGACGACGAGTATGATGCTGCTCACCGATATGTCTTGTTAAACTGTGACATACAAGAAGTGAGAGATTTGGAGAAGTAAGTCAGTACACTTGCACTCGTTATAATCTCTAATTTGATGAAGTAAGTGACTACACTTATATATTCTTATTTTCTCTAATAGTGTATTTAGAGATGAAGTCAAAATGAGGACACCCGATATTACCGATGAGGGACTTCAAAGAGAGGCTGATTGTACATTTCCGTCATGGTTTCACAAATACATAAGTAACTGAGATTATAAATATATAATCTAAAACATTTAAATTATAAATATTTGTTTACAGGTTTTATTGCCTGAAACAACACTCACTCATGAGAGTGTTCGTTATCTGGCATTGGAACCGAAGAAGCAAACAAAGACTTGGCCAGGCTATATCGTTAATGGCTTCAGGTTTAAGGCAACTCAGAATGCTATAAATGTCAAATTTATCAATGACGGCATCAGTACCAAGGGTTTCGGTGTTTGCATAAGAGGCACCATCTATGACGACGAGCCGGACTTTGACTATTATGAAGTGCTTCAGGATATTATAGATTTACAATATACTGGCCCATATGATATGCATATTGTGATGTTCAAATGTGAGTGGTTCAATACGACACCAAATATCGGTTGGAGAATCGATAAACAATTTAGATTTGTCGATATAAATCATCGCAGGAGGTATAGAGGGTCCGATACATTTGTGATAGCAAATCAGGCTGTTCAAGTCTACTATACAAGCTACCCAAGACGTCGTAGAGATCGATTTGACTGCTGGGCAGTATACAAGATTAAATCTAGAAATACATTCAACGTTGGAGACCCACCATACCAAGAGGACCAGATAGAAAAGTCCCAATACTTGGGACAACACTCGGATACAATGGATGTTGAAGATATTATTGAGGAAAATAGAGGAGAGGAAGAGGTTGATACACAAGACTTAGCTGTCAACCAGGGGAGAAAGAGGCGTCTTGTCCCAAATATTGAGGCAGAAGAAGAAGAAGAAGAAGACGAAGAAGAAGAAGAAGAAGAAGAAGAAGAAGAAGAAGAAGAAGAAGAAGACGGATTTAATGGGGATGAGGATACAGATGAAATCGACGATGAATATAAGGATGTGGATGAGGATGAGCAGGAGGATGATGATGAAGATGAGGCCGAGGATGAGAACAAAGACGATGATTAGGTTAAATATTGTTGTATATTAAAAACACTTCCAATTACGTGAATTAAGTTTGACCTCATAAAAGCAATTACGTGAATTCATATTTTTTTCGTTCGATTATTTACTTATTGCAGATGGCACTCCTAGTCTTTTTCGTCGCGGCGGCAGTCGTCTTCCTACTGGTGGTATGTATATTTTAGTTTAGAATTCTATATTCATTTACACTTTTATATTGTTAATTATATTTATGTATTCTATTTACAGGTCATGATGGCTGGCCGTGGTCGTGGTGGTGGTGGTGGTGGTGGGGGTAGTGGTGGTCGTAGTCATGGTCGTGGTGGTGCTGGTCTTCGTGGTCGCATTCAATCTTCCCGGGATGTGACCCCATCCAGCGAGCCCGACCCGGAGAGTACCCCAGGCATAGATGCATCCCGCCGTCGATCGACAACTTCATCGAGGCATGAGTCCGGATCTGCTAGCGGATCTGTTCCGCTATCAGACCCACCAGCGGATCCACCAGTGGATCCACCAGTGGATCCCCCAGTTACTGCACAGTGGACTCCGGAGTACCCCCATACTCGGTTCCATCCGGTTACTGGGGAGTACATACGCGGACCCGCGGATCCTCCGACGGCACCAGAGAGGCCAAGAGGCGAGTTCCGACGAGAGCTATGGCCCGTGGGGACCTCATAAGTAAATTTAAGATAATTTATTAAATTTCTTTCATTTATTCAAGTTAATAATCTAGTCGTTTCTTCTTTGTAGGTTTTTTCCGTTTAATGTTGCCAGGGCTCTTGGAGAAATTATCAGGGCTAACTTTCATGGTCCCTACCTCAACTTTTCGTCGGTGCCCCTAAACTTGAAGTACGTCTGGCTCGACGAGTTGACGGTATATATCTATATCTTCTGGTTAATTATTAGTTACTCTTTAATCAACCATTTTTTAAATTACGTAATAATTGAATTTGTATGTTAGACGACGTATTGGTGGCCCCTCCATCGCCAGGACGCGATCCGCAGGACCTACAGAAGCGCTGCCTCGACGGGCGGTAAAGGAGGGAAAGGCGCCAGAATTGGTTACCATGCACGACGTGTTCCAGCATACGCACAAGAGACGGAAGGACGGGAGCTTCGTCGACGAGAGGCCAAGGAGACTGATGTAAGTACTTATGTTTATGAGATTTATGTTAGAATTAAAAGTATTCGGACAATAACTTAGGTAAACTTAGGATTCACAATTAACTTAGTGAAACGTAGGATTTAGATTACAACTTAGGTAAATCTTATAATATAAACACATTCATTTGATAGGCTGCGTATCGTGAGGCCCTTAGTCGGGTTCAGTAAACTGACACCGAGGATGTCGGTGAAACGACGCCCGCCAGGATGCCCTCTTCTTTGGCCGCTCGCAACGACTTGTTCGTAGATACCGTCGGCGGCTTTAAGAAAGGGCACCTATACGGAGTCGGCTCCCCAGGGCCGTTGCACATGGCTACTCAGAGATTTTTACCGACACCGTCTCCTCCCGTGGCCCCCACAGACGATGATGTTAGGTCGCAGCTTACGCAGCTGCACGAGGCGGTGTCGTCCTTACGGAAGCAAATTGCCATGTACTTTCTGCCTCCGTCTGCTGCTGCCGGTCCGTCTGCTGCTGGTGTCGGTTCGTCGACTACTGCTGCCAGTCCTTCTTCCGTCGGTCATCTTTCTTTCAACCCTGCTGCCCCTCTGGTACCGCCTTCGACTGTGACGGCACTCCTTGATCTCATGTCGCCAGAGCAGCTATGCTGACTTCCGAGCACTGTCTTCGAAGGCTTGCCGCCGTACCTAGTGGAGCAGTATTTTCGTCGGGCGCAGGAGGGATTACCACCACCGGACAATCGAACTCCTCCTCCTCCTTGAAGTATTGTATAAAAATAGTTTTAAAATTTAGAATATTTGTGGAAATTTTGGATTATAACTGGTTTGGGTTATGCATATTTGTGCTTATGCATATTTGTGGTTATGCAGATTTATGGAAATTTAGGATTATAACTAGTTTTTAAATGGATTATATTTGTGGTTATGCATATTTGTGGAATTTCGGATTATATTTGTGGTTATGCATAAATGTGATTCTTGGATGTTGTGTGCTTATGCATATTGTGATTATATATTGGTCCGATGTTCGGATGTTGTGTGAATAGGGAAAGGCCTACAATTTTTTTTAATAAAAATAACTCAGTTAGCGACGGACTAGTGACCGGTTAGCGACGGATATCTCCAGTTTCCGACTACTTGTCGACGGAATATCCGTCGCTATCTGTAGAATTAAAAATATTTCCAGTTCGCGACGGATTTTCGACGGCCAGCCGACGGCATATCTAGCATGGCGACGACCTGCCGACGGATTATCCGTCGTGAAGGTTCTGTAGAATTGAAGATGTACAGAATGTTAGCGACGGATATTCCGTCAGAGATCCGTCGCCCTGATCGACGGATTAGCGTCTGACTATCCGTCGCCATGGTTCTGGAAATACCATGTTCGACGGATTCGCGTCGGAATTGCCGTTGCCATGGTTCTGGAAATGTCAAGCATTTCCAGAACTATGGCGACGGATATTCTGCCAGTAATCCGTCGCCATGTCGACGGATGAGCGATGGAGTCGCAACGACATATCCGTCGCCAGTGTTCTGAAAATGTCAAGCATTTCCAGAACAATGTCGACGGATTATCCGTCAGGGATCCGTCGCTAAGCCGTCATTTGTTAGCGACGACGTTCGACGAAATAGCGACAGAACGATACCCTCTAATACACTGTTACGACGGTTTACCGACGGACTATCCGGTGCTAGCGTCCACACAATTCAGTACGTAATACTTGAATTCGACGAAAGACCGTCGGGAAGTCGTCGCTAATGCAACGAATTATGATGACGGAAAGCCGTCGCTATTCCGTCGCTTGACGACTACTTAGCGACGGATCGTTATTAGTGACGAGCTATTTACCGACGGAATATTTTGGCCAATTTTCGTCAGTGATCCGTCGCTAATACTATTTACCGACGGATAGGCGACAGAGGGGGCCGTCGCTAAATTGCCATATTTTGGTAGTGTGAAGAAGTACTATTCTTGAAAACCTCCAATGTGTACTTCTATATCCCTAACAAGAAAAATCTATGAGTTTTACTATCAAATTTATACCCTTTGTCTGGAACCCAGCTATTTCGGGATATTATCTTATCAATCCCCAGCAGAAAACATCCATGTCCATATCACCTCTGAGTTGTTTCCTATATCCTCACAAACCTCAATCTTCGTTCTCAGTAAGATGAAGCAAAAATCAGTGTTTACCACGTCCATATTACCTCTGAGTAAACACCCCATTTAACAACTCCCGTATTGCTATACCCTGCCTATAAAACATCCACGTTCATATCACCTCTGAGTTGTTCTTTGCTTCCCCATAGAGTCTTTTCCTACTACGTCCATATCACCTCTGAGTGAAAAAAACTCTGTCACCAACCCCATGTTTACCATGTCCACACTACCTCTGAGTGAACATGTTGGTTCCCTCTCTCAACTTATCATCTGTACCTAAAAACCAAGGTGCGCCAAAGATGATTAAGTCCACAAAACTATGCGTTCATGATAAACGAGCAAATAAAAAGTTCTTCATTCTCTCTCTATAAAAAGGAGTAAAGGACTATATTTGCAAAAAGAGAAAACATACTACATTTCAGCAAAATACAAGTAAGAAACGTTAAGACAAGAAAAGAAATTATTTATTTCCCCGAGAATGGCGACTACAAGAAAGTCGACAAAACCCCATATTTAAAGAGAATGGTTACGTTGGGGCAGGTACCACTCCCTCAACCATCACGTATATGAAGGTTCCAACTGATTGAGGTCCTCTACAAGAGCCGGGTAACTGGAGCACCCGGTTCTACTACCTTCCGGCGCTGGTTCCTTCTTAACAGCGACTTCAACTTTTGGAAATATTTCCTCCTTAATGGTCATCTATTCCTCTTTAATATAGGGAAACATTGCCTCCTATTTAACGACGACCTTAGCTTTCAGTGACACTGCAACAAAGCAAAAGGGAAAAAAGAGTTAGCAAAAAAAAACTCAGCCCCTTTTTATAAAGAGTTGAAAGATATGCGCAGTTTAGCATCGGCACATATAAACTGTTGCACATCGAAGTCTCGGCGCATCATCAGGACAAGAAGTCTATGCGCGTTAACTGAGATCTACCGTAGCGCATCCCCAGAACCGAAGTCCATGTGCGTTGGTAGGGAAGCTTCAGCGCTTCATCAGACCAAAGTCCATGTGCGTCAGAACAAAAAAGAAGAAGCCTAGGCACATCTTCAAGGTACAGCTCTTACAACCATACTCATGCGCTTCAGCAAAGTAGTTTTGGCACATGTTCCAAGATGGTTCCCTATCCATACGTGTAAACCGTACAACAAGTGTCTGTGTGTTTGATGAACTCCCAAGCAGCGGACCACCCACCGATAACTTCTGGTTGCACGTCGACGTGCGTCGTATCGGTGACTTGGGGCTTTTCGGCATAGGCCTCAATGGGCTTCTTGCCTTTGCATCTGTCTCGGCTAGCAGTACTACGAGGAGCTTTGGGGGCCATTGTACGAGAGAATTAGGATTTTCTTATTTGAAAAAACTCTAAGAAAGAAGAAGAAGAGGAAAGAGAATAAAAGACTTTCTCTCTCTTCCATCAGACGCCTATTTATAGGCTTAAGCCACATGCATGAACCGGTAAAACATAATGTCAGCGTCACTTTGGGTCTTATAAAACTGACAGCTGTATATCTTTAAAAAGAGATCATCATTAATCACTTAGAATTTGAGGCGTTATCTTTATTTAAATTAAGAAGAATATGTGCCAGCATAGCTATCCGAGGAACGGCCATACGCCCAGACAGGGCATGCGCCCAAAGCATCAACTACCCATGCTTCTTAGTTCAAAGTATCCCAAAACTTGTTTAAAGTTTTGAAAACTTTGAAGGGGGACTTGTAGAAGCATGGAATTTCAGACGCATCCAAAATACGCCATATACATCATGCGCCACACACAAGATAAATGTCAGCACATCAGTAAAAAACAGTGAGGATAAAAGCGCATAAAAAAGAATTTTTATTTATATAAAAATCTATTACATGGATTTTTCCATTTATAAAATCTATTACAAAAAAAGCCTAGTCTAAAAACTCTGCATCAAGGCACATCACTATGACGTCTCAGTCTAGGCGTATCAGTCTGGCATCTTATCATAGGCGCATCATTCATTCTCATCAGAGCGAATCACTTCCTTGTCAATACATGAGTGTTTCGGCTAATGGAGCAGTTATTGACCAGAACATAGGTTGGCAATCAATCCAAACCTGGTGGCTCTTTCAGCATAACGAAAGTCGGGGCACGACGACCCCAATCTTTGCATGTAATAGTCACCCAATGCCGTCTCATACAAGAACACTGTTAACAAAGGGCATGAGCACGAACTGTTCTTTCTGTAGCCTACGGGGCGCATCGCAATCTTCTGAAGGAGTTCATCATCAAAGCTTCTTTCTACGAGGAGATTCACAATCCGTAGTGCAATGTCTTGCCAATGAGAAGGATCGTTCGAGTTCATCTTCGTTGAGAAGTTGGATGAAACGAGAACAAACTCTCTCTCACTGATGCTATTTATAGGCTAAGGCATAAACCAAAGCCATGCGCCAAGTGCCAGCCTACTCGAAGTTAATGCTATGAATATGCATTCATGGCAATGAATCCGCCACCTCAAATTTAGCTAAGTCAAAAGTCATCAATTTTGTCTTCGAAACACTCAAAATGTGTTGACCAAAGAAGATGCGCCCATCGGCTGATGTGCTCTTCAGACAGATGTGCCCCACAACCGATACACCTTAAGGGGGCATACAGCACACATCTAATGTGCACCCATGAGCTCTCCACCCATGGAAGTATTTAATGCTAAATGACAAAAATGACAGTAGCATGCGTCTCAAAGTTTGAGCAGTTGATAACTTTTGCAAAAAAATGAAGAGACACAATCATCACTCTCTGTCGATTATGGCTGCGCCCTGCCACGTGGTCGATTGGTCCCTTCGTATGCGCCTCTACAGCCATACGCACAAACTCAACATGCGCTTCTGAAGCCGTGCGCCCAGACTTGCTATTTGACCTTAAAAGTCATGAATCAAGCCTCATCATGAGCTAGATCCTAGGCGCATCTACTCTGTAGCTCCCCTTTCCAAAAATTTTGAAATATTTTTATTGTTATTAATTATTTAAATGGTGATTATTAGATTTTATAAATAATTATTTAGTTATTATTACGGTAGATGATTTTAGTCATTGTTAGGAATTTGAATACAAGGTGACTAGAAGTCGTGGCACGGATAATACAATGGCATGCTTTGACTAGTGTATTAGCCCTGGTAGGGAAGGCCGAGCAATAGTGATGTCCTAATTAGGAAAAACTAGGCCAAGTTGCGACTTGACTCCTATAAATAATTTAATTATTTTATTATTAAGTTTTATGGCTTGCAGAAGAACCGGCTGTACCATTTCAGCCCAAACCAAGGCCAAGCCTATGTAGACATACTTTTAGGTGCGTACAAATATTTTCTAGCTTTTTGGGTGGACTTAATGATATTTTCTAAAATATTTGGTTATTTATACAAAATGGGTATTATTAATATTTAAATAGAGTTTTAGAATATTGGTACAATTTTCGAGGGCTAAATATGTTCACCAAGACTCTTTTGGTTATTCTAGTGCGTTGTTGGTACTATTATTATTATATGGTTATTATTGTAATTTTTCGTATATGCGTATGAATTGTATAAATTATAAATATACTATATAAATGTGTGTATTTGTATATATAAATAAATATACTATATAAATGTGTGTATTTGTATGTATATGTGAATATATTAAATATAGGTAAACATGTTTTTTTTTTTTTTTAAATATAGGTATACATGTGTGTATATATATATATATATATATATATATATATATATATATATATATATATATATATATATATATATATATAATATGTGTGTATGAATATATGAATATACATTATATATGTGAATATATATATAAATATATATAGGCATATATGGTATGTATATATAAATATACATATATATAAATGGGTATATATAATGTATATGTATATGTGTGTATATGTATATGTATAAGTGTACATAGATATTTATATATATAGATATATGTATATAAGAACTAAAAAGAAAAAGAAAAAGAAAAAGGAATAAAGCAGTAGCAGCCCGGCCCACAGGCCGATTCCAAAGGCCCCAACCGAGTAATGATTCCCTACAATATTTCACTAAAGCAGCAGCAGCATTCAGCCTAGCCAGCCCGACCCTTCAACCCCTCGGCTCTGCTTCAAAGCCGATACATATGTATATAACGAACGAGAGAGGATGGGAGAAATTCTCTCCAAACCCTAACCCGACTCAACGCCATAACTTTCCAATGACCCCTGGCTGGAGTCAGACCATGGGTGCGCCCCTGGGATGTGCGCCATCGCTAGGAGCAGGCGGAGCCGCATGTGCGCGTGCACGAAACCAGAAACGACAGCAACGAGCGATAGCGGGGAGGCCTACTTCGCGAGGTAACCACGACCCCCACCCTCGTCTGTTTCACGAACAGATTCTTCGGGTACAAATCTAACCTATACCTCTTCATATTCAAGCATTAGGTTAGATTTAAATCGAACTATAATCGAGTGGGAGATCGACACGAAGTTGGTCAAAATCTGTCTAAAAATACAGTATTAAAGCAGTCCCTGAACCCATGTTGGAGGATCGATTTCGATCGATCCAGCGACCGATTTGGTCAACCTTCTGAACAATGTTTTAAACAACCTATAGAACTCTAGAACCCTTTTTGTAGATTTTTATTTGACCGACTATCGGTCGAGGAAACTGAATTCCAAATCTGTCAAAAACCTGTTTTAAAAATAATAAAATTGTCCGATACGACGTGCGTCCCGCCAATTCGGGCGACATGGTCACAAACCGAAAGAATTGAAAGGTGCGTAACGGCTTCGTGGACATGTGGGTTTTGACGGAATTCAAATTGGTCGCGTGTGCGCGACGAATTTGATGCGTATCCGTCGAAATTTATCGTATCGACCACTTTGCACAAACTCCAATTACTTTGTGCACGCTCGTCAGATCAAGACGAAACTTGTGCCAATAGGACCGTATCATTTTTCTGGTCCTGTATGCCAAGTTTGGTCCAATTCTGAGACAGCTGAATCGAAACGCTGTTTTATGGGCCTACGGTCCGACTCAGCGGGCAATTTTGTGCACGGCCCACCGAAATCCAACTTTGGATATACGGTTGGATTCGTATCGAAAAATCAGACCTGTTGATATATAGTTTGACGACTTTAGAGACCGTTGACTCTGGCATGCTTTTCGGTGCAAAGCGGGTCCAACGACGGATACCGTTTTGACCCAAAATTACCGTTTTGTACCTGTGTCTAGAATTGGACTTAAGGATAGGCAATCCTAGCTAATTTGACTATTTTGAGAACGTTGGTAATGTTTATTTCAGCATCTGGAGACTTTTTGCATGTGTTGACTTTAGTGACTCATCTGATGTGGTTGTACTATCGGTTTCTCCAACTAAGGACCTCAGACAAGTGCACTTTCTGATTGCTTTCGATTCATAGTAGTCTTTTTATTTTATGTTTATACATATATCTTGCTGCTTGTTGAAACGCTCGTCATACGAAGTAGTCTGGAGGGGAAATATCTTAGTATACATGTGGACTACCCAGAACTATCCCAATATGTCTAATCTTGACTGATAGCAGCTGCACACGACACGTGCAGGGTGCCGTATTTATCCCCTAACCGTTCACATGTTGAAAATGATATTTCACACCACATAGGTAGTTGTCTTTTATTTATTTTTCCTTGTCTTCTTCACCACCTGCCCTGTCATCATTTACTTTCTAGCTTTCATATTCCATATGTTATTTTCATGTCTTGTTAATTCTATTGTATTTTCGCATTGCCGTTGGTTTGTGTACTTGTTCCATTCCTGACTGGAAACCATCATTTTCAGGTTAGCTGTGGCTTCACTTAGCTTAGGAGATTCGGGTGTACTTGCAGACAGAAACCTAGAAATAGATATCAGTTGTATCAATTTCATTAGTTGTAAAATCTTGTATTTTCTTTAATTATAATGTTGTAAATGTTGTAACAAATTTAGAAATGTGAATGAGCAGCAAATGTTACATTTTGAGCATTTATTTCTTACGGGCTTGACAGCGTTCTACCGCCGACTCTGCGGCGTAGGCTGGCTTGGACACGTCTCGTATCCGAAAAGCGGGTACGGGTCGTGACAAGTTTTTGTGGTGGCCCATGCAGGTCTGATTTTACAAAATATGCGAACTCGTGATAGTACTTAAGTAGTCGTACCATTGCGAGCCTGCGCCCAGAAAATGCTCATTCACAATTAGGATTAAAATAATTTAGGAGAATAACTAGGATAAGGGTTCCTTATTAATTTGACTAATTGGGTAGTTAAGATTTTCTGATAGGCTATGCAATTTAGATACAGAATTGTTAAATTTAGATAGCTTGCTAGATCTCTATAGATACACTATTGCTTTTGTTTTGACGGTATGATCCAACGTGGGTATACTACTCACTTGATTAGTTAGGCTTTCCCAGAATTAAGGCTATAATCTTGATAACCTGTTCAGTTTTCTTTTGCTCTATTTAGATATAAATTTCATATCATGAGTTAGAATTGCCTGTTTTAAAATTTTATTTTAAAGAATTGGTTTATAATTTCTAATTCTGTTATTCATATACAAATCTCAAGGTAGATTGATTCGAGATTTTCCATCAACCATTGAAATGCATATGAAATAGGTACTAGAATGTTTGTATTTCTTTCGTCCTTAGTTATTTCCTCCATATTTTATTTTAAGTGTTGTGACTGATAGGACAAATACCTACGCTTTATTTTTAGTCAACTTGTTTGAATATCTATAAGCTCATGAATTTTTACAGATATAGTTAAAGGAATGTTAGTTAACTCATAATGGTTAGATAGCAGCGCACTGTCGTCAATTATTTGAGAGCGGAGAATGTGGGTTCACTGCAGTCAGCAGCGCACTGGCGAGGCACAACCCATAGAATTGAAATTATTTTGAAGAATTGTAGTTTATGGAACATTGCTAAAACTATGTCCTAGTTGACCTCTTTAGATCTTTGATACTCTTATGTCAATGTAAGGTAGAGTACCCGATAGCCTATCACAATTGAATCACGGAACCAAGGGTTTACCCCAGCCAGAGTATACGTGGGGGGCATAATTCTCGGTGAAATGACTTCAGGCGTGATTACAAGTTTAGGATACTATAGGGAATAAAAAATGCCCGGTATGTCTATACGACCCAAAGCTAATACTAGTAGAAGTTCTGTAAGTTGGGTAGCATGTCCCCCCAACCTAGCATTATGTGGTCCTTGTGATCTATTGACGAGGTAATTGACTGACACTAATAGGTTTACCTAGAATATAGAATTCAGGGGTCCATAACCCATTAGTCGACCAAGTCCTTATGGATAAGAAGATAATAGGTTGACTGTATAGACAAGAACACCAGGTAAGGATTTGATTTTCTCAAAACTCGAACTACTTGTGCTTCCTTTCCAAAAATCTCGCCTACTTATATTTTGACTATATTGACCAATGCTACTATTACAGCATAGTTTTGCAAGCTTACTCTTTTATCGAGCTTGATTCGAGACATATGTTTATTGGGGACGCCCGCTAACATATTGTTTAATCAGAATCATTGTATTACGGTCTGATCAACCATGATGCATTTGGTTCGCTCTTCATCTATTTACCCTACGTGGATTGAGATGTCGATGTCTCTAGGATCTCATCCGCGACTGCTTTGACAATTTCTCATGAATTATACATTCGCCTTTGAATCACGTAATTGTACTCAGTGACATTCTTCTTGAACTCCTTAATACTTTCATTTTTCACTAATTGGAAAGACGAACACTCGTATTTGATAGATAGATACATAGTATCCCCATGGCTATGATAGTTGTATACGCGAGTGTAGCTACCATCGGCCAGCCATGTTACTAGAACCTTGCCTTGAGTTACTCGTCCTCTCTTCGACCCTAAACCTACTATCATGATCTTCTAGTCATTAGAGTCCGAGAATGATTATGATATTTTCCTTGATGAAATGCCAACCTAGGAGACTACCTATTCTCAAGGATACCAACTGTTGTGAGCCTCTAATTATTTGTTTGAAGCTTGCATTAATTAGAACCCTTGTGACAATAGTCTGGCAGGTTTGACACAAATAGAAATTCATGACTCAGTTGTTAGAAATCTTTTTGCCTTAGAGTTGGTTACCCCGTCGATAACTCTTGTACACTATAGACGGGTAGATCATTCTATTTTTCAACCATGTGTCATATTACACACTCGTTTCCCATTTAGTAAGGAACGACCCTTGACTTGACTTATATCTACCGTATTCCGTACGTCGTGCCTTATCCTTTATTAGCAAGAGTCGATGTGCAATATCCAGACTTTGAAATTCTTTTAACCTTATTCTAAGGTGGGTAGACTGAAAGCCCTAAACTTTTGGGGTATATGAAGATTACTGATTGATCGAAATAATTCCCCTTAGGACGATAATTAGTGCTCCAGAGACTCCCACTTTCCATTTAGTGTCCCCGACCGTGTCATTTATATTCGGAGCACGAGACCAGCTGCTACCTTCCAACAAATTTTATACGCAAGATCTAGACGAGTCCACCTTCATCTAGGTATATCATGTCCCATTCAAACCCATCTCCTTGTACTCTATTTTTGTGCTACGACTTTCAGGTTAGAAGGACCAGCTATAACCCTTACCATAATGTCGGTATATTTCCCGACTTCCATTAGAGCCTCAACTTCGACTCAATTCCTGCAACCCAATATATGGTTATGACCTACTCGAAGCCCACTATGCACATGCCACCCAATTGAGGCCTCATGTGCTACTTAAACATAAAAGTCACGAAAGGCACATTTTGGGCTTGAGGGACCTAGCTAACCAACTTGACTGGCAGCTAGCTCAACCCCTCGGGTAGAAACCTATTTCCAGAATACCCTAATCTAGTAGGAATAGTTTTACTTTGGGATCTTTTCTAGTCAATGTAGATTGAAATCCAAGGTGCATCCAACCAACAACTGACGTCCAATAGGGAACCCATTAAGACCCAGTGAAACCCATCCATGCACACCACCATATCTGGACTATAAAACCGAACTATTAAAATAGGTCCCTATACCGATTACGTAGGCTCCACCTCTTAGAATGTGCATTCATTCGTAACCCTTATTCCATCTACCAGGAAGTCGCGATACGACCTTGTACTGCACTTATACCTTTGCTCATGTGTTTAAATAACCACGAAAAAGATCACCATCTTGATTTTTCAAATTCTGTTCTATTTTGAAATCTTGTTTAGATTAGAAATTCGAGAACGGAGTTTCTTTATTGCACGGATTGCAAGCCCCTCTAAGAAACGAAAGGTTCTTCGATTTAGCAAGTGACTAGACTAGAGTAGCCCAATCTAGCAAACAAGTCAATGGTTCATAAACTTTTTTCCTATCTGCATTATTGGATATTCTCTACCGCTCTTGAAACTTCATATTTGCTCTTGATTGTTCTTCCTTATTTTCTTGTCCTTCTTATTTCGGAGCGACGAATGGCCAAGCTTATTAGAATTTATTATTAATTCTTAGCTACTTGTATAAATTTGTTGCTTGTTAAATTTTGGGTTGTTTGATAGGTAAGGGAGGATCATATATGCCATATGTAGTAGATATCTATCGGTAGAAATTTTAGCAATTAGTTGGAAGATTATAAAGTTTTAGCGACATGAGATTTGATGGAGTAGTGTGATCAAAGATGGGTAGAAGTCCTCAAATATTAGGAGTTATAAAATGGCTAGGAAAGGTTATAAAATATTTTTAGGAATTAAATTGAGGAGATTAAGGTAATAGCAGACTTTAAATTTAAGAATAGTTACGAATTAGAATTTCGAGGACGAAATTACTTTTAAGGTGGGTAGATTTGTAGCTCCTCTTTCCAAAAATTTTGAAATATTTTTATTGTTATTAATTATTTAAATGGTGATTATTAGATTTTATAAATAATTGTTTAGTTATTATTACGGTAGATGATTTTAGTCATTGTTAGGAATTTGAATACAAGGTGACTAGAAGTCGTGGCACGGATAATGCAATGGCATGCTTTGACTAGTGTATTAGCACTGGTAGGGAAGCCGAGCCATAGTGATGTCCTAATTAGGAAAAACCAGGCCAAGTTGCGACTTGACTCCTATAAATAATTTAATTATTTTATTATTAAGATTTATGGCGTGCATAAGAACCGGTTGTGCCATTTCAGCCCAAACCAAGGCCAAGCCTATGTAGACATACTTTTAGGTGCGTACAAATATTTCCTAGCTTTTTGGGTGGACTTAATGATATTTTCTAAAATATTTGGTTATTTAAACAAAATGGGTATTATTAATATTTAAATAGAATTTTAGAATATTGGTACAATTTTCTAGGGCTAAATATGTTCACCAAGACTCTTTTGGTTATTCTAGTGGGTTGTTGATACTATTATTATATGGTTATTATTGTAATTTTTTGTATATGCGTATGAATTGTATAAATTATAAATATACTATATAAATGTGTGTATTTGTATATATAAATAAATATACTATATAAATGTGTGTATTTGTATGTATATGTGAATATATTAAATATAAGTATACATGTGTATATATATATATATATATATATATATATATATATATATATATATATATATATATATATATATATATATATATTAAAATATATATATATATATATATATATATATATATATATATATATATATATATATATATATATATATATATATATATATATATAAAGGGCCCCACAAAAATCGATTCACAGATAGCTAAAATCGTCAAATGGTCACCCAAATTCTACCCCGTTGTGGATTCGTCGATCATATCCACCTGGGTCACCCTCCCCAACCTCCCCCTGGTGTGCTTCCCTGCAGCTGCTCTTAAGCGTATTGCCAGTTCCTTCGGGTCCATGGTCGCTATCGCGGAAGAAACACGTAGCCTTTCAAAATGTAACTATGCGAAGATTTGTGTTGAGCTCGATCTCGCCATTGACCCCCCCAAAATGATTGAGATAGAGCTTGGAGATCAGACGATCAAACAAACGCTGGTGTATGACAACAAAATCATTTATTGCCAACATTGCCAGATGAGCGGTCATTCCTTGCAGCGCTGCTTCCGGGCCAACCTGGCTCTCAAGAAGCCTGGACCTGCAAACCTCGCGACCCGGTCACATCCACCACCCCCCGTATTTCATCGCTTGACACCTCACCCACCCCCCCATGGCACACAGAAACCCTTCCTCAGCAAAGCTCGAGACCCCTCTCCTCGTCCGACTCCGCCATCGTCCCATACAATCCTCCACCATCACCCTCGCTAACTCCTTTGCCATACTTGACATCGATAACTCCTCCGAGAGCCCTAGCGAGCACAACTTTCACCACTTATGCCCGGACTCAGACAATATCTCCCAGGCAGAGCCGGACACTTCACACATGGTTGCGCATATATTCGACAGCCTCTCTACCCCCCCAACTCTACCCTCCACCGCGCCGGCACTGTTCCACTTGAGAGCTCCCTTATCACCTTCCTTAAGCCCTTAGGCACCAGCTCCACTCCCTCCAATCTCCATTGGCGACCACCCTTATGACCTGCTCGTGGTGACCCACGACCCTTGCCATATTGTCGTTGAGCAAGAGTTGTCCACTGCAGATCCGGCCCTCTCATCCATCGTCACCGACGCCCCCTGACCCTTGTTCCCCTCACACTGGAAGGTTCCGGCAAGCCAAGGACACTGGTTTCCTTGATCGCAACAACCCTCTGTGTGCGCTTGACGACGTCGAGGTTGCGAGTTACTCTCCAGTGGCCGTCAATCGTGCTTCCTCACCTACAGGTTTGACAGCGGCCAGTGACAACCACAAAACTTCCACCAAGAAATCTTCCTCGAAACAGAAGAAGAAAAACAAGAAAAAGAATCATCAAGCGGCCATGACCACTAGGTCAGCAGCCAAGCTAAACCACCACACCCTCTTTCCATAATCCAATGTTTAACATCCTCTCGTGGAACGTTAGAGGCATAGCAAACAAACTGACGCTGAATAGAATCCTCAGCCTCAAGAAAATTCATAAAATCGACATCCTAGTGATTATCGAGCCCAAAATCCCCAAAAAAAGGATCACCGGCATCTAACTACATCTTGGATTCGCGACCGCGCTCGCTGGCAGTCACGACATCTGGATTCTCGCCAGTGCTGGCATCAAATCAGGCATGGTTCAGTACTCCCGCCAAGCTCTCTCTTTCTGGGCGGAACACCCTCAACTCCAGAACAGAACCTTAATCTCCGCCGTTCATGGCAGCTGTGACTTCCAAGAGCAAAAACTCCTCTGGACCGACCTGCTCGACACCCACCTCTCCCTCCACAATCTTCCGTGGATGTGCTTAGGAGACTTCAACACCATCTCTAGTAGTGACGAGAAGTCTGGGGGGGCGACTGCCCCCACTTGCGGCCATGGATGACTTCAACAACTTCACCTTCAACGCTCACCTCGCTCACCTTCCTTTCTCCGGCAACGCTTTCACCTGGTGCAACATGCAGTAAGGCTTCCGACGTCAATACTCCCACCTCGATCGCGCACTCATCAATAACCACTGGGTTGACATGGGGCTTATCACTAGCCTCTTCTACCTTAACACCACAGAATCCGATCACTCACCCCTTCTCATCGAGATTAGCAGAAGCTCCCACCGTATCAAGAAACCTTTCCAATTCCTGGATTTCTGGAGGCACCATCCTAGTTTCAAATTCGAGGTGGCCTCAGCTTGGCTCTTAGTGAACGACGCTGATCCGCTGTATAGAGTAGTGGCCAGACTGCGAGCCACGAGCAAGGCTCTCTCAAGGTGGAGTAAGACAGCTTTCGGCAACATCTTTCAGGAGATCAAAAATGCGGAAGATGATGTTACCCGCACCGAGATCTCTTACATTGCTAACAGATCCCCCGAAGCACGGACCGCGCTCAACCTCGCCAGAGCTATCCTCAAGTCCAGGCTTAAAGTCGAAACCGAATTCTAGAAACAAAAAGCTAGACTTAAATGGGATAACGAAGGGGACCACAACTCCAGCTTTTTCCACGCCTGCGTTAAAGGCCGCAGACAACAGCTCAACCTTCATCGTATTTCCGATAACAACGGCAACCAGATGACGGACCAGCAAATGATTCAAGAGGCTGCGGCCAATTTCTTCTCCAATCTCTTCACTAAAGAAGCGATCGTCATGGACGAGGGAGTACTGGCGGAGATCCCTAGCATCATCATCGAACACGAGAATGAGCAGATGCTTTCCCTCCCTTCCGCCGCCGAGGTACAGTCCGTGGTTTGGGATCTTGACGAGCACATCGCTCCCGAACCTGACGGATTCAGCAGGGTATTCTACAGACAATGCTGGGACATCATCGGTCCAGACTTTTTGGAGGCTTCGGTCGCCTTCTTTCAAGGAGCGAGATACCCTAAATCCTTATCCAGGGCTAATCTCATTCTCATCCCCAAAAAAGACAACCCAGAAACCTTCAAAGACTTCCGCCCCATAAGTCTATGCAACTTTGCCAACAAAATCATCGCAAAAATTATCGCCAACCGGATGACGGATCTCCTGCCCAAAATTATATCCGAGGAACAGAGCGGTTTCGTTAAAGGGCATAACATCGTGGACAATATCCTGCTAGCTCAAGAGATGGTCACTTGCATAAAATTCCCAGCTAGAGGAGGGAACATCGCCATCAAGCTGGACATGGAGAAAGCCTACGACCGCCTAGACTGGCAATTCATGATCTGGGTTTTCATGGGTTTTGGCTTCTCTGAACCCTGGATTGACATCATCTTCAGGTCCATCAACAATTCTTGGTTCTCCACCGTAATCAATGGCTAGGCTGACGGCTTCTTCCCCGCTAGTCGTGGCGTCCGCCAGGGGGATCCTCTTTCTGCCACCATCTTCATCATCACTGCTGAGGCCCTCAGCAGAAACCTTAAGAGCATGCCCAATGCCCCACGGTTCCACCACTTTTACACCACCATCGGCTGCCCCATCATCACTCACCTTGCTTATGCCGACGATGTCCTCATTTTTTCCTCCGACGACATCGGCTCTATCGAGGTGGTCCTTCAAACGCTGAACATGTACACCAGATGTTCCGGTCAAAGAATCAACAACAACAAGAGCGTCATCTACATCGATCACAAAATGGACAGATCTCACTCTGCGACGCTCTCTAACATGACTT
Source organism: Iris pallida (assembly GCA_029216955.1). NCBI lineage: Eukaryota > Viridiplantae > Streptophyta > Magnoliopsida > Asparagales > Iridaceae > Iris > Iris pallida. The sequence goes on along the minus strand of JANAVB010015000.1, from coordinate 21,049,314 downwards.
CCTTTGCCACAGCATACCCCCCTTTCACCTACTTAGGGTGCCCATTGGTCTATGGCAAGGCCAACTCGGGTATCTTCGAGTACATGGTCAGCGCCATCAGGAAAAGGATCGAGGGCTGGCACAATGCCACCCTTTCACCTGGAGGCAAGCTGATTCTGATCAAGCACGTCCTATCCTTCATTCCTATTTACACCCTGACGGTCTGCAACCCTCCTAAAAAGGTTCTCGCTTCACTTGAATCCCTCTTCGCCCGCTTCTTCTGGGGTCACAACAAAGGCAAAGACAAGCACCACTGGGCCAGCTGGACCACTATAGCTAATCCTACCTTCGAGGGCGGTCTGGGATTCTGCAAATTGAAACACATCGTCGACGCATGCTCCATGAAGTTATGGTGGAAGCTACGCACAGACAATTCAATTTGGACTCGCTTCATGAAAGCGAGATACTACAGATATTCCTACCCCGGGACGGCCTTAGTCAACAACCGTTCATCGACATCCTAGAGATGCATTACCCGCGGCCGACAGCTTGCTGACCCCTTCATGCACATCCAGCTGGGCAACGGCTACTCATCGATGAGCCACAATCGTTGGCTGGATGAGAACCTCTGGCACCCCCCCGAGTCTCCTTCGCGCGAGGGCCAGATTCGTGAGCTTTGGGACCCTACGTCCGGATGGATCTGGGACCGTGTCAGGATCTGGCTCGGTTCGACGGTCGCCGCCCGTCTCGCCACTGCGAATCTCCGACTCTCCAACACTCTGGACATCACGAGATGGTCCCCTAACCCGGACGGCAAGTTCTTCCTATATTCCGTCAGGTCAGTCGCCCGCGGCATCGAGAGCCCATTACCCCTCATCGCTCCTTTCTGGCACGCGTGCATCCCCATCAAATGGTCGATCCTTATCTGGCGAGCCCTCTTCCGAAAGCTCCCTACTGACGACGCAATCACCTCATTTGGATACAACCTAGCTTCGAGATGCCATTGCTGCACTTCCCCACAAGCCGAATCTGCTGAGCACATCCTCAACTTCGGTAATCTGGCCAAGAATATTTGGGCGAATCTCAGCACCAAGTTTAGGAAGGCCCTTCCCTCTAGGGGCTTCAACGATCTCCTGTCCAGCAGGGGTGTGGTGGCCCATGCAGGTCTGTTTTCGCAAATCATGCGGACTCGTGATAGTACTTAAGTTAGTTGTACTATTGCGAGCCTGCGACTAGAAATGCTCATTCACGAATTAGAAATTAATTTAATTTACGAGAATGACTAGGACTAGGAGTCCCTTATACAAATTAACCGATGGGTAGTCTAGGTCATGCAATATAGATAAGGAGTTATTAATTTTGATAGTTTATCAGATCCCCATAGGTACATTATTATCTCTTGATATGACGATGTAATCCAATGTGGATACATTATTCGCTTGGGAAAACAGGGCTTCATAGAATTATTTGCTCTAACCTTGACAAATTGTTTAATTCCTTGCCCCTTAGATATCATTCCCATATCTTAGTCGAATTGTTTATTTAGTTCCTATTTGCCCCAGGAATTATTATTTGGTAGAAATTGTGATTATGTTATCCCCATATGAACCTCGAGTTAGTTCCGATTCAAGTTTTTCTCCATGGTTTGGATACACACGAAATAGATACTAGAATGTTGTATTCCTTTTGTTTTCAGTTATTTCCTCTATGTTCGATCTTTTATTCCAAGGGTTGTGACTAATATGACATATACTTACGCTTTATGGTTACCATTTTTGAATCCCTAGAAGCCCAGGAATTTTTACATACTTTAGTAAAAGAGATGTAGTTAACTTATAATGGCAGGACAGCAGCGCACTGTCGCCATTTATTTGAATTAGGGCGACTACGGATTCACTGCAGCCAGCAGCGCACTGGCGAGACACGACCCCTAGAGTTGACATTTTTTAAGGAAATATAGGTTATAGAAGGTTACTAAAAACTATGGCTAGTGGTCCTCTTTTGACCGTAGTCACCCTTGTGAGCCAATGTTGGGTAGAGTTAAGTAATGTTCGATTTGCATCATATTTGAGTTACGAAACCAAGGGTTTACCACAGCCCAATTTTACGGGCGAGGTGTAGTCCTCGGTGAAATGACTTCAGACGTGATTACAAATTAAGGATACTATAGAGGATAGGACAGTGCCCTGTGTGTTCCATAAAGATCCGAAGCCAATATTGGTAGAAGTTTTGTAAGTTGGATAGCACGTCTCCCGACCTAGCATTCCATGGTCCTTGTGATCTTTTGTCGAGAAAATTGACTGGCACTAATAGGTTTACCTGGAATATGGAATTTAGAAGTCCGTAACCCATTGATTGACCAAGGCTTTATGGATAAGAATATAGTAGGATGGTTGTAGACGCAAGAACACCATGTCAGTTTTGATTCTCTCTAAACTCGAACTACTTGTGGCTTCTTTCAAAAATCTGGTATACTTGTAATTTGACTATCTTGACCAATGTTGCTATCACAGCCTAGTTTTGCAAGCTCATTCTTTTATCGAGCTTGATTCAAGACATATGTTTAGTGGGGACGCCTGCTAACATATTGTCTAATCAGAATCATTGTATTATGGTCTGATCAACCATGATGCATTTGGTTCGCTCTTCGTTTAATTACACTACGTGGATGGAGATATATAGGTATCTAGGATCTCATCCGCGACTGCATTGACTATTCTTCTTGAATTATATGTTCGCCCTTGAATCACGAAACTGTATTCAGTAACATCTCCATTGAACTCTTTATTGTTTTTGTCTTTCACCGATTTGGAAAGACGAAAGCTCTCTGATGGTAGAGATACAGAGTATTCCCATGGCTATGATAATGGTAGGCACAAGGGTAGCTATCGTCAGCCAGCCATGTGATTGAGTTACTCGTTCTTCTCTCGACCCCAAACTGTTATCGGGACTTTCTAGCTACCTGAATTTGAGAATGATTAGGGTTTTACCCTTAGTCGAAATGCCAACCCAAGAGACCATCTATCCTCAAGGAACCAATTGTTGTGAGCCTCTAATTGTTTGCTGGAAGCTTGCCTTAACTAGTAACCCTTAAGCCTTGAACCAACCCTTCCTCGACCGAAGCCCACAGTTAGACATGAGATGAGTGGACAATAGGGTAATCATTTACCGTGACACTCATCCCGAGATTATGTTCCAACAAATATTACTCTAGTTATGAAAATTTTATTATTAAGACCTAACTAATGTTGGAACACCACCGTCACTAGCTTAGCCAATACCATAGCTTAAATACCCTGTCATATTATGATCTACCAGTTGTCAACAGCAATGGACGATCACTACAACTCTTGTGACGATATTCTGGCAGGTTGACACAAATTGAAATTCACGACTCAGTTGTTAGAAATCTTGTGCCTCAGAGTTGTTTACCCCGTCGATAACTCTTGTATACTATGGACGAGTAGGTCATTCTATCTTATCAACCATGTGTCATTGTACACACTCATTTTTTTTAATTATGGAGGAACGATCCTTGAATTGACTTATATCCACCGTATTCCGTGTGCCGTGCCTTATACTTTATTAACAAGAGTCGAGGTACCATACCCGGACTTTTGGAATTCCTCTAGCCTCATTATTCCTAAAACCATATCCTAGCTTCTAAGGTGGGTAGGCTGTAAGCCTCCTAAAAATTTGTGGGATATACGAGGATTTTCGATTGATTAGAGTAACTTCCATAGGATGATGATTAGTGCCCCATGGACTTCCACTTTCCGTTTAGATTATTTTGTGTTCCCGACCGTGTCATTAATATTCGGAGCACGAGACCAGCTGTTGCCTTCCAACAGATTTCACATGCAAGATCTAGACGAGTTCACCTTCATCTAGGTATATCATGTCCCACTCAAACCCATCCATACGTATCACCATATTTTGACTATAAAACTGAACTTTTTTGAAGTAGGTCCCTATATCTACTAGGTAGTCTCCCTCTCTTAGAACGTGAAGTCATTCGTAACCAATTCTCCATCTACCTGGAAGTCGCGATACAATCTTGCATTACATTCATATCCCTTGCTCGTGTGTTTAAATAACCACGGGAAAGATCACCATCTTGACTCCTCAAAATTTTGTTCTATTATGGAACATTGTTTAGATAAATTTTGAAAACGGAACTTCTTTATTGCACGGAGTGCAAGCCCTCTGAGAAACGAAGGGTCCTTCGAGTTAGCAAGTGACTGAACTAGAGTAGCATAATCTAGCAAATAAGGAAATGGCTCATGAATTTTCTTTCTAGCTGTATCATTTGGATACCGCTACTGCTCTTGAAACTTCATTTTTACTCTCGATTGTTCTTCTTTATCTTCATGTCCTTCCTATTTCGGAGCGACGATGGTCATGCTTATTAGAATTTACCAATATTCATAGCTACTTGTGTAAATTTGTGGTTTGTTAGATTTTGGGTTATTTGATAGATATGAGAGATTTATAGGTGCCGTATTCAGTAGATATCAATTGGTAGCAATTATAGTAAATAGTTGGATGATTATAAAATTTTAGTATCATAGCTTTGAGGGTGTAGTGTGACCAAAGGTGGGTAGAAGTCCTCGAGATTTTTGTAGTTGCCGAAATGGCCAATGAGAAGGATATAAACTGTTTTTGGAGGAATTAAATTGAGGAGATTAAGATAATAGTAGAGTTCGATTTTTAAGGAAATAATTATGAATTAAAATTTCGAGGACGAAATTATTTGTAAGGTGGGTAGATTTGTAGCTCCCCTTACCGAAAAGTTGGAAACAGTTTATATTTAATTATTTTATTCGAATGGTGATGTTAGATTTTTGGAAATAAATATGATTTCGTGTACACAATTTTAGGTGAAAGACCTACATTAGAAATTAAGATGCTATCAGGTCCATCGAGAAGATACAGATAGATATATGTATATATATAGATATATATGGGAATGTATGTGTATAGGTGTAATAATATATAAATATATATATATATATATATATATATATATATATATATATATATATATATATATATATATATATATATATATATATATATATATATGTATGTGTGTATATATATAAATACAGGAATTCATGTGTGGATACGTATATAGAAATGCGTATATGGTATATATATATGATTGTATATATGCGATCGTACATATATAAATATATTATATAAGTAATTGTATGTATATATAAAAATATATATTAGTGTAAGTATGTGTGTATATAGATATTTAAATATATGTATATATAAGTATACATATGAATACGTGTATACGTATACGTGTCTGTGTATGTATACATATATATATATATATAGAGATAATTATATACATATAAATATATAATATATATAGGATATATATTTGTATAATAAGAAAAGAAAAAAAAAAAGGGGAAGAGGGCATTAGAGCCCAGGTCCAGCTCGGATACGAGCTCAGACCGAGCCTCTCTTTGCATCGCGTTCCCCAGTCCGAGCGAACCCAGCTGCAATAGTGTAAATGAAAAGGAAACAAAAGCAGTCATTAGCAAAAAAAAAAAAAAAAAAAAACAACAGCCGCAGCTCTAACCCATGCAAATGGCCCAAACCCGACCCTCATCTCTGTTAACGAGAGCCAATCCATTCAAAGCTCAGGCCAAGCCCACATCCCGAGCAAATCAAACCCCTGAACCGAGTACAGTTAACTCTCTGTACATAACCGCTCAGCCCAGCATCCAACTTCATAACCCGAGCCCTTGGTTTTACAGCCTCAGTTTACATTTAAATATACATATCGTATATATAACGATATATATAGCGCCGAGAGAATTGAGAGAACTCGAGAAACCATCAAACCCTAAAACTCTTCAACACCCACGACCGACGCCGACCTTTCCCCGCGAGCGTGCGCCGCCCTAGACCACCGCGCGCGGCCGCGCGGGTCGCCGGAGCGCGCGAAACAGCTGGCGCGCGAGCCAAATCAGGAAGGCGACAGCAGCAACCCGCCCGAAGGGTCAACTTCATTGTAAGTTTTCTCCCTCGATTCTCCGTATTTTCCCAAACCGAAATAGGTGTTAGAAACACAACCTATAGGGCTTTGACATCAATGGATCGTTTCGAACCAAATCGAAACGAAATCGATGCGAAATCGATGCCAAAAATCCCGAGAAAACTGTCGGATTAGAGACAGGGAACCAGTCCATGAACCCACATTGGAGGATCGTTTCCGATCAATCCAGTCCCAATATAGGAAAACTTTTTGAAGAGACTTTTAGACAACATGTAGGGCTTCGAATCCCTTCCTGCGGAATTTGAAATCATCGACTGAGCATCGAGAAATCGAATTCCAAAGTTTCCCAAAAATCTGTTTTCAAAACATTGAAATTGTTCCACACGACGTGCGTCACGCCAATCCGGACGACGTGGTCGCGAACCGAAAGCATCGAAAGCTGCGTAACGGTTTCGTGGTCGTGTGGACTTTGACGGAATTCGAATTGGTCGCGTGTGCGCGACGAATTTGATGCGTATCCGTCGAAATTCCCCGTATCGTGCACGTTGCAAATTCTCCAATTACTTTGTGCACGCTCATCGGATCGAGACGAAACTTGCGCTAACAGGACCATATCATTTTTCTGGTCCTGTATGCCAAGTTTGGTCCGATTCTGAGACCGTTGATAAAATCACCGTTTTGCGGGCCCCACGGTCCCACTCAACGGGCGATTTTGTGCACGGCCCGCCGGAATCCAACTTTGGACATACGGTTGGATTCGTATCGAAAAACTGGATCCGTAGACATATATTTTGACGACTTTAGAGATCGTTGACTCTGGCACGTTTTTCGGTGCAAAGCGGGTCCAACGGCGGACACCGTTTTGGCCCGAAATTACCGTTTTGCCCCTGTATCCAGAATTGGACTTAAGGACAGGCAATCCTAGCTAATTTGACTATTCTGAGATCATTGGTATTATTTATTTCAGCTTTCGGGGACTGTTGTACGGGTTTTGACTATTGTGGCACTTTGAGTAGTTCAGATTGTCGGTTTCACCAGCACAGGACCACAGGCGAGTACAGTTTATTGTTTGCATTTCGATATTGATCTTTACTATATTTCATTGATTAGTCATTGGTTATGTGATTATTTTCTATTATAAATTGTTGAGTCGGGAATGAGAAGTACCAATGATGTGTGATCTGACCTTAGACCGTGTAGACCGTGTAGACCGTGTTGCATTTATTTCTTGTAGACCGTGTAGACAGTGTTTATTTATTTCTTGTAGACAGTGTAGACAGTGCTTTATTTACTGTATTTAAACTGTGTAGATCGTAATTAATATTTTGTAGACAGTGTTTCTTTACTGCAATATTTTCTGTAGACCGTGTAACTGTAGACCGTGTAACTGTAGACCGTGTAACTCTAGACCGTGTAACTTTAGACCGTGTAGACCGTGTCGCATAACTGTCCCGAGACCGATCACATATCAAAGGTACTTCTAACAGTTGGGGAAAGTCTGTTGTGTCTATTTATTTACTATTAGTTTTCTGTATTTCCTGTTTATTTTCAAAACTCATAATTGATGTCTAATCTTTGTTTATAGTCATCTTCTTTATTTGAAATTGCATTCAGTGGATTGTGCTCGTTCCATTCCTGACTGGAAACCAACATTTTCAGGTTAGCCGTGGATTCACTTAGCTTGGGGAGTGACGGGTGTACTTGCAGACAAGCCTAAAGACTAGTTAGATAGTCAAGTTTCAGTCATTCAATATTTGTACAAGTTTATATCTCCTGCAAATGTAAAACTTGTGATCTTTGTAAATTAAATTAATTATGTGATTGAGCAATAATGTGATGTTGATCTTCATGGCCGTGACAGCGTTCTACCGCCGACACTGCGGCGTAGGCTGGCTTGGACACGTCTCGTATCCGTTTAAAAAAAAAACGGGTGCGGGTCGTGACAAGGGGCATCTCCTACGGACATCAGATCGTCGCAGCCGCAGGCATTTGGGTCCTGTGGAAAAACAGGAACAAGTTCCGTTACGAGGGCCGATATCTTCCTCCACTCCAACTGTACAGGGAAATCATCAGACAAATCCTAAAGATCCGGAGGCGCTGCTCGCACTCCACGACCCAATTCTGGGAGACCCTTGATTAGTCTCTGTCTTCTAGTTTCTGTTTTGTCGGCTTGCCTAGCCGCTTCTTTTCTTTTGCCAGTGCTTGGCGCTCTTCTTGTATAGGCTTTAACATTTTGCGCCTGATACATCAATACTATTCCCCCTTTAAATATATATATATATATATATATATATATATATATATATATATATATATATATATATATAATATGTGTATATATAATATACATTATATATGAATATATATAAATATATATAGG
>JANAVB010015000.1:20673135-21021684 GCA_029216955.1 Iris pallida | reverse complement strand
GAATTAAAACAATTCATTTAATTACAAACTGATATTAAAACAAATCTAAATATACAAAATGATATTAAAAACTATTTAATTAATTACAAATGATATTTTTGATTTAAAAACTATTAAAAAATGATTTAAAAATTCTAGAAAATTCCTAAAAATCATACTAAATTATTTAATGCTAAACAGGTCATTAACAACTAATTAACTATAATTTAATTAATTTGAAAAAATAGGGGCTGACAACAGGCATTTCCAGTGCCACGACATCGGACCCTTTTTATGGTCCAGCATCGGCGTCGCTCTGCCGATGCGTGCGAATCCAAGCGAGAGACTGCCCTTGCACCGGCGCTAGCACCTCTACATCGGACGCAACAGCTTCTCCGCGTCGCTGGTAAGCACATATCCTCGTAACCCTTCACTCTCCCTCTGACTCTCATCTTATCGTTCTCTCTTCCTCCTCTTTCGAAAAGAGAAGAGGAAAGAATGGGGAGAGACAGATCTCGATTCTTTCTCTCAATTGATGTTTGAGTTAAGGATTAGGTTGTTGGTAACACAAAAGCTTCCCCTCTCTCCCTATAATTGGGGATTAGGTAGACTCAGATTAGAAAGAAAACAAATAGGGTTAATTAATGTAGGTTTAAGTGTTAAATTACTATTTTTGTATAGTAGTGAGTTATTTTAGTGAGCTAATAGGATGTTAGAATAGGTAAATTGTTGGGCTGTTGAATTGGGTTTGGGCTGTAAATTGTTGGGCTGTTGAATTGGGTTGGGCTGGACAATAATAATGGGCTCAAGGCCAAAATTTTATGAGTTTTGGTTTATTGGGGAAATAATAATATTGGATGTTATTTTAATTATATATATTTTAATTATAATATATATATTTTAATTATATATCTATATATATATATATATATATATATATATATATATATATATATATATATTATATATATATATATATATAATAATATATATATATATATACAAGTAGCATTATTGTCACCTATATTTATTAATATTTTATATAATTAATTTTAAGTACTATATTATTATCTTATTAGTATTAATATTATATAATTTTATTTACCATTGATATTACTATTAAATGTAGTATTAGTATTATTTATTTGGTAATTGTATAAAAGATATATTGATATTTCTAAAATACTATTATCAAGTTTTGACTTCAAAACACATTTGACAAAATTTGGGGTTTTGGTACTAGGAATTTTCTATATTTTCAAACATTATCTAAAGGATATTGCTATTAATAAAATATAGTTTCTAAATTGTTATAAATGATTTTCTAATAGTTATATGCATTTAGTTGTGTATTTTTTTTAAATCATAAATCACGACTATTATAGTCGTTTCTTATTTCTTGATTCGATTATCGTATCGAACTTTGATTTTGGGCTTCTATGTACCAAACTAGGCTATTCGGACTATTATGGACTCGCTAGAACCGCTCGTGTCATTATTTGGGACCATCTTGTGGAGCATAGCATCGGTATTTATTCCGTGTCGGCACATTCGTATCGTGTACGTCGACTCCAACAAAATTGAGGCGAGTACATTCTCTGATAATTTTTCGTTTATGGTATTTTCTATGTTTCGTTTATTTATTGTAGATATCCTTGATTTCTTGATACATTGGTTATACAGATTGGCATTTTTGGATCCCGTTATGAGATGTTATTCTCGTATTCTTAGTATACCCTATGCAAGCCCCGTTATTATTCTTTGCATTGTATAGACACCGATTCCTGAGAAGACTCACGACCTTCTCAGAGTTTTCCATGTCATAACATACCATGGTTGGATCTACTGTACCAGTCGAGGGCGGGGATTAGTAGTATAGATATGTGTTCATACCCTTCCCCTGTACGATATTATTTCCTGTGAGTGTTAATCATACACCGCACGTATGATTAACCAGGCCATAAATTCCTGTGTAAGTTCCTAAACCGATCACATATTGAAACTAGTACTCACTCACATAGATAGTATATTTCTTAACACTTGTACATGACATATCCTATTCACCTGCTCTTACATTTACTTACAGTTTACTCATGCCCTGTTACCTTCCTGTATATGTTATTTCTCCTGCACACTATCTCTATTTAATGTTATATAGACTTTATCATTTATTGGGAACTATTATTAGAAATGTACTTTGCTCCAATCCTGACTGGGTAACTATTTTTTTAGGTAATGTTATGCCCCACACTTTGGACTTCATGATGACAGATCTCGACATTCGTTTGGATTGTGAGTTGACCTCTTGAGAGCTCGAGGCCATATTCTTCATCTAGATTATGTCTTGTCCATCAGATATGTCTCTGATACATTTCTTGATATGTATGATCATTTTATAGATTCTAGGTGATTTTGAGTTGTTGCTATCTTTTCTTCATATTTTCCTTAGTTGTATATGATTTGAGTACATATTGATTTAGTGAATCATATAACTGTTGAGATGTTTTGCTGGGTACTTTACATCATTCTACTGTCGATACTGCAGTACAGGCTGGGCGTGGCCCACGTACTCGTGTTCAAAAATTCTGGTACAGGTCGTGACATACGGTATTGCTATTGAACGACTACAACCTTGCTGCGACAATCAGTCAAAGTCTTTGTCAACGATAATCGCATCACTGATTAAGACAATTTTTTCTACTTTGTTATGTATTTTTCAATTTTTTGACTCTAGAAAAATGTACGGTTGATCGAGACTGGTGCTGGCTCAGCTACAAAAAGTGCACCTAACAAAATAGCCAACCCAATCATTTATTTGATCAGTCTATTTATTAAACCCAGTCCAATTATCAAATAGTCTACAAATCCACAAAAGCCAAAGCCCATTCTTCATGATTCAAACTAGAACCAGGGCAACCGAACTTGGTCCCCCTGACCTAGTTCCCGAAAGATCAGGTCATCTTGAAGAACAGGCTCCAACGTTCAAATTTTTGAATGTTGGACTTCCGAACTCTGTCCGAGTTCTGTCTAAGAAATTACTATAAATAGAGGAGAATTCTTCATTCTATTCAATTCATTCATCTCTTCTATTCTCTATCCATTCATGTATTTTCAAAGAGGTTTTTTCTTTCAAATCAAAGCTTTACAACTCCTAGACAAGCCACTACTAGTTTTGGTTCAATCTAGAAGTTTGGTCGAGTTGTACAAAAGGCTTAAAAATGTCTCAGTTTTCATCATGTTCTAGAATACGGCAAGTCCTTCGGATAAAAGACTTGAAAATTGAAGTAGTGCTCTTCGAATAAAAAGCACGTATTGTAAGGAGCTGCAAGCGCTTTGGATTTAAAATTTGTGTTGCATGAGAAAGTGGATTTAACATCGAGCTAGAGTCCTCGAGACTGGACTAGTCCTCTCAGATGAAAACTAGAATAAACCTGAGTATTTGTGTTTGCTTCTTTGAACTTATTTACCTTACGCATTTATTTAAATACTGCCTACTTCATATTAGGTTGTTACTACCTTAAATATTTTTAGAAGTAATTTTTATTCCGTTGCATACATGCACTTTATTCACCCCCCCTCTAGAGGTGCTCAACCATCATACAATTGTTATCAAAGTAGGTTATTTTCAAATATAACACTCTAGAGTAAATACATAAGGCAGCCGTGAAATCTATATTCACTGGTGAAGGGCAGTCTGCAAATAGGCCCCCACTATTTGATAGAACAAATTATATCTACCGAAAAACATGAATGAGTTTCTTCCTGAAATCTCTTGGCTTTGATCTATGGTATATAGTCATAGATGGCTACAAAAAGCCACCTAGAATAGTGATTCATGGTAATCTTGTAGAAAAGTCACATGATAGATACACGGATCTAGAAAAGATACAAGCCAGCCTTAACGCAAGAGCGATCAATGCACTATTCTGTGCCATTAAAAAGATTGAGTTTAATAGACTACAACGACATTTGAAAACTTCTTGAGGTAATTCATGAAGGTACTTCACAAGTGAAGGGATCCAAAATAAGTAGATTAACAGAAGAGTATGAGGCTTTAAAGATGAAGCCAAATGAATCAACCACTCAGATGTTTACACGTTTCTTTGATATTACTAATCCTTTATCATCTCCTGGCAAGGATTATTTAAATCACGAAAAGATCCGCAAAGTGCTCAAGGGACTAATAAGGAACTAGAACCCAAAAGATACTGCGATTATAGAAGGAAACAATCTCACCACAATGTCGCTGGAGATACTCATAGGCAAACTAATGACTCATGAGCTTACAAGACTTGGAAGAATCTACTAAAAGAGAAGTCTATCGCCTTCAAAGCTCATGCTAAAAGAGTCTCAAGCAAAGACACGGATGATAAAGTTTCAGATGGTGAGGAACAAGCTCTTCTTGTAAAGAACTTCAAGAAATTCTTGAGGTTTGAGAAATCAAATCAAAATAAGAAAGATTATCAAGAAAGCAATGAAGAAGAGACTATATGCTATGGTTGTAAGAAGACTAGAAACATCAAGAATGATTGTCCAATGGCAAAGAAGACGAGCCGATACGAAAGATCAAACAAAAAGTCGACATCACAGAAGTATGCTAATACCAACATCTGTCATGCAAGAGAAGCTAGTGAATCAAAGAAAGAAGACAGACACAACAGCTCTGCAAATATTTGCTTGATGGCATTTGATCAGGTAGAAACCAACCCTCTATATGATGACTTTACATTTGATGAACTTTCTGATGCTTTTAGCGACTTATTAGATGAACACAAGAAAGTCTTGGACAAATATAAGAAGTCTCGAAAAGAGATCAAAGCTTACACTACTGAAGTTGAAAGGTTGTCATACCTATTGAAGGATATACAAAAAACACCTTCCACCAATAACACACATGAAGAAATATCAACTCTGAAGCTTAGCTTGCATGATGCTCACAAAACCATTGAGAAAAGAGAACATGACTATGCCAAGCTGAACGAGTTGTATGAGTTAGAGAAGAAGAAGTATAGCATCGCTGCACAGAAGATTGATGCTATATCTACTAAGTATGATGAGGTATATGCTTTCTCTTAAAAGTTAGAGATAAAATTAGAAAAACAGGTTATACCTGCTACTCAGCCAAAGATCTGTCATATGACACAACATACACATAACACGATACGATCAAATAAATCATGTAAGCATAATGTTTCACAGAATTATGCTTTTGTTTACAAGTATCCAAGGAAGACACACAAGCATCATGTCTATAACATGACACCAAGCACTAGCTCTCAAATTTCCTATACATATTGTGGTTCACATGGATACATCTATAAAATTTATAGAGTTAGAAAGCTAGTTGACATGAATATATATATATATATATATATATATATATATATATATATATATATATATTAAGAAACCAACTTGTATTGAAGAAAAAGGCGCAAAATGCCGAAGCCATTATAAAAGAGTGCGACTCCTGCTGACAGAAAACCAAAAATCACCAACCGGCTATCGCCGACTGCGCGATTAATTCAGCTTCCCCCAGAAGCTGCTCGAGGAGTGAGAGCAGAGAATGCTGACTTTGCTAATTTGTCTGAGAACCTCTCTAAAAAGCTGGGAGGCACTGAGTTGGCGACCTTCATATCTGTGCTTGTTCCTATTTTTCTACAAAACCTAAATGTCGGTGGCTGCGACGATCTGGTGCCCGTGGGAAAGGCTCCACGTGGAGAGGATATCGTTGAAGCCCCCTGCCTGTTGGTTCGGGTGACATCTTCTAGAGAGGTTGATCTATAGCTGAGAGGCGAGATCTCCTTTGAGTAGTACGTATTCTGCTGATTCTGCTATCGGAGAGGAATAACAGTGGCATCTCGACGCGAGGTTATATCCAAAGGAAGTGAGGGAGTCATCGGTGGAAAGCTTTCTTCTCTGCGCTCTCCAAGTGAGGATCGACCATTTGTATGGAATACAGAATTGCCAGTAAGGGGCGGTGAAAGGGGAAGGTGCTCCGACACCTCTAGCCACGAATCTAGCCGAGGCAAGAGTGAATTTGCCTCTAGCGGTTAGGGACCACCGAAGTGCGCCTTTGTTGTCTCTAATCATTAATGGTTCCGCGATGCTTCGACTAAGGAAAATGCGATGCCAATTCGCCAAAGCTCTGCTGTTAGCTATCACTGTCGTTGGGTTGGAGAGTTAAAAGTATCTTGCTTTTATGAAACGAGCCCATATCGAATTCTTCGTGCGGACCTTCCACCACAACTTCATGGAGCAAGCTACCACAATGTGCGCTAATCTGCTGAAACCCAGACCGCCTTCACCGGTGGGTTTGGCCATGGTGTCCCAGCTGGCCCAATGGTGTTTGTCTTTCCCGTCACTGTGACCCCAAAAGAAATTGAAAAGAAGGGACTCAAGTGCTGATAATACCTTCTTCGGGGGGGGGGGGATCAAACCGCCAAGGTGTATATAGGGATAGAAGAAAGAACATGCTTGATCAGAATCATCTTGCCCTTCGGGGAGAGGGTAACGTTGTGCCATCCTTCGATTTTGTTTCTGACCTTCCTGACAAGACATTCAAAAATGCCCGCATTAGATTTGCCTTACACCAGGGGGCATCTGAGGTAGGTAAATGGCGGGTAGGCTGTGGCGAAGGAGGTCAGATTGGTGAGAGTCTCAGAGTGGTTTCTCTTATGGTGTGTGTATATGACGCTTTTGTTGGGGTTTACCCTTTGTCCTGAGCATCTGGTGTATCTCTCTAGCGTTCTATGGACCGCCTCAACCGACCCTAAGTCCCCTGCCGAGAAGATGAGGATGTCGTCTGCATATACAAGATGCGTGATCAGGGGACAACCGGTGGTGGTATGAAAGTGATAGAATTTGGGGGTATTGGCTAGGCTATTTAGATTTCTGCTGAGAGCTTCGGCCGCAATGATGAAGATGTCGGCGGAGAGAGGATCTCCCTGTCTAACCCCGCGACTCGATTTAAAAAATCTAGCTGCTTGCCCGTTGATGATGGTGGAGAACCATGAATTATTGACTGATCTAAAGATGATGTTAGTCCACGATTCGGAGAAACCGAAAGCCTTGAGCACCCATATCATAAATTGCCAGTCCAAACGATCGTATGCTTTCTCCATGTCCAGCTTTATGGCGACTTTCCCTCCTCTGGAAGGGAACTTCAAGCACGTGATCATCTCTTAGGCTATGAGGATGTTGTCTGTGATGTTACACCCTTGGACGAAGCCACTCTGTTCTTCGAAGATAATCTTGGGAAGGAGGGTGGACATGCGAGTCGCTATGATCTTGGAAATAATTTTGTTGGTGAAGGTGCAAAGGCTGATGGGGCAAAAATCTTTGAAAGTCTCCGGGTTGTCTATCTTGGGGATAAGAATGAGGTTAGAGCAAGAGATGGATTTGGGGTATCTTACACCTTAAAAGAAAGCAATAGACGCTTCTAAGAAATCATTGGCGATGATGTCCCAGCAGGTGCGAAAGAAAATCCCGGAGAATTCGTCTGGTCCGGGAGCGTTGTGCGCGTTTAGAGCCCACACCGCAGCCTTGACCTGTTCTATTGTTGGGGGACTTGAAGCTGTTCGTTCTATCTTTTGCTGATCATATTAGGAATCTTGGACAGGAGATCGACATCTTTGAGGATGGGGTCTTTGGTGAATAATTTGGTGTATAAGTTGGCTGCTGCCTCCTGTATGCTCCCTTGATCTTTATGGAGGGTGCCGTTATCATCTAAAATTTGATACAGACTGAGTTTATGTCTCCGGCCTCTAACGCAGGAGTGGAAGAAAGCCGAATTTCTGTCACCTTCAGTATCCCAAGCTAGCCTGGCTTTCTGCTTCCAGAATTCGGTCTCGACCTTCAGCCGAGATTTGAGGATAGCCCTGGTGAGGTTTAGAGTGGCACGTGCTCCTGCGTTCTGTTCGAAGTGAATAGGATCTCCGCCCGGGTCACGTCGTCCTCCGCCTTCTTGATTTCTTAGAAAATATTTCCGAAAGCGCTCTTGCTCCAGGTCGCCAAAGCTCTTTTAGTAGCTTTGAGCTTAACGGCAATACGTTGTAGGGGGTCTGGATCTGTGGACGCTCTCCAAGTAGTCGCAACGATGTTTCTGTAATGCGAATGTAAGCTCCAGAAGTTTTGGAATCGAAACGTTTTCTTGATAGGGTTTGGATTGTTGCTGATTTCAATGAGAAGGGGAGAGTGATCCGATTCTGTGGTGTTGAGGTGGGATAGGTTGGTGATGAGGCCCGTGTCTGACTAGCGGTTATTGACCAGAGCTCTGTCCAGACACGAATACTGTCGTCTGGCCCCCTCCTGCATGCTGCACCAAGTGAACTCGTTGCCTGAAAAAGGCAGGGAAGTCATGTGGGTGTTGAAAATAAAGGTGTTGAAGTCGTTCATGGCTGACTGGTGAGGTGGCCGGTCTCCAGACTTCTTCCCGCTAAAAAAAATAGTATTGAAGTCTCCGACACACAGCCATAGCAAGTGGTTCGTGTCCGCCAGAGTTTTCCAAAGCGACTTGCGCTCATGAATGTCAAAACTGCCGTGCACAGCGAATAATAGAGATCGGCTCTCGAGTGTGGGGTGCTCAATCCAGCAAGAGAGCGATTGTCTGGAGTCATGTATGGAGCCAAAATTGATGCCGGAGCCGAAGAATATCCAGATGTTATTGCACCCGGCTACTGCGGCCGGGAAGCCGAGCACAAGTTGAGGGTTTGAGTTTTTTTGAGGGATTTTGGGTTCTTTGATGACTAAGATGTCAATGTTGTATATTTTCTTGAGGCTGATGAGTCTGTTCTAGGTAGGTTTGTTGGTGAGACCATGAACATTCCACGTGAGTATGTTAAGCATTGAGTGGGGTAGGGGAGGGGGGTAGTGTAGCTTTGCGGCTGATCTTGTGGTCATGGCCGTAGGTTTTTGATCTATTTTTTCTTTTTGTTGTTGTCTTTTCTGGAACCTTTCTGGGGTGCTGTCGATGTGCTTGTCTTGCCCTCGCTCTGTCCGTACGGAGTATGTTCTGATTCGATCTTCGAGGTAGGGGCCCCTATCTCGATCTCGTTCAGCGCGCTGAGAGGGTTTATGGGGTCTCAAAAACCTGCTTCCAAGGCTAGTTGAAGCCTGTTAGTAGACTCTGCATCCAATATGGCTAGGATGTTCTTTGAGGGTAGAGGGCTTGCCATCTCCTTGATAGCTGGGGCGGATGTCTCGGACTCTACGCTAGTCAATCTCTCTGAACCCGTGACAGTGAAGAGCTGATCTGAACTCTGTTCTCTATCCTCCGAGGGAATGTCTTCTGAAAGGGCGAGAATGCCAAAGGAGTTGTGTAGGTGAATATCCTCTGGAGCCGCTGTTATAAATTCCTGAGAGGATTGGGAGTGAAAGGGCACCATTTCCTGTGCGAGATGGAAAAGGGATACGAGGGCTGGTGGGTGTCTCGCTGTCTTCGAAGAGGTTTTGGGGGTTGGTAAGCGGTATTGTGGGCTCAGAAGGGTGTGTCTTCTTGGGGGTCAGTGTCTTGCGGGCGGCTGGCTTCCTCAGTTCTGGGTGGGCTTAGAAGCATTTCCTGGTGATGTGTCCTCTCAACTGACAGTGCTTGCAGAAAATTATGTTACTGTCATATACCAGCACCTGGGTGTGTGTTCTGTCTCCAAGTTGGAGCTCGATATGATCAGGAGGGTCGTTGGACAGATCCATTTCTACACATATCTTCGTGAAGTTTCCTTTTGAGAGGTTTCTAGTTTCTTCCGCTACAGCCACTAAGGATCCGAAGGAACTGGCTATCCTTCTGAGAGCCGCTGGGGCGAAGCAGACTAAAGGCAGGTTGGGGAGGGTGATCTATGCCGAAATAATGGTCAAGTCGAACGTGGGATCGAAATTGGGAGACCATTTGACAATTTTCACTCGATAAGCTCCGACGGTAGTCGTGCCTTTCGCCTAAACTGCAGAGTAGTCCTCTGCAGAGGAGAGATGGAGGAAACAATATTTCGGGTCCAGCGGAGCCACCTGATAAGCCGAGACGATCCTCCAGCTGGCGATGGCCTCTTTAACAATGTTGAGATTCAGTCAACCCGTCTGGAATTTCAAGACAAAGGTCTTCGCGAAGCTCCTGGCGAGGGATGATATCTCTTCAATGTAATAGGGGATTTGGATGGACTAGCCCGCTGACAGGGCCTGGAACTCGACGTTGCAGAGCTCTATATCCTCTAGGGGAGGGACCGGGCGAGAAATGCGATCCGGCCGTAAGGCGTTCGCATAGGAAACAGACTTGAATGGACTTACTGCCTGTACGGGCACTGCAGTCTGAGGAGGAGGGCAGAGGCGAGGTGGCCTGACGCACCTGACCAACTACCCTGCCCTATGGAGTCCTTAGCTGAGGAGCTGCCAACTCCTAGGGGAAAGGAGGGTCTAGCGTATGCGCCCAAGGAGGTAGGCGTATAGGGACGTCCGTTCGCCAGGCATGCACCCAAGGAGGAAGGCGCATAGGGAACAGCGGTAGACGCAGATGGCTGAGACCGAGCGGAAGGCACATGGCCCGGCCTCCACTGTACGGGCGCAGAAGGGCCCAGGGGTGAGGGCGCATAACTGGACTTCTCGGCGGGCGCAGAAGCGCAAGTGCCCTGAGAAGAGGGCCATGAACATGGCGCATGGTCCTGCCCGGTGCCCGCGCCAGGGCCAGAAGCAAGAGCCGCATGAACTGGCTGCACTGAGTGGGCGCATGCCCCGTCCTCTTGGACCTGGGCGCATGGCATCCACTCCGCGGATCCCGAAGGGGGGGGAAAGTTGGTACTGATTTCGAAATCTGCTGAAACTCTGAGGGAAAAGAGCGGGAAAGCACGGATGTCGAGGCCTGCAGCTCTCCGCTGCCGACGCGTGGCTATCGGAGGGGGAGGGCAACTCTCTTGGCGTCCAGAGGAGCCGAGGGAGATCCGAGCGGCCATCTGAGCTTGCGGGCGGTCCCCGTCGAAGCAAGGCCAACGATGGCCAGCTGCTCCGACGTCCAGATTGGAGTTGGGGGACTGAGCTGGGGCTGGCACCTAGGGAGCCGCTCCGTTCTGAGCTGGGCAGCGGCAGGAGACGGGATGGGGTAGCGAGGGCGGGGGAGATAATGGTGTCGGGGGGGGGGGGGGGGTGGGTGGATAGGCGGATGAGTGCCGTCTAGTATGGCGATGGGCCGGCCGGGAGTGTCCGCGCGAGGCCGAACTGTCGAAAAGATCGGGCGGGCGAGGTGAGGACTGCGGGAGTGGGAAAAGGGGGGTAGCTAACTTGAACATCAGAGAATTATACATATATATATATATATATATATATATATATATATATATATATATATATATATATATATATATATTATATGCAAAAAAGACATCATGTTCAACTCAGTTCCCCCCTCCCCAGCTCCCGCTCCTCGCTCCCCCAAGGATGTGTCTTCTCGGGACGGCCTTGCCTAGGCCGGCGGTCGCTCGCCCTCTGCTATCTCCCTTCCCTCTCCTCGCATGGAGGCTCCCCCCCGGGTCCGGCCTGCCGATCCCTCCGACCTTGTTGCCGTCCTCGGTCAGCCGCCGCCTCTGCCTCGTCCGCCTGCCACTTGCCAGAATACGCTCCCCCCCATCCCCCTCGCCCTCCAGGCGGGTTCCGACCATCCCCGTTGTTCACAGGCCGGTCTCTTCTGTTGGCCTCGGCCCCCCCGCCGCCGTCATTGCCGATCCTCCGACCGCGAGTGCCCGGCCTCGGCCCTCCGAGCGGGCGGATCCCACCCTCGCCATCGCCTCCTCTCCCACCTCGCTATCCCATCGGCCTTCCTCGGGATTGGAGCTCATGGGAACTTTCAAAAATTTGTTTTCAAATTTTGAAATTTCTGCCATTATTCCAAGTAGCACGATCGACCTGACTGGAGTCGACTTACTATGCGCCCCCTCGCGCGTGGGCGCATACTTCAGCCCGGCCTGGGGCGCATATGGAGGCCCCTCCACCGTAGGCGCATATGCCCCCCTCTCGTTGGGCGCATATGGCAGCCCACCGCCTGTGGGCGCATAGGGCCCTCCCTCGGCTGCTTTCGGCGCTCATTTCTCGGGCTCATGCGCCCGCTCTTCCCCTGATGGCGTGCATAGTGTCCCATCGGGCGGTTTCAGATCCTCTCCCCTCGGTGCACCCACCCCTTTTTCCTCTGCGTCGGGCACATATGGCGGCCCATCCCCTTCCGCTCCCGCAGTGAGCACATTTGGCCATCCCTCGGCCGCGTTTGGCGCTCATTTCTTAGGCGCATGCGCCCGCCCTTCCCCCGCGGGAGCCTATGGCTCCTCCTTCGCAGGCGCATTCGACTTTGGTTTCTTCAGTGGTGTCCCTCTCCAGTCGTATGCGTCTGGCTCTTGCCTCCTTCAGTCGATTGCAAGTGGCTCTTGCCCCCAGTCCGTAGCAGCTCCTGCCCTTCCCCCTGTGGCTATCGTCCTCAGCGACGGTGGCTCACCGATTTGCTCCCCCTCAGTGTCCCCCTCCTCCCACCACCACTCAGGCCCCCCTCTCCCGGTCGACCTCATCGCTCTTATCCCCAGCTTGGCCCCGGCCCCCGGCAGGTCGCAGCCCCACCACCCCCCCATTCCCCGTACGGCCTGCACCCTGCTTGGGACGGGGTTCGCCCCTTCGTTGGCGCCGCCAAAGCCTTCCTTCGCCGATACGCTTCGCCCCGACAGAGCTCCCAAGCAGGGGCTCCTGTTCCCGGACATTCCTCTTCCTGAAGTCGAGTATCCGCTGGTATCTCCCATGCCGACGGTGCTCTTTACCGACCAGGAACTCTCCTCTCTGGCCACCTCCGTTCCCTACTCTTTTATCCTCAAATTCTCCTCTGGTTGCCCCAAACTCTCCCGGGTCCAGGTGGTCATTGCCAGCTGGCGGCTCTCGGCAGAATACAGGGTAGCGCCTAGACACAAGGCATATTATGCTTCATCTTTCCTCGGACCTTGACCACAGGACCATGTAGTCCAAAGGCAACACTAGGTTCGACTCCAACCAGATGAAGATAATCAAGTGGTCAGCGAATTTTAACACAAAGGAAGACTCAGCGACGGTCGCCGCCTGGGTGACCCTTCCGAACCTTCCCCTCATTTGTTTTGTTTCGGCAGCTCTTAGGCGTATTGCCAACTCTTTCGGGACTTACGTGGCCACTGCTACAGAAACTAGCAACCTGACCAAAGCCCACTATGCCAAGATATGTGTGGAACTCGACCTCACCTCCGATCCCTCCAACCATATCCTCATCAAACTTAGCAACCAGACTCACACCCAGCAAATCATCTACGACAATCATATTATCTTTTGCTCACACTTCCATCTATACGGTCACCTCTCAAAGTATTGGTTCCGTCTCCATCCAGAGCTTAAGAAGAAACCAAAACGGAAAGAAACTCACCCCAAAGGGAACCAGCATCAAAAACCTGCCTAACCCCCCTGCTTTCTCTACCGAACTCCCACACCAGATTCAACTCCAGTGAAGGCAAATCCGACAAAGGCACCTCCTCGGACAAAGCGGTGATCCCCTACCATCCACTAAACCTACCCCTTTTCAACCAGTTCAATGCTCTCCTTTCAGAAACGGTCGACTCCTCCTAGGAGATAGCCTTTCCTGCCGACTCAGTCATATCCCCTGGACTGGACTCTGAAGACCTCAGTACCCCCACCATAGAGGACACAGGGGAGACCTTCCAAGAACTTTCAGACGCCACAGACCACCAAACCCTCCACGGAGTCGACGCCGTAGACGTCCTTGCCATTCTTGGGCCGGAGCAAACCCTTAGAGGTCTTCAGGTCCTTGCTGCTGGATTCTCCCTATAGTCGGAAGGCGACCAGATTTGCATCTCCAACGACTCCATTCTCTTCATACCGGAGGAAGCTGATCGCGACTCCGCTGGAGAATCGGTCGCACCACCCGAAGACACCCTCCACAATCGCTTCGAGGACTCCATCTTCCACACATCCACCAAAACGGTGGGGGAAGCATCCACTACAACCAGGAAATCTGATAAGAAAGGGGCCACAAAGTTCCCGACCATGCACACCAGGTCTGCAGCAAAGCGGACCAACCAACCCCCCAAGCTCCATTAATGCTGAACATTCTCTCCTGGAATGTCTACGGTCTGGCGAACAAACCTACTATGAGAAGAATCCCTAGACTTAAGAATACTCACAAGATCGACATCTTCATCATCCTTGAACCCAGAATCCCATACAAGAGACTCAAATCCATTCAACTGCAGCTAGGCATTCATTCGGCCATTGCTGGCAGACACGACATTTGGATCCTCTGCTCCAAGGCCGTCAAAATCGGAGTCATCCAAGATACCAGGCAAGCCCTTTCTCGCTGGATAGAACATCCTTTGATCCCTAAGCGCACGATCCTTTCCAAGGTTCATGGCAGCTGTGACATCACGGAGCGCAAACACCTCTGGAATGACCTCCTGGATATCCAACAACACTATCATATTCTCCCGTGGCTTTGCATAGGAGACTTTAACGCAATCACTTGCAGAGAAGAGAAGACCGGTGGCTGCCCTTCTCCTCATTCATCCATGCAAGACTTCAACAACTTCATCTTCAACTCCCACCTCACCTCTCTTTTGTTCACTGGCAACGCCTTCACCTGGTGCAACATGCAGGAAGGCGACCAACGATAATACTCCCGTCTCGACAGGGCCCTAACGAACGCCCACTGTCTAGGTATGGGGACTTCCTCCAAGCTATCTCAACTTAATGCCGCCGAATCCGACCATGTTCCCCTGCTAGTTGGAATTACCAGCATATCCAGCCAAACCAAAAAGGTTTTTCGCTTCCTGGACTTCTGGAGCGAGCACCCCCAATTCTTGGGCATCGTCACAGAAGCTTGGAATAACGCGGACTCCCCCGAACCTCTCAATCGGGTGGTCAACAAGCTCAAGGCCATGAAGAGAGATATTTTTCAAGCCATTCGTGAGGCTGAGGATGATGTCACTCGTACTGAAGCCAGGTACATGACCGACTGTTCGCCAACTACCAGGACCGCCCTGAATCTCACCAAAGCTATCCTCAAATTAAGACTGAAAGTGGAGACCAATTTTTGGAAGCAGAAAGCGAGGCTTAAATGGGACAACGAGGGAGACAAAAACTCGAACTACTTCCACGCCTGCGTCAATGGTCGCAGACAAAAACTAACTCTCCATTAGATTGTCGACGACAACGGGACCAGCATCAGCGATCAAAAGGGTATCCAAGTGGCGGCCGCTAATTTCTATTCCCGACTCTTCTCCAAGGATACGGTCCTCAAAGATAACACCTTCCTGGACGAGGTTCCCCACCTTATTAGCGACACAGACAATATCCAGCTCGAACAGCCCCTTTCTGAGGAAGAGGTGAAAGAGGCCGTCTGTGTTGGCACAGTTTATTTTGATAACATTAACAGCATCTTCGTAGTCTAGTTTTCTCTGAATTTCAGCTAACA
Organism: Iris pallida; assembly: GCA_029216955.1. Lineage (NCBI taxonomy): Eukaryota > Viridiplantae > Streptophyta > Magnoliopsida > Asparagales > Iridaceae > Iris > Iris pallida. Next base: position 21,006,245 of record JANAVB010015000.1, on the reverse strand, counting down.
GATAATCTTTTAAAGCTCTCCTACAAAAAGATCTGTCCATTCAAGCCGAGTCATTCAAGCCTCATGGACATTCCTAAAAGAAGACTGAAGAAAAGACCAGCGCACCTTAAAGACAGCTCTCAAAAGTTTCAAGATTTCGAGTCTATACAAGGTCTAGGCCTTTCTGTATAAACACCTAAGGTTGGATGACAAACATAAAGCTCTTCTATTTTTCAGTCAAAAATCAATGTCTAAAGAAACGACATACCGACGGTATACCATTTCTGAGCCACATGAATATTCTGTGACAAACATCGGCGTACCGACGGCATACTACATTATACCGACAGTTTACCGTTTTGTGACCACAAAATGTTCTGTGACGAACTTCGGCATGCCGACGACATACAACAGTATACCGACGGTATACCGTTTTATGAGTCACAAAATATTTTGTGGCGAACTTCGGCATACCGACGGCATACAACAGTATACCGACGGTATACCGGTTTGTGAGCCACAAAATATTCTGTGACGAACATCGGTATACCGACGCCATACCGCTGCCTACCGACGGTATACCGCTTCATCCGATTTGATTTTTGAATGGACAAATACTAGCATTAAATGCTCCTAACGGATATGATTATTATCGTTACTGTTCCGAACGGTATGCCAACGGTATGCCGGTCCATACCGATGACATGCCGTCTGGGTTATGTTCAGGAGCATTAAATGCTACCTACTCTTGGTTTTCTATATAAATGGATTCCTTCCTTCCATTGAAGGCTATCCACTTAAGCCATAAATTTATCAACAACCAAGAGCTCCACCATTACTACTCTATCCAAGCTTTTAATTGTCATCCAATCCAAAAGTGCTAGAGTATTCAAGAGTTGTACTTTTCGATCTTCAAGTGTTGTAGAAGATCAACAGTTTCTTTTCCTTTCCTTTTGAAGTTGATGAGCCTTCGTAAGAAAACTCGTATGTAAGAAGTTGGCGAGTTCTTCGGATCCAAACTCGTGTTGAAGTTGGCAAGTTCTTTGGATCCAAACTCGTGTGTACTATTTACTCAATAGTAAATTTAAGCCGGAGAGAGTTCCGGGACTGGATTGTCTCTAGGGAGGAGACCAGGATACATCGAGTGTTTGATTTTCTCACTCTCTCTTATTTTACTTCAGTGATATAACTTACTTGTGTTTAGATTTATTTTATTTCCCTATTCACCCTCCCTCCAGGGTTCTATAATTGGTATCAGAGCTTTGTTCTCTTGATTTGGATTTACACCCTTAGAGTGATCCATAGCCACTAACCCTAGTGTCAACACATTCCATAATGGGGGACACTCCACAAATAGACCTCCTCTATTTGATGGATCCAACTATAACTATTGGAAGATTAGGATGAGCATTTATCTGAAGTCCATAGATTTTGATTTATGGAATTTTGTGATAAATGGTCTCCCTACTCCTTTCGGAGTTATTGAGGATGTCGTGTCTGACACCCTTAGAGATAAACTCACTGAGAATGTCAAGAAGCTTACTATTCGAGACGCTAAGGCTATGAATGCTCTTTACTGTGCTCTCGATAGCAGTGAATTCAATAGAATCTCTACTTGCAAGACTTGAAATGAAATTTAGAAATTGCTAGAAGTCACTCACGAGGGAACATCACAAGTAAAGGAATCAAAGATTAGTAGACTCACACAAGAATATGAATATTTTAAAATGAAACAAGATGAGTCTATTACTTGCATGTTTACTCGTTTCGGTGATATCATTAACCCTCTTTCTTCTCTTGGTAAGGAATATCCTGCTCATGACAGGATCAGGAAAATTTTCAGAAGATTGACTAAAGGATGGAGTCCTAAAGCTACCGCTATCATTGAAGGGAATGACTTGACAACCATGAACCTTGAGACCCTCATGGGGAAGCTTATGACTCATAAACTTGACATGAAAGATCAAGAGGAATCATCCATTCAAGAAAAGGAGAAGGAGAAGGCCAAAGAAAATGAGAAGTCTCTGACTCTCAAGACTACAAAATCCAACTCAAAGGATAGCTCCGACGATAACGAGTCAGATGATGATGAAGAAATATCTCTTACCGTAAAGCATTTTCGAAAGTTTCTCAAGTTCAACAAAGCCAACCGCTTTAGACGAGACAACGATAAAGATCCTGCTTGCTACCAATGCAGGAGAACTGGTCACATCAAGAAAGATTGCCCTATGACAAGAAAAGACTCCAGTAAGTACGAGAAGTCTAACAAAGAAAGCTCTTCCTCCAGAAAATACGCCAACACCATCATTGTAGAAGCATGGAAAAGAATAAAAAAAGATCCATGCGGCCAGGGAGCCCTATACGGCTCAGAGAGCTCATGCGGCTCAAGGATCCATGCGGCTCAAGCGTCTATGCGGCTCGGATAAGTGCTATGCGGCTCAGAGAGGATCCACGTGGCCTACAAACAGCTCTTCTCTTTGTCCTTTACTGCATTAAATGCCTTGACGGCTGACAGCTCTGACAAATGACAGCTCTGACACAAAGATACAATTATGACCCCGTCATAATGGCAGACTCCTAGGAAAACGAAGGAAATCTCTGACACAATCTCCCGAAATCCAGAGACCTTCATACGGCCTTGACACGTGGACAGTCGCATGCGGCTCAGACATAGTCCACCCCATGCGGCTCAGGCCGAAGCTGTCCCATGCGGCTCAGACCGAAGCTATCCCATGCGGCTCAGGCCGAAGCTATCTTATGCGGCTCAAGCAGAGGCTACCCCATGCGGCTCACGAGTACTATCTCCATGCGGCTCACTGAGAATCCACCCATTATGCGGCCGCCTACGCTCATGCGGCTCCGATCATCACCATGCGGTTCAAATATTCAGGGGCCACTCCCAAGTAGCCTTGACACCTGGCCAGCCTTATGCGGATCAATAGGGAGAAATCCTCATGCGGCTCAGATTTCCTCAGTGGCTCACGGTTAAGACACGTGGCATGATAGTGGGACACGTGGCATTAAATTGATCAAAATCCCTCAACAAATCCCAATAAAATATTGGGATCAAATTAGATCATTTGCAATCAAGCAAATCAATGACACGTGTCGGAAAATCTGAGATTGGCATGACAAATCAGGAGGATTTATGTCAATCATCATTAGTTACCCACAAAAGGTTTGATGCAATCACAGTAATTGCTCAAATCTTTTATATTCATGATGAATGGCCCAGATTCATTGATCCTTAGCCGCCGACTTTTGAGAATGGGCAATCATTGCAAACCCTAGTGTTGCCCCCCACTCTTATAAATAGCAAGGTGCCATTCCCTTGCGAAGGAGGAGAATCTCTGATAAAAAAAAGGACACAGAGGTCCAGAGAGCCAGAGAGAGAATACACAGAGATCAAAAGGAGAGCATTTCTTTCTCAATGCTGAGCAGTTCTTCTACAGAGCCAAGGCTGCACCCGATCGTCCAAGGAGTAAGGCAGAGTGGCCGTCACTTTTCCGAGCCTCTATTGTCACCCCCAGAATCTAAAATAAACAATTGTACTTAGATTGCTGCACCTAGGCTTTCGTCCCTAGGCTTTCTTTGTACAAGCGAGTTTGTATTGTGAAGTAAAAGTCCAGTCCTCCGATAATTATTCTGCTCTTTTATATTTCATGGCAAAGACGATGGCGACTCTGCTGGGGACAAACTTCTCCACGGCTGAGGAGTTGGTGACGCAATCGGATGCAGCCAAACTTGGCTCCACACAACAGAAGATGGTCGTCCGCTTCGACCAACAGACGTTCGAAGAAATGCTCTCCGAAGGAAGCGCTGGCCCGGTCCAGAAGCACTCCCGCACAAAGAAGGCTCGCAGGAAGTGGAGGCCAAAATCAATTTCTCCTCCCCAGGCCCTGGACGGAGTACTCTCTGCTACCCAAGACGGCGAAGGCGACTCTCGCGCGGCCCCACTTCAAGCCATAGAGGACTCTACTGTCCCCAAGTCCGGTAGAGGAAAGCACTACGTTGTTGGACTTGCAGGGGCAAAGAGCGATTCTATATGCTCCAGAAAGAAACCGAACAAGGGCACTAGCCGCAAAGTGAAGACTCATGCGGCCAAGATTGCCAGCCGCATGAATGATGACTGTCACGACCCGCACCCGCTTTTCGGACGCAAGCTCGTGAGCCAGCCAGCTACGTATCGAGCGGACTCCAGCCCGACTCGAGTACGTATAAGCTGTCAAGGTCATGGGTATCATGTCTATTCTAAACTATATCTCAATCCACAGGAATCATATAAAACATGAATGAACAAGTATGGGTCATGGTCTGCAGCCCATTAGCATATTATTAGATTAGACTCCAAGAATAATATGAGTCTATAAATAAGCAGAGTATATCATGGTACTGAATATAAAGCACGAAAGGATAATAAAGAAATATCACAACCAAATACCTCTATCATAGATCGTAATCCTCCACCATCCTGCTATACTAACTAACTCCATGCAATCGCTAAACCTGAAGAGATCATCAGGTCCTCAGAGGACTAGCAAGATACATAAAATATGCCTATCAAATAGTTTAATCATGCAGTAATATAACCAGAGTATAAACAGGAACTAGACAGGAAACTGACATGTGGCTACTGACAGGTAACTATGAACACGGACATGGGATCAAGTATGCATAAATAAACTGCTGGTAGATCAATGGATACCAACCCTCGCCCCGAATGTGGACTCGTAGGTCAGCTTCAAGACAAGTCTCCCTCGCCCCGTATGTGGACTCGCTGGTGCAAAGGCAACCCTCGCCCCGTGTGTGGACTCGCAGGTTGTGGGAAAGACAAGGAATAGCAGTTCACTCACACAGACTTGCAGACACGACTCAGTCAAGACACAGGTGAAGATACGACATGACCCAATCACGATACATGAGAGAACCAATCCAATAGGAACTACAAGGCTAACCATTTACAAGGACTATAGCTATACTAGCATGTACGATGTACAAATCACAAGTAATAACTAACTAGTAAAACTATATAATAATAAAAATATGCATGTAAATAAACTGTAGAGGGAGGCAAGGTATACTTGCCTGGAGGTTGCACGCAGATCCCACAAAATATAGTCAACTAGTAAGCCATACAGTCCAAGTCATCACAACTGTCTCCGAAAGCTGAAACAAACGTTGCCAACATTCTCAGAATAGTCAACTTAGCTAGGATTGCCTGTCATTAAGTCCAATTCTGGATACAGGGGCAAAACGGTAATTTCGGGCAAAAACGATATCTGCCGTTGGACCCGCTTTGCACCGAAAAATATGCCAGAGTCAAAGGTCTCTAAAGTCGTCAAACTACATGTCTACGGATCCAGTTTTCTGATACGAATCCAACCGTATGTCCAGTTTTGGATTCCGGTGGACCGTGCACAAAATCACCCGTTGAGTCGGACCGTGGGGCCCGCGAAACGACGATTTTATCAACTATCTCAGAATCGGACCAAATTTGGCATATAGGACCAGAAAAATGATACGGTCCTGTTGGCGCAAGTTTCATCTCGATCTGACAACTGTGCATAAAGAAATCGGGAAAAATTTATAAATAGGATTTTTGTTTTAGAAAAGAATTATAATTATATATTTTGAAGGGTCTAATAAGTAAATTACCTATATTAAAAGTTTGCCCAGATGGAAAGGACTCTTCTTATTAATAAATCTTAAATCAACTAAGCTACTTATGTATGTATTCATACAGACTAAATAGTGGATGTAATTTCTAAAGATAAGAGGGCTTATATAAAAACTTACCATTATTCCATTAGCCTTTGTGCGGTGCTGTTGTGATTTTTCATAATTGAACAACTGTTGTTCACGTTGCTTCTTCATGTGGCTGCCTTTGTTGATGCCATGCAACCGCTGCTGCATGTGGGCTGGATGGCCAACTTGGCATCGCCCCGAAAAAGGAGCTATATTGGCTCGGTAGCGCCAGTTCACCCAAAGAATTGGCATATGCGGTCTCACAACATCTCGGCAGGCGTTGTGCCTCGGGAACGGGGACGGACAAGGGGAGGTTGTACTGCATGGGCTCGACTGGTTAGCTAGCTTGGGGAACCATCATGGAGATGCAATTGACGACGACACTAGTGTAGACGGGTCGTAGCGCCAATCGGGGAGGATCTTATAAGTCTTGTGGAATAAGGTGGCGGAGGCATTATCGGCGGGGACCCAGGTGCTGCGACCACCACGGTAGGTGCCGTTCGGAGGGGACACGTCGGCAAGGCCATGCACGACGCACCATTTTGCACTATTGCCCGGCATATTCGACGAGGAAGATGTCAGACTCCCTCGCCAGGGAGTCCACCGAGAGGGCGAGCCAATGCCGTCAGTCGCCGCCGCCGGCTCGACTGAGAAGAAGTCGCCTCCCTCGAACCGCTCGGTGGTGAGCTTCTAGAACAGCCTCACGTAGGAGGAGGGGGACTCATGAGGAGGCGAGGTAGAAGGAGTGGATCTTGACGAGGTCGACGAGAGTTGGAAGTAGTAGCAGCAACCATTGCGAGCGTGAGATGTGTAGAAGATGGTGGCGGCGGCTACTATTTCGTCCATCGAAATAGAGAGGCTATCAGGGGCTTTATAGCTGCTACTAGGTTTATGTAATGGTCCACATTAGAGAAAGGCCCGGGCTTGGGCTGGGTTTTAAATGAAACATTGTACTACAACTGATGAGGAGGCTTATAAACTTTCGAAAACAATCATACAGAAGTCATACATAATCATGAAAGCCAAGAGAAGCACGCTCACCTAATTGACTCTGTCATAACTTGTTTGATCGCTCGGTATCTCCATAGGAGGGATGCATGATAAAATATTGTATATTATGCGAACATAATTTTCCATTCTTGACTCAGAAGGCTCTCTGACATTGTGGAAACTCCCATTTTTTGCCATTACTAGTCATGTTGCTAGGCTTACAATTTCTTGCAATCTTATCCAATACTAGTGACAGAACAATCTAGTCTATGACTATAGGTAATTAAATTCCTAAGTTAAGTTTGGCGACATGTCATATATATTTTATATATATATATATATATATATATATATATATATATATATATATATATATATATATATATATATATATATATATATATATACTAGTCATAACCCGTGCCCATAGGGCACGGTTCATTTAAGGTATTCCCCCTCAAAATTTTGGACCCCCAATTTTAAACGAACAATAATAATTATGAGGCCCCCATCAAAATATTAAATCCCAACCACTGCTGGATGTGAATTTTCTTTGGATTCCCCATAAAACCTCACTCTCAATAATGCTCATCCACAACCATTATGAGTGCAAATCCCACTCTTTGGATTCCCCATAAAACCCCACTCTCAATAATGCTCATTCCCCATAAAACCCCACTCTCAATAATGCTCATCCATAACCATTATGAGTGCAAACCCCACTCTTTGGATTCCCCATAAAACCCCACTCTCAATAATGCTCATCCACAACCGTTGATTCACCAAGATTAAATCCCAACCACTCTTTATCTTGGCACAGTCAGCCCTAGGATTCAAAAACCTTTGTGTTTTGTATAATATATATATATATATATATATATATATATATATATATATATATATATATAGGTATTTGGATTCTAAATTAAATAGCACATTAAAATATAAATACTAGTAAATAAATAAGAGGGGAGGGCTTTTAAGTCCCAACTAATATATATTCCACATTCATACAGGCCCAAAGGATGCATGTGTTATTTTGGCTGAGGTTCTACACAAAGTAAACTATACACACTGATATTGGTTTTAAAAATCACCATTTAAATCAAATAAAAAAATATAAAAATATAAAAAAATTCCTGGAAGGGGAGCTATAAATCTACCCACCTTAAAATAATTTCGTCCTCGAAATTCTAATTCAAAACTATTCCTTAAAAAGAATCAAAGTCTACTATTACCTTAATCTCCTCAAATTTAATTCCTTAAAATATTTTATGGCCTTCTCTAGTCATTTGGTGTTTACGAAATCTCGAGGACTTCTACCCACCTTAGGTCACACTACTCCCTTGAAACACAGGTCACTAAAATCCCATAATCTTCTAACTAGTGACTAATAATTCTACCAAAATATCTAGGACATATGGTACCTATAATCCCTTATATATATAAACAACCAATATTCAAAAGTCAAGCAATATATACTATAATTTAAGGATTTCTAATGAATTCTAGACAGTACGATCGTTCGTCACTCCGAATTAGGAAGGGACGAGAATAAACGGTACGGAAAACAAGGGAGTATAATCGAGAGCAATTATACAATTTCAAGGACGTGGAGAATTTCTAGGAGAATTTTCAAGGCAGTGTGGATTGAGATTCCTAAGGTTTTAGTCACATGCGCAGGCTCGTACCAGTACAGTTACGTAACCGGTACGATATGCTCTGACCTGCATGGGCCACCACAAAAACTTGTCACGACCCGCACTCGCTTTTCGGACGCGAGCTCGTGAGCCAGCCAGCTACGTATCGAGTGGACTCCAGCCCGACTCGAGTACGTATAAGCTGTCAAGGTCATGGGTATCATGTCTATTCTAAACAATATCTCAATCCACATGAATCATATAAAACATGAATGAACAAGTATGGGTTATGGTCTGCAGTCCATTAGTATATTGTTCGATTAGACTCCAAGAATGATATGAGTCTATAAATAAGCAGAGTATATCATGGTACTGAATATAAAGCACGAAAGGATAATAAAGAAATATCACAAACAAATACCTGTATCATAGATCGTAATCCTCCACCATCCTGCTCTACTAACTAACTCCATGCAATCGCTAAACCTGAAGAGATTATCAGGTCCTTAGAGGACTAGCAAGATACATAAAACATGCCTATCAAACAGTTTAATCATGCAGTAATATAACCAGAATATAAACAGGAACTAGACAGGAAACTGACATGTGGCTACTGACAGGTAACTATGAACACGGACATGGGATCAAGTATGCATAAATGAACTGCTGGTAGATCAATGGATACTAACCCTTGTCCCGAATGTGGACTCGCAGGTCAGCTTCAAGACAAGTCACCCTCGCCCCGTATGTGGACTCGCAGATGCAAAGGCAACCCTCGCCCCGTGTGTGGACTCGCAGGTTATGGGAAAGATAAGGAATAGCAGTTCACTCACACAGACTTACAGACACGACTCAGTCAAGACACAGGTGAAGACAGGACCCGACCCAATCACGATACACGAGAGAACCAATCCAATAGGAACTACAAGGCTGACCATGTACAAGGACTATAGCTATACTAGCATGTACGATGTACAAATCACAAGTAATAACCAACTAGTAAAACTATATAATAATAGAAATATGCATGTAAATAAACTGTAGAGGGAGGCAAGGTATACTTGCCTTGAGGTTACACGCAGATCCCACAAAATATAGTCAACTGGTAAGCCATAATGTCAAAGTCATCACAACTGTCTCCGAAAGCTGAAACAAACGTTGCCAACATTCTCAGAATAGTCAAATTAGCTAGGATTGCCTGTCATTAAGTCCAATTCTGGACACAGGGGCAAAACGGTAATTTTGGACAAAAACGATGTCCGCCGTTGGACCCGCTTTGCACCGAAAAATGTGCCAGAGTCAAAGGTCTCTAAAGTCGTCAAACTACATGTCTACGGATCCGGTTTTCTGATACGAACCCAATCGTATGTCCAGTTTTGGATTCCGGTGGACCGTGCACAAAATCACCAGTTGAATCGGACCGTGGGGCCCGCGAAACGGCAATTTTATTAACTATCTCAGAATCGGACCAAACTTGGCATACAGGACCAGAAAAATGATACGGTCCTGTTGGCGCAAGTTTTATCTCGATCTGGCAACCGTGCACAAAGAAATCGGGAAAAATTTATAAATAGGATTTTTGTTTTAGAAAAGAATTGTAATTATATATTTTAAAGGGACTAATAAGTAAATTACCTATATTAAAAGTTTGCCCAGATGGAAAGGACTCTTCTTATTAATGAATCTTAAATCAACTAAGCTACTTATGTATGTATTCATACAGACTAAATAGTGGATGTAATTTCTAAAGATAAGAGGGCTTATATAAAAACTTACCATTATTCCATTAGCCTTTGTGTGGTGCTGTTGTGATTTTTTACAGTTGAACAACTGTTGTTCACATTCCTTCTTCATGTGGCTGCCTTTGTTGATGCCATGCAACCGCTGCTGCATGTGGACTGGATGGCCAACTTGGCATCGCCCCGAAAGAGGAGCTATATTGGCTCGGTAGCGCCAGTTCACCCAAAGAATTAGCATATGCGGTCTCACAACATCTCGGTAGGCTTTGTGCCTCGGGAACGGGGACGGACAAGGGGAGGTTGTACTGCATGGGCTCGACTGGTTAGCTAGCTTGGGGAACCATCATGGAGATGCAGTTGACGACGACAATAGTGTAGACGGGTCGTAGCACCAATCGGGGAGGATCTTATAAGTCTTGTGGAATAAGGTGGCGGAGGCGTTATCGGCGGGGACCCAGGTGCTGCGACCACCGCGGTAGGTGCCGTTCGGAGGGGACACGTCGGCAGGGCCATGCACGACGCACCATTTTGCACTATTTCCCGGCATATTCGACGAAGAAGACGTCAGACTCCCTTGCCAGGGAGTCCACCGAGAGGGCGAGCCAATGCCGTTGGTCGCCGTCGCCGGCTCGACTGAGAAGAAGTCGCCTCCCTCGAACCGTTTGGTGGTGAGCTTCTAGAACAGCCTCACGTAGGAGGAGGGGGACTTATGAGGAGGCGAGATAGAAGGAGTGGATCTTGACGAGGTCGACGAGAATTGGAAGTAGTAGCAGCAACCATTACGAGCGTGAGATGTGAAAAAGATGGTGGCGGCGGCTACTATTTCGTCCATCGAAATAGAGAGGCTATCAGGGCTTTATAGCTGCTACTAGGTTTATGTAATGGTCCACATTGGAGAAAGGCCCGGGCTTGGGCTGGGTTTTAAATGAAACATGGTACTATAACTGATGAGGAGGCTTATAAACTTTCGAAAACAATCATACAAAAGTCATACATAATCATGAAAGCCAAGAGAAGCACGCTCACGTAATTGACTCTGTCATAACATGTTTGATCGCTCGGTATCTCCATAGGAGGGATGCATGATAAAATATTGTATATTATGCGAACAGAATTTTCCATTCTTGACTCAGAAGGCTCTCTGACATTGTGGAAACTCCCATTTTTTGCCATTACTAGTCATGTTGCTAGGCTTATAATTTCTTGCAATCTTATCCAATACTAGTGACAGAACAATTTAGTCTATGACTATAGGTAATTAAATTCCTAAGTTAAGTTTGGCAAAAAAAATATATATAGGTATTTGGATTCTAAATTAAATAGCACATTAAAATATAAATACTAGTAAATAAATAAGAGGGGAGGGCTTTTAAGTCCCAACTAATATATATTCCACATTCATACAGGCCCAAAGGATGCATGTGTTATTTTGGCTGAGGCTCCACACAAAGTAAACTATACACACTGATATTGGTTTTAAAAGTCACCATTTAAATCAAATAAAAAAAAATAAAAAAATTCCGGGAAGGGGAGCTACAATGATCATGCGGCTGAAACTGCTAGCCAAACGCATAATACTCATGCGGCCAGGATTTCCAGTCGAATGGAGAACACTCATGCGGCCAGGGTTTCCATCCGCATGGAGAAGACCTATGCGGCTACGACTGCCAGCCGCGTGAAGATTATTGATTCCAGCCGCATGACGCCTACTCCACGCGGCTCTGTCTTCGACCGCCTCTCCTATGGTCCTGATCTCTTGTGCTCCCAAGAAGATATGTCTGATTCTCTCCAGCACCACTTAGACTCTTCCTACTATGTGCCCTCACGCACTAGAGCGAAGAAGTCTAGGGCAGCACGAGCTTGGCAAGCTCGGTCCGCTGATCCGACCTTGGACCATCCGAGCGTCCCACATACTGTTATGCGGGCCTCTGATGGGAAGTTGTACAGAACCACTCGAGTCCAGCCCCCGACGGCGAACGGACAGAGAGGTTCCCAAAAGTCTTCCAAAATCCAGGAAGCAAACATGGTCAATCCGGACCCATCTGACTTGCGTGAGGCCATCCTCCACAAACGCAAGGAAAAAGAATATGCCCCGGGGTGCAAAGGGTCCTTCCACGGACGTCACTGCACCCAAGTCATCGTCAACTGCTGTTGCAATAATGCAACGGTACGAGAAGATCGGCGGTCCGTCTTCCAAAGACTGCAACAACCATGTTCAGAGGATGAGGCACCTCCCGTCGTCTCCTACAACTCTGCTCAGAAAATCCCCACCGATGGGAGAGGGAAGAAGACCAATGCTCCCAACCCGAAGGTTTCAACCACTATGACTAAGAGACTATCGTCTAAGCGGGTGCCCACCACCGGAGTTTTCTAAGGTACCCGTTCAAAATGAAATTTGCTACAGTAGGAGATTCATCGTCCACACCACTGGGGGTTGCTGGGACTGGGGCTAGCACTCTTCCGAACCTCCACGACAATCTGATGTTCCAAGAAGACGAGCTGGGGGAAACAACTCTCCCATCAGATACAGCAAATCCCGACGTCCCCGAGGACGTCTACGACTCTCAATATGAAGCAGCCTCTAAAGCCGGGGGTACTATCCCTTCTGAATCCGAACCAGCGGAAAACATTCCCACATACCCCGATGATTTCTTGCTACAGGGGTATGATTCGGAGGGCACGTCCTCCACCGTTCCTTCCATCTCTCCTCATATAAGGACGATATTCATGACGGACAGCAACCAAGGTGGTTCCAGTGATCGCCAGCGTATCGACACTCTGGAGGCCATACTGCACGCCTTGGTCAAGTCTGTAGACGAGATCAAAGCGGCCCTTCCAACTCTCCAAGGAGGGACGCCTGGCCAAACAAGCGCGGGTCCTACGGTCAATGCAGACTCGAACTCAGCGGCACCGAACCCGGGCAACAATCCTCCTGAAATGACGGCTCCCACCGCTGTGGATGAGGCCAAGGAAGCAAGAAGAGAGGTCCAGGAGCTCCGAGCCATGTTTTACGCTCGAGAAACCTCCAAAGACCTCAGAATACGGCAACCATACCCAGCAATATGGAGGGATGTCCCCTTCCCGCCAAGATATAAGCCGTTCAATATCAATCCTTATGATGGCAAGACCTCCGTAAGTCGATACATCACGTACTTCGAGGTTACCATCGACCATCTGCCCCATGATGATGCCATCCTCACACGATTATTCATTGGAGCATTGGAAGAAGTCGCCATCGACTGGTATCGCAACCTGCCAGACAACTGCATCCACTCCTTCGCCAGCTTCAAGAGTATGTTCTTGGAGAGATTCTATGAAGTAGGACAGGACGTCACAATGTCCACCCTCATGGACGTCGTCCAAGGGAAGAAAGAGCTGACAAGGAACTATATTGAGCGGTTTCGCCAAACCGCAATGAAGTTGCCGTCTGGTAACCCGGATTCCTCCTTAATTGAAATTTGTCAAAAGAGATTGCTCCCAACAATCAGTCTCTGGATGGGCGAAAGTCAATTTAAGGACTGGAAGACGTTCATCATCAGTGCCACTAGCGCCGAAGAATGGTTGAAGAAGGCTCGCCAACTGGGATTGCACATCTCGGAGGGAGAGAACAAGGGCAAGCGTCCTAATACCAACACCGACAGTGGGGGTAGCCCCTCCAACAATCTGGACAACAAAGGTAAGCAGGCTATGGTGGCCGACACAGCCCAGAAACCTGAGTCAAGACCGGCAGACAAACAATGGCCGCAAATCACTTACTCCTTCGAAGATGGTCACGTCAAGCCCATCTTGGACATGCTCATACAAGGAGACAGAATTCAGCTCCCTCCACCAAGATGGGAACCTTGGCCGACAGATATGGAGAGTCTAAAGTATTGCCATTCCCATCGCTACGTCCACCATGCTACACACGACGGCTAGCAATTGAAGCGATACATCCAACATCTCATCGATTCGAACGCTCTGGCCATCGATTTCGAGGAGGTAACCGTAGCGGCCAACATGGTGTCCATATAATTCGGCAGCTTCCCTCCAACAGAGGCTCAAGACGGTGTGATACCCATCCCTCTGGCGACCATGGAGATTGCTAATCTTCTACCTTCCCGAGATCAGGCTGCTGGTCTAATGCCCCTCACCACTTCACGAGGGAAGGTCATGTGGGTCCATCAAAACTTGGTATCTGAAGTGACTCAGTCTACACCATCCTCCATTTACAAGAAAAAGAGTGGAAAAGTCAGATCCTGCCACACAATCTCGATAGATGTCGAAGAAGCCACAGCTATCGTCACTCGGTCTGGTGCTCAATCGCAACCTATACCTGAGAACTCGGCGAAAGATCATCAGCCAGCTACCGCTGACACTCCAGGACCTTTCCAGCCTCCGACGACCAACAAGCCTAGGCCGAAGGAGACTCGCTTTGACAAATCCCTCCGAAAAGAGGTACCTCAGGGGCTGGAGAGGCCCTACAACTTCGACATCTTGGCACAATTGGCCAACACACCAGCTAAATTGTTATTATACGAGCTCCTGAGACTCTCAAAGGATGTTCGCGCGACTTTGAACGATGCACTCCAAAATATCGACACCTATCTGGCTCAGGTCAACCTCACAGGAGAGAGCCCGCCTGCAAATCTCCAAGACAGCGCTTGCACAGGAGCTATGCCCAATATTGTCTTCACTCCGCAGGATATGCTCATCAAAACCAACCTGCACGATCGCCCGTTATACTACACCGGATACATCGGGGACGTAAAGGTGGACCGGATGCACATCGATCCTGGTTCTTCCATAAGCATCATTCCAAAGGGTCTGTTACATCATCTCCGCATTCCTATGCATCGCCTGACGCCAACAAGCACCGCCATCAGCGGTTTCAATTCGGGCAGGAGCTACCCGATCAGAAAGATTCGCTTGAAGTGCCAAATTGGCGATCTCCAGTAAGAAGTCACCTGTTACGTCATAGATGCAGACACTTCTTACAACATCCTCTTGGGGCGCCCTTGGATACACGATTATATGATCGTGCCTTCCATGCTGCACCAGTGCTTCAAATATGTCGACAAACACGGCTTCGTGAGGACCGAATTTGCCGACATCGATCCCTTCAAAGGGGTCGAGTCATACTACTCAGACTCCTGCCTATACGAGAAGTCGAAGAGGCACCTGGATGGAGATGTACAAACTCAAACTGAGACGGCCTCAGGATCAGAAGAACCTCTGACGATCCACCTTCAAGCTCGTAAACCTGGCAAGTCCGTACCCCTTACGACAACTCTGCGTAAGGACGCGATCAACCTCTCAGCACAAGAAAAGCAAATGATAATCCAGCTGCCAAGGTCTGGCCAAGTGCCATGACCTACAACGGAGCCACTGACAATTAGACTGCCAAGAGTCGGTCAGCCACAAACTGAGAAGCTCAATCCCTCTGACAAGCCAATAACGATACGCCTTCCCAAGAAGAATCGTCACCCCGATGCAAAGTCGGGGGTATCTAGCAAGCCAACAACTCCCCGCCCAGCATCGAGTACCAAACTGGGGGTCGCTAGTTTGCCAATGACTCCATATCGACTTCCGCAATCTGAACGAGGCATGTCCCAAAGATGAATTCTCCCTTCCTATCACAGATATCATGATCGACAACACATGCGGCTTCGAACGTATGTCATTCATAGATGGCTTCTCAGGGTATAACCAAATCAAGATGTCTCCTGACGACGAAAAGCATACATCATTCCGAACACCGATTGGCACTTACTGCTACACAGTCATGCCTTTCGGTTTAAAGAATACAGGCACCACATATCAAAGAGCCATGAGTATCATCTTCAGAGACCACTTGCGCAAGACTGTGGAATGCTACGTCGATGACATTGCCGTCAAGAGTCGCTATAAGGGAGACCATCTGCAGGATCTGAGGACGGTATTCGACCTGATGCGAGCGCACAACCTGAAGATGAATTCCACAAAATCCTTGTTGGGCGTATCCAGCAAAAAATTCCTGGGTTTTATTATTACTCCCCAGGGAATTCATGTAGACCCAGAGAAGACGAAAGCAATTATGGAGATGGGTCCTCCGAGAAATCTTCGCGAACTCAGAGGCCTTCAAGGGAGGCTAGCTTACATCAGGAGGTTCATCTCTAACCTCTTCGGGCGATGTCGGCCATTCACCCATCTCATGAAAAAAGGCGTCTCGTTCGTATGGGATGAAGAATGCCAACGTGCCTTCGACAGCATCAAAGAATATTTATCGAACCCACCAGTCCTGGTGGCCCCTGTTGCTGGAAAACCATTCCTGCTATACGTATGAGCAATAGAGCATTCCCTCGACGCTCTGCTGGCACAAAACAACGATGCGGGATATGAACAAGCTATATATTACCTCAGTCGAATGATGATTGGGCCAGAGCACTGATACACCGTCGTGGAGAAGGAATGCCTCACCCTGGTGTTCGCCATTCAAAAGACGCGGCACTATGTCACAGGACAAACCATACATGTGATCTCACGAGTCAACCCTCTCAGGGTCCTCATGACTAAACCAGGGGCACTCAGCTCCCGCCTCGCCACATAGGCAATACTGCTGTTCCCCTATCATATGATCTTCGTCCCGCAAAAGGCTGTTAAAGGACAAGCTCTGGCAGACTTTTTAGTAGCCTACCCAGGCTCGGAGTCGTCCAGAGTATATAAAGGAATCCCAAATGAGGTTGCCGACTCACATGTGACCTCCCACGATGATATATGGCGAATGTTCTTCGACGGTGCTTCGAGAACTGGACCCAAGGGCAACATAGTCGTTGGAGTCGGGGTGGTATTGATTTCTCCTTCCGGATTAGTGATCAATCGCGCTTACTCCCTCACGGAACCCTGCTCTAATAATGTGGCCGAGTACAACGCTTTGGTCATTGGTCTCCAACTTGAAAGAGAGCTGGGGGTAAAATATCTTAAAGCATACGACGATTCACAGTTAATCGTCAATCAGATCCGGGGTTCATACGAAGTCCGCCACGAAGACATGATCCCCTATCACCAAATAGCGATCAACATTATTTCTTCATTTGAGGGATTCTTCATCGAACACGTCCCCAGACTCCAGAATATCGAAGCCGATGCCCTAGCAGGTCTTGCCGCTTCCCTAGCAGTGCCGAATCATACTCATCATTCGGTTGACGTGATAGGCCACGAACTGGCCTGTCCCAGGAATAACGTTCAATTCGTGGTGAGTTATTCCGCTCAAACGATCGACGAAGTGCCAGACTGGAGACAACCATTCATAGACTTCGTAGTCTACGACATCCTGCCCGAGAACCCAAAGGAAGCCACTTCCATCAGAAGGCGTTCTCTCAGATTCTTCTACAATACAGAGACGAAAATGCTGTATCGCCGATCCTACGATGGATTATTACTTCGGTGTTTGTCAAACGCCGAAGCCAAAGAAGCCATACGCGAAGCTCATGACGGTGTCTGCGGGGCCCATCAGCCTGGCCCTAAATTACAAGACCGTCTTCACCGAATGGGCTACACCTGGCCCACGATGGTAGCAGATGTGATAGACTATGCAAGAAAATACAAAGCCTGCCAAGTCCACGCGGACTTCATCCACCAACCATTCGAGTTTCTACATCCGACGGTGGCATCTTTTGCCATTTGAAGCATGGGGAATGGATATCATCGGTCCGATCGCTCCACCTTCTTCCCGAGGACATCGCTTCATACTCGCAATCATGGATTACTTCTCCAAATGGACGAAAGTTGTCCCGCTTGCAGAAGTAAAGACTTCAAATGTGATCAGCTTCCTCAAGCATCACGTCATCTATCGCTTTGGACTGCCCCGAAGGATCATCCACGATAATGGTCCGCAGTTTACAAGCCACGCCTTCTATCGGTTCTGCGACAAGCACCGCATCCAGAATATTGCTTCAACACCATACAATCCGGCTGCGAATGGACTGGCAGAAGCATTCAACAAAACAATCATCAAACTTCTCAAGAAGTTCGTATCGTCCAACAATCGCGACTGGGACGAGAAGTTTGGTGAATGCTTATGGGCGTACCGTACTACAGTCCGAACAGCCACTGGGAACATGCCATTTTCCCTGGTGTACGAGAGTGAGGCAGTCCTCCCATTGGAGACTCAAATACCCTTACCCCGCGTCGCCCTTACTTACCAATTGACGACGGATGATAACTACCGTCACCGACTACAAGAGTTGGAGGCCTTAGATAAAAAGCGCCTCTTGGCTCGGCAACGTATCGAGCTATACCAAGCATGCATCTCCGGAGCCTTCAACAAGAAAGTGAAGATCAGAACATTCCATTTGGACGATCTCGTTCTGGCAGTCCGGAGGCCGATGGTCATGACTCACAAAACCGTCGGCAAATTCCAGCCAAAGTGGGAAGGCCCGTTCATTATTGATGCTGTGTTCTCTAATGGAGCTTACCGCCTCGTAAACAAAACAGAGACTTGCTCATGTTGCCCGTCAACGGCAAGTTCCTAAAGAAATATTATGTCTAAACGACATTTTCCAGATCATCGAGTCATGTAGCCGCTGGTATCGCTGAACTCACTTTCACAATATTCCAGATCATCGAGTCATGTACCCGCTGGTACTGCTGAACTCACTCTCACAATATTCCAGATTATCGAGTCATGTACCCGCTGGTACCATTGAACTCACATCCACACATTTCAGATTATCGAGTCATGCACCCGCTAGTACCGCTGAACTCACATTCCCAAAATTCTAGATTACCGAGTCATGTACCCCTGGTACCGCTGAACTCACGTCCTCCTTCCACCAAAAAAATCCCAGACTATTGAGTTATGTACCTTCTGGTGCCTTTGAACTTACACTTTGATTCCAAAATTCATGGATTGTCGAGTTATGTACCCGCTGGTACCCCTGAACTTACATCCCGGTCACTCTTCCAGATAGTAAGTCATATATGACCACACCTCTGAACTTTCTTTCCGAAAGTGCTCCTTCCTCATGATCCACTACCCGCACTCCCAGTGCACAAAAAGGGTAACAGATCCACGAACTTCTAAGACGACCATGTCGATGTTACCTCTGAGTTTCACTTCCGCCAAAAATAAATCACCCCTCTATATAGAACTTCCATATCCTTATTACCTCAGAGTCGTCCTATGTACCCCCTTCATTGAGCCCACTCCTGCCATGTCCTCATTACCTCTGAGTGGGAAGGCTCCGTCGAAGAAAACCCTCATGCTTGCCATGTTCTCATTACCTCTGAGTAAGTATGATTGATCCCCTTTCGACTTATTATCTGTACCCACAACCGGAGTACGCCAAGGATAATAGGTCCACAAATATCCTCCGCTGAGTCCGCTCCTGCTATGTCCTCATTACCTCTGAGTAGGAAGACTCTGCGGCAAAACCCTCATGCCTACCATGT
This sequence comes from Iris pallida, assembly GCA_029216955.1. Taxonomy (NCBI): domain Eukaryota; kingdom Viridiplantae; phylum Streptophyta; class Magnoliopsida; order Asparagales; family Iridaceae; genus Iris; species Iris pallida. Next base: position 20,986,741 of record JANAVB010015000.1, on the reverse strand, counting down.
CCTCATTACCTCTGAGTAAGAAGGCTCCGTCAAAGAAACCCTCATGCTTGCCATGTCCTCATTACCTCTGAGTAAGTATGTTGGTTCCTTTTCAAATTATTGTCAGTATCCAAAACCAGGGTACGTTAGGGACAATAGGTCCACACAAAATGTCCCACTAAGATGACTATTACAAAGCAAAAGAGTGAAGCAAATATATTCCATTCATTTAGAAATCGGTTACATCCACATGACTACAAGCAAGTCAAAGAAGTTCATCATGCAGACAAGAAGGAAAGAAAAACAAAATACAGACGACACAAGATAGACATCTACGAGAGCCCCTGAATCCTAGTTGTGGGAGCGCATATACCATTCCCTCAACCACCTTGCATATGAAGGATGCAATTGAGAAAGATCCTCGTCCAGAGTAGGAGAATTAGAATTCCCAGCGCTACCACCCTCAGCGATTTCGATATTTGGAAGACCTCCCTCCTCCTCGGGCGCCGGTTCTTCTTTCGGTATTACCTCCTCCTTAATAGATGATGACTCTTGTTTGATGAAAGGAAGCGGCAGCTCCTCTGTCACAATGATCCCAGCCTCCGATGGAGATACTATAAGAACCAAAGATAAAGGAAATGAAAACAGTCAGAAGACATTCAGAAGTGTTCATGCAGCTCATTAAGACAACTCTCATGCGGCTCGGACGTGGGATATACCCCCATGCGGCTCGGTCATGGAAAGTGTATGTGGTCCATGCAATTTGAACAGTTCGCATCAAAGGCATGTGCACAAAGCATGCAGCAGAGCCGGCTCTGTTAGGGTTTCGATGTATTCAATCTTCTACATAGTCCTTACCTTCGATGGCAATGTGGACGTCAAGACGAACGGGGGGCACGACAGTCGAAGACGAAGCCGATTTCTTACCCTTCGCCGCAGCGTTCGGCACGGCCTTGGAAGACTTGGGAGCCATTGTTGTCTGAGGATCGGAGGAAGAAAACTCTAAGTCAAGGAGAGTTGAAGACAGGAGAGAAGTCCATCCAAATACCCTTCTATTTATAGGCAAAAAAAGGGAGGGACCATGGACCGACGCCTCGTACAACGTAACCGACTCTTCGGTTATCGAGATGAACTAGCTAATTAAAGACCAAACTCTTGGCATCCTGCCCCAAAAAAGAGGCAATCAATGCAAAAGACTTGCACACATGGCATAAAGACGTGGCAGAAAGTCCCTGCGGTCGAAACATCCATGCGGCCAAGAGATCCATGCGACCAGGACATCATGTGCGGCCAGAAGAGTTTATACATAGCCGTGCTTCTTATTCAAAGTATTTCAATTTTGCAAATTGAAAACTTGAAGGGGGTCTTGTAGAAGCATGGGAAAGAATAAAGAAAGATCCATACAGCCAGGGAGCCCCATGCGGCTCAGAGAGCTCATACGGCTCAAGGATCCATGCGGCTCAAGCGTCTATGCGGCTCGGATAAGTGCTATGTGGCTCAGAGAGGAGCCACGTGGCCTACAAACAGCTCTTCTCTTTGTCCTTTACTGCATTAAATGCCTTGACGGCTGACAGCTCTGACAAATGACAGTTCTGACACAAAGATACAATTATGACCCCGTCATAATGGCAGACTCCTAGAGAAACGAAAGAAATCTCTGACACAATCTCCCGAAATCCAAAAACCTTCATACGGCCTTGACACGTGGACAATCGCATGCGGCTCAGGCAGAGACCACCCCATGCGGCTCAGGCCGAAGCTGTCCCATGCGGCTCAGACCGAAGCTATCCCATGCGGCTCAGGCCGAAGCTATCTTATGCGGCTCAAGCAGAGGCTACCCCATGCGGCTCACGAGTACTATCTCCATGCGGCTCACTGAGAAGCCACCCATTATGCGACCGCCTACGCTCATGCGGCTCCGATCATCACCATGCGGTTCAAATGTTCAGGGGTCACTCCCAAGCAACCTTGACACGTGGCCAGCCTTATGCGGCTCAATGGGGAGAAATCCTCATGCGGCTCAGATTTCCTCAGTGGCTCGCGGTTAAGACACGTGGCATGATAGTGGGACCCGTGGCATTAAATTGATCGAAATCCCTCAACAAATCCCAATAAAATATTGGGATCAAATCAGATCATTTACAATCAAGCAAATCAATGACACGTGTCGGGAAATCCGAGATTGGCATGACAAATCAGGAGGATTTATGTCAATCATCATTAATTACCCATAAAAGATTTGATGCAATCATATTAATTGCTCAAATCTTTTATATTCAGGATGAACGGCCCAGATTCATTGATCCATAGCCGTCGACTTTTGAGAATGGGCAATCATTGCAAACCCTAGTGTTGCCCCCCCACTCTTATAAATAGCAAGGTGCTATTTCCTTACGAAGGAGGAGATTCTCTGATAAAAAAAAAGCGAAACAGAGGTCCAGAGAGCCAGAGAGAGAATACACAGAGATCAAAAGGAGAGCATTTCTTCCTCAACGCAAAGCAGTTCTTCTACAGAGCCAAGGCTACACCCGATCGTCCAAGGAGTAAGACAGAGTGGCCGTCGCTTTCCCGAGCCTCTATCGTTACCCCCAGAATCTAAAATAAATAATTGTACTTAGATTGCTGCACCTAGGCTTTCGTCCCTAGGCTTTCTTTGTACAAGCGAGTTTGTATTGTGAAGTAAAAGTCCAGTCCTCCGATAATTGTTCTGCTCTTTTATATTTCATGGCAAACAAGCATCTAGTATGAAAGTGATGCTAGCGATTCAGACAACGACAAAGAATGCAAACACAATGCAAATATTTGTCTCATGGTAACCGATAAGGTACTCGATGATCTCTCTTTGAATACTCTCTCCTATGATGACTTGGAAAATGCTATTCTTGAACTACACGAGGAAAACAAAGGTGTTAGAAATAAGTACAAAAAATCCCTAAAAGAGGTTGATGCGTTCAAACTAGAAGTAGAAAGACTCTCCAACATCATTATTGATGTAAAAGGGAAATCTTCTGCCTCCGACACGGATGAGATAGAATCTTTGCGACTCAAGTTACAAGAATATCAAGTTATCATTGAGAAAAAGGATGATGAAATTCAATCCCTCAGAAGGGCTTATGATTTTGCTATGTATAAAGTTCAAGCTGCAAATAGAAGAGAATATGATACTTCTACTAAGTATAATGATTGTGCAGGGTAAAAACTACTTGATAAAAATATTGCTCATACACATGCTCCATGATACGCCTACACTCCTCACAATGCTAGTCACAATTCTTACATGAACAAAAACACTACTCATAGGTCCTATCCTAACACAAGGAAAGGACCCTTTGTTAAGAAGAATACCTCACATCATGCCTTCTATTATCATCATCATAACACTCATGATAGAACTCCTTGCACTAAAGCTCCACATGTGCATAACACTCACACATTCTCTTCTAAATCTTCCATGATGTGCAACTATTATGGTTTATTTGGACATACTTCTAATTATTGTCTAACAAGAAAACAAGTTGATATGAAAGTTTTTAAATGGGTTCCTAAGACTAATAATCAAGGACCCAAACAATCATGGGTACCAAAATATTCATCTTCAACTTATATTGTAGGTGAAGAATCCTTCTCATGCTAGAAGCAAGTGGATCATCGATAGCGATTGCCTACGGTACATGACCGGTGATGCTTCACTTTTTACAACGCTGTCGATGAAGAAAGAAGGACATGTATCATTTGGTAATAATCTAAAAGGCCACATCATAGGAAATGGTAATATCGGTTCCCCTCCTTATCCTTGTATTAAGAATGTTTGCCTTGTTACAAATCTTAAACACAACCTTCTCAGTATCAGTCATCTTACAGATAATGGTTATGATATTAAGTTTGTTAAAATCAAATGCTTCATTACCGATAGAACTAGTGGATCAATAGTGTATGAAGGCATTAGAGAAAACAATATCTATGTTCTCTATCTTGTTGAAGGTACTAACAATGAAAGGTGCTTAGTCGCAAAGAACGATGAAAGTTGGCTTTGGCACATGAGGCTCGGACACGCCAACATGGATACCATCTCATGTCTTACAACCAAGAAGCTTGTACGAGGACTTCCAAGTATCTCCTTCAAAAAGGATATGGTATGTGAAGAATGTAAAAAAAGTAAGTTGACCAAGTCATCCTTCAAATCCATCAACTCTGTGAGTACCACTCGACCTCTTCAACTTATTCATATGGATTTATTTGGTCCTAGTAGAGTAGCTAGTCTTGGAGGCAAACTTTATGCATTTGTTTTAGTTGATGATTTTTTCAAGATTTACTTGGGTCATTTTTATTGCTAGTAAAAGTGATACTTTTCGTAAATTTGTTGCCTTTTATAAACGTGTTCAAAATGAGAAAGGCATTTCTATTAACAAGATTAGAAGTGATCATGGAAGAGAATTTGATAATGACGATTTAAAAGATTTTGTGAAAAGAATGGTTTTGGTCATGATTTTGCTTGTCCTCGAACTCCTCAACAAAATGGTGTTATGGAAAGAAAGAATAGAACCCTTGGCGATATGGCCCGGGTTATGTTAAACCAATATAAGCTACCCCAATACTTCTGGGCGGAAGCCGTAAATACGACATGTCATGTTATAAATAGGGTCTTGATTAGAACTATTTCTAAAAAGACTCCTTATGAGCTTTGGTTTGACAAAATTCCCTCTATTGATTATTTTAAAGTTTTCGGATGCAAATGTTTTATTTTGAATACCAAGGACAACCTAGGCAAGTTTGAAGAAAAAGCTTATGAAGGTATTTTCCTTGGCTACTCAATACATAGTAAAGGTTTTCGTGTCTTTAATAAAAGAAGTTTCGTTGTCGAAGAGTCAATTAATGTCTGTTTTGATGAACTTAACTCTTCTTCATCCTCCTCATTCGATGATATTGATGACATCTCTTTTGGTTTGGAGAACTCTTCTATTGGAGATCCTCGTCCTTCTTCATCTAACGATAAAATTGTGACCCCTCCAACAAAAGATTCTCTACCACTCCAGCCTCCTCAAGAAGATCTCCCAAAGGAATGGAGATTTGTCCCTAATCATTCTAAGGAGCTTATCATTGGTGATCCTTCATCTCGTGTCAGTACTAGATCCTCCACTCGCGATCTTTGTGCAAATGTGACTTTTATTTCTCAAATAGAGCCTAAAAATATTAATGATGTTTTTCATGATGAATTTTGGATGATAGCGACGCAAAAAGAGCTAAATCAATTTCAGCGAAACAAGATTTGGGAACTTGTCCCTAAACCTGACAACCACCCCATTATTGGAACTAAATGGGTGTTTTATAATAAACTTAATGAAGATGGGTTAGTCACTCGTAACAAAGCCTGATTGGTTGCTCAAGACTATAAACAAGAGGAAGGCATTGACTGCGATGAAACCTATGCTCCGGTTGCTCGTCTTGAATCAATTCGCATGCTATGTGCTTTTGCTTGCTTTAATGATTTCAAACTTTTTCAAATAGATGTTGAAAGTGCTTTTCTAAATGGCATTATTAAAGAGAAAGTTTATGTTAAGCAACCTCCTGGCTTTGTAGATTTTCAATTTCCTCATCACGTCTTCAAACTACATAAAGCCCTTTGTGGCCTCAAACAAGCTCGTCGTGCTTGGTATGAGCGCCTTAGTTCCTTCCTTATATCTCATAACTTTTCTAAGGGCAAAGTCGACACCACACTTTTTACCAAATCCCTTATTGGCACACTCTTGTTAGTACAAATTTATGTCGATGATATTATCTTTGGTTCCACTAACAATACACTTTGTGTAGAATTTGCTAAAGTAATGCAGGATAAATTTGAAATGAGCATGATAGGAGAACTATCCTTCTTTTTGGGTTTGCAAATCAAAAAAGGATCCAAAGGAACCTTCATCAATCAAGCCAAATATACAAAGGATCTCCTCAAACGCTTCGAACTTGACTCATCCAAATCAATGAGGACTCCTATGGCAACAACGACAAAACTTGATAATGATGAAGATGGTATCTCGGTCGACATTCGTAAGTATCGAGGTATGATCGGAAGCTTACTCTATTTAACTGCTAGCCGACCTGATATTATGTTTAGTGTTTATCTTTGTGCACGATACCAAGCAAATACAAAGGAATCGCACTTATGTGCTGTAAAGCATATTTTTCGATATCTCAAAGCCACCATTAATATGGGACTTTGGTATCCGAAATCTTCATCCTTTGAGCTTTACAGCTTCTCGGATGCAGATTTTGTCGAATGCAAAATTGACCGAAAAAGCACTAGCGGCACATGTCAATTCCTTGGAAAATCCTTGGTATCTTGGTTTAGTAAGAAACAAAACTATGTTGCTCTTTCAACCACTGAGGCCGAGTATATAGCGACCGGATGCTATTGTGCACAAATTCTTTGGATGTCACAAACACTTGTAGACTATGGCCTTTCTTCTACTTGCACTTCCATTAAATGTGATAATACTAGCTCGATAAATCTCAAAAAAAATCTGATTTGTTACTCCCGCACGAAGCACATTGAGATTATACACCATTTTCTTCGTGACCATCAACAAAAGGGGGATATTCGCCTTGATTTTATTGACACTACTTATCAATTTGCTGACATCTTCACCAAAACACTCCCGGAGAATCGTTTCGTCTTTCTCTGCCAAGAATTAGGCATCATTTATTTTGACATCTAGCTCCAATCAGACGGTAGACCGACGGCATACGGCGGTATACCGACGGCAGACCGATTTGTGTTCAAAACTAAGTTCTGTACACAAAATCGATATACCGTCGACATATACCGGTATGCCGACGGTATGCCGTTTGACACGGACGTAGCCAGTCAACTCAGCATCGGGCCCCACCAAATCTTCCACCTTTCTTTATATCTTTTTTTCAAACTCTCTCATTAACTACCCATCCTATCACATCCTATCCCTCATTAATTCCCATCCCATCCCTTCAACTCCCTTCATTAATTAAATTCATCATTCCTATTTTCAAAACTCCCCTCATTCATTATATTCTTCATTTCTCCTCAAAACCCCTAACTCCTTAAATTCCTCCTTTTCCTTTTAAAAAACCCAACCTTCTTCTTTTTCCTTCTCTTCATCCTCCATCACTTCTCCCTCCTCCTTCTACCATCACCCATAATGGCAACTCACAAACGTCCTCGCTCCACCATAGTTTCGAACCCTTTTACTCCGATGTCCCTTCCAAATGGCACCTGTGATCCAAAAATTTTCATCTCTGCCCTAGCTGCCGATGTCTGGTTCCACCATTTTGCCAACCACGCCATCTTCAAAGGTAAAGCCATCAATTGGTATGTATTCTTCGACCATCTCTCACTCTTTAAGACGACAGGCCTCTCATCTCTCTTGCGTCGGCAAGTACCAGTCTACCCGACAGTAGTGCGCCTATTCTACTGTAACCTCATTTCCGATCTGCAAAACAACGCCATCGAGACCATGGTCAATATCGTCACTTTTGCCTCACAGCTCGCGACATTGCAGAAATTCTCGAAATACCAAATCGAGGAGATGCTCTGCCGACCTTAGCCGGTCTCTATCCTAATGCCGAAGTCTCCTTTAATGAGTTCTGCGGCATCATCTGCAAGGGACCCAATCCTTCGGTCATTCCGGACCTCTCAAAGCAGTTGGAGCCCTTCTACTGCGAGCTCTATCGGATAATCTGCCACACTCTCTACCCTAAGGCCGACAACTACGATGTGATCACCAATGATGCACTCATCTGCATGTATTTCCTATACTCCAAGAAGAATTGGCCATTTTCTATGACTCTCCTCGATGCTTTCTTCTCTGTCCTGCCAGCGGGAAAGCAATCCCTCAATTATGGCACTTTTATCACCCTTATCCTTGAGGTCAAGGGCGTGGATCTCTCACTCTGCCAGTCAGACGATGTTCCCTCCTTTCTTGCTGTTTCCCGCTCTGCCCCTGGTGCATCAGCGTCTCGTGCTTCATCCTCCCATTAACCACCGGCCACTTCTCCTGTAGTGCCATTTTCTGCGCCTCCTCCATTCGGCCGTTTCATGCCGTTGACCCAGTAGCATTTTGACATGCGCATGGCTCAGGCGGAGGAGCAGATGAGGGCCAACACCCGCGGCCTTAGAAATCTTATCCAAAGTCGCTTCCATGACCAGGCTTACTTCATCCAGCGGAATCTTCAGGACCGCAATGCTTATCTGGATCTTAACCTTCAAGATCCTCAATACCAAGGCTCCCACTTCTCTGAGCCCAATGCCTACGGATTCATGTGCCCGGATGGTGTGGATCCCTTCGGTGCCTTTCACGAGACTCAGGACGGGGAGGACGATGATCCGGCAGATGAGTAGTTGTGGGCTCCTGTTGGTGGTGGTCGAATAAATTTGTTATCATTTTAGTGTTTGTCCTTTGAGGTCCTTCGGGGACCATTGGTATGGTTTTATGTCTTGTGTGGTCCTACGGGGACTATTTTTCTGTCTCGCTATGTCTTGACTTACTCTCGTGAAGGAGAGTTTATTTTTTTATGCAGTATCAAGCGTGTACCCTCCTCTTTCAAAATCTAATATATCATACTTTTGTTCTCTTTAAAGCTTTCATTATTTATCGTTGTATTTTTTTATTTCCCATCTTTGACTAAGTGACAAAGATGGAGAAAATGTATTGAGGAGGAGTAGTCTACCTACGGGAGAGTCACTCCCTGAAGATGCTATCTCTCTGTTTTGTCAATTATCAAAATAGAGGTGATTGTTGGCACAGTTTATTTTGATAACATTAACAGCATCTTCATAGTCTAGTTTTCTCTGGATTTTAGCTAACGGATAATCTTTCAAAGCTCTCCTACAAAAAGATCTATCCATTCAAGCCGAGTCATTCACGCCTCATGGACGTCCCTAAAAGAAGACTAAAGAAAAGACCAGCGCTCCTTAAAGACAGCTCTCAAAAGTTTTAAGATTTCGAGTCTGTACAAGGTCTAGGTCTTTCTGTATAAACACCTAAGGTTGGATGACAAACATAAAGCTTTTCTATTTTTTAGTCAAAAATCAAAGTCTAAAGAAATGGCATACCGACGGTATACCGTTGTATACCGAGGGTATACCGTTTCTGAGCCACAAGAATGTTCTGTGACAAACATCGACGTACCGATGGCATACTACAGTATACCGATGGTATACCACTTTGTGAGCCACAAAATGTTCTGTGATGAACTTCGACATACCGACGGCATACAACAATATATCGACGGTATACCATTTTATGAGTCACAAAATGTTCTGTGACGAACTTCGACATACCGACGACATACAATAGTATACCAACGGTATACCGGTTTGTGAGCCAAAAAATGTTCTGTGACGAACATCGGTATACCGATGGCATAACGCTGTCTACCGACGGTATACCGCTTCATCTGATTTGATTTTTGAATGGACAAATACTAGCATTAAATGCTTCCAACAGATATAATTATTACCGTTACTATTTCGAACGATATGCCGACGGTATGTCGGTCCATACCGACGACATGCCGTCTGGGTTATGTTTAGGAGCATTAAATGCTACCTACTCTTGGTTTTCTATATAAATGGATTCCTTCCTTCCATTGAAGGCTATCCACTTAACCCATAAATTTCTCAACAACCAAGAGCTCCACCATTACTACTCTACCCAAGCTTTTAATTGTCATCCAATCTAAAAGTGCTAGAGTATTCAAGAGTTGTACTTTTCGATCTTCAAGTGTTGTAGAAGATCAACAGTTTCTTTTCCTTTCCTTTTGAAGTTGACGAGCATTCGTAAGAAAACTCGTGTGTAAGAAGTTGGCGAGTTCTTCGGATCCAAACTTGTGTTGAAGTTGGAGAGTTCTTCGGATCCAAACTCGTGTGTACTATTTACTCAATAGTGGATTTAAGCCAGAGAGAGTTTCGGGACTGGATTGCCTCTAGGGAAGAGACCAGGATACATCGAGTGTTTGATTTTCTCATTCTCTCTTATTTTACTTCAGTGATATAGCTTACTTGTGTTTAGATTTATTTTATTTCCCTATTCACCCCCCCTAGGGTTCTACAGTCTAGGCCCTTGACGAACACAGTACGTCTGAATCGAACGAATTTTCGGGGGTTTTCTTTCGCAGATGCTGGGACATCATCAAGGTGGACATCCACAATGCGGTCTCCGGTTTCCTCCATGGAGCTACCTACCCTAGAGCCATCTCGAGCACCAATCTGATCCCTATCACGAAGAAAGACAACCCAGAGACATTTTGAGACTTTTCCCCCATCAATCTTTGTACCTTCACCAACAAGATCATATCCAAGATCATTGTCTCCCACATGGCTGGCCTCTTTCCCAAGATCATCTTCGAGGAGCAGAGTGGCTTTGTCTAGGGGAGGAATATCCATGATAACATCATGTTGGCCCAAGTGTTAATTACCTGCATGAAGCTCCCAGCAAGAGGGAGTAACATCGCTATCAAATTGGACATAGAGAAAGCTTACGACAGGCTGGATTGGCAATTCATGATCTGGGTCTTCACAACCTTCGGATTTTCTGAAACCTGGACCAACATCGTGTGGAGATCGATCAGCAACTCGTGGTTCTTCACGATTATCAACGATCAGGCGGACGGCTTCTTCAAATCGAGTCGCAGGGTTAGGCAAGGAGATCCTCTATTTCCTACCATCTTTATCATTACGGCGGATGCTCTGAGCAGAAACTTTAATAAGATGGCGACCACCCCCAACTTCCAGCACTATCATACCGCCAGCGGTTGCCCGATCATCACCCACCTGGCATTCGCAGATGATATCCTCATTTTCTCTTCCTGGGATGTTAGGTCGGTGGAAGTAGTCCACAATACGCTTCAGAGATACGCCGGGTGCTCAGGCCAGAAAGTCAACCCGGATAAAAGTGTTATCTACACCCACCATAAAATCAAGAGAGAGCAAGCAGCCAGCCTCTCCAATACCACCTCCTTCCCCATCATGCATCCTCCTTTCCACTACCTGGGATGCTCCCTCATGTACGATAAATCCAATACCGGTATTTTTGAGAACCTGATCAATCGTATCAGGAAAAAACTCGAGGGATAGCATAATGCTACCCTATCCCTAGGAGGCAAGATGATCCTCATCAATTATGTCCTCACATCCATTTCCATCTACACCCTGGCTGCGTGCTCCCCCCAAGAAAGTTCTTTCTTCCATCGAGAGTATCTTCAGCAACTTTCTATGGGGGCACAGCGGCGGCAATGACAAGCACCATTGGGCTAGTTGGGATACCATGGCTCGTCCTACCGGGGAAGGGGCCCTGGGCTTCACCAAACTTTCCCACATCGTTAATGCCTTTTCGATGAAACTGTGGTGGACGCTTCGCACGAGTTAGAACTTATGGACCATGTTCATGAAGGCCAGATACTTCAAGCACATCCACCCGTCGATGGCCATCTCTAACAGCAGATCCTTAGCGGCTTGGCATCACATTCTCATCGGGCGGTCTCTCGTCGAACCGGCGATCCGCCTCCAGGTGGACAAAGGCGATTCATCGCCATTTCTGGAATGCTGGGTAGGAGACATCTTGCTTTCCAATCTTTCAGATGCCCCTAGGAACAGCACAATCAAGGACTTATGGGACCCCTCCGATAACAACTGGAACTGGAACAAGATCCGGGTCTGGGCCGGGTCAGAGGAGGTCGATTGCATCCGTCGTCGCGGACTGACGATTGGGTCGGAGGCAGATAAGCTCGAGTTCTCGCCTGCAGTCGTCGAAACATTCTCAATTAGATCGGCCAAAAGAGTGATCCTTGGCAATGCTGTGCCATCCCCCACCATTGTATCCTTATGGCAGTCATGCATCCCCAAGAAGTGGTCCTTTCTCATTTGGAGAGCCCTACGTAATATCCTTCCCACCGATGACACCCTCAACACTATCGGCTTCAGTCTTGCGTCAGCGTGCACATGCTGCTCTGATCGCCAATCGGAAATAGTCAACCACATTCTCAATCAAGGGGACCTCCCGGTCAACGTCTGTAGAGTGCTTTTCCAGTGTTGCAGAATGCATTATGGGGGCGACAACTTTCACGACCTCATGGCGACCTGGGTCTCCGCATCCCATGGCCACCAGATCGTCGCTGCCGCCGCCACGTGGGTGATATGGAAAATTCGTAATAAGGCGAGATACGAAGAACGCCAGTACTCCGCAGACCAACTGATTTGGGAGACCGTTCGTCAGTACCGCAAACGGAGATCCCTCTGTTCACACAGCCAGACAGTCTTCTGGAACTCTCTCCTTTCCCTGGCTTAGCCGGTTTGGTTTCCGTTTTTCTCATCTTTTGTCAGTATACGTGTATAGGCTTCGGTATTTTGCACCTTATGGTATACTTGTATAGGTTCGCCTTTCGGCCTTCATGAATAAAACGGATGGTTGGTTAATATATATATATATATATATATATATATATATATACACATATATTTGCCTGGATGCCTAAGACTAAAATTTTTGAACCCTTAAAAAAATAGGTACCAAAGGTCACATCTACTCATTTTGTAAGTGGGCCACGTGCTAGAAGTAAATAGATCCTCGATAGCGGATGTTTACGGCACATGACTGGTGATAAATATTTGTTCGCTACGCTATCGATGAAGAAAGAAGGATATGTCTCCTTCAAAAATAATCTGAGAGTTATATAATAGGTAACGGTATTGTTGGTATACCACCTTATCCAGTCATTAAAGACATTTGTCTGGTCACAAAGTTAAAACATAACCTACTAAGCATAAGTCATCTTGTTGATAATGGTTATGGCATAAACTTCGTGAAAGACAAATGCTTTATATATGATATGACTACTAGGAATTTAGTTTATGAAGGAATAAGGGAGGATAATATATATGTTTTCTATCTATTATATAGTACTAATAATGCAGGCAAGTACCTTATAGCTAACAAAGATGAAAGTTGGCTATGGTATGGACGTGCAAATATACCATATCAAGGATATCAACGAAGAAATTGATAAAAAAGGATTACCTGAAATTTCGTTTAAGCAATATATGGTATGTTCTGATTGCGAGAAAAATAAAGCAATGAGGTCATCATTTAAATCCATAAACGCTGTATGTACTTCAAGACCCTTGTAATTATTACATATGGATTTGTTTTAACCAAGTAGAGTCGCCAGTATTGGTGGAAAACTCTATGCTTTTGTTATCGTTGATGATTTTTCTTGTTGTACTTTGGTTTTTCTTTCTATCAAATAAAAATGATACGCTTTTTGAATTTGAAATTTTCTGTAAAAAGGTTCAAAACGAAAAGGGCTTCATTACTACTCACATCCAAAGTGATCATGGAGGCAAATTCGAAAATTCTGATTTCAAAATGTTATGTGATTTGAATGGTTATTTTCATGAGTTTTCTTGTCGTAGAACTCCCTGACAAAATGGTGTTGTGGAGAAGAAGAATAGAACTCTCAGCAAAATGGCTAGAGTTACGCTTAACTAGTACAATCTTCTAAAATATTTTTGGGATGACGATGTAAGTACAGCTTGTCATCTTTTAAATAGGGTTCTAATTCGACCTATATCTAAAAAGACTCTCTATGAACTGTGGTTTGATCGGATTTTCAATATTTTATATTTTAAAGTCTTTGGATTTCGTTGTTTTATTTTGAACACCAAAGACTTTGGATGTCGTTGTTTTATTTTTGGGCTGAAGATGTAACTACAGCTTGTTTTATTTCATATTTTAAAGATAACTTGGGAAAGTTCGAATCTAAGGCAGATGAAGGAATATTTCATGGATGTGCTGCCAAAAGTAAAGGGTATAGGATTTTCAATAAAAGGTCATTGGTTGGTAAAGAATCGATTAATATTACTTTTGATAAATTTAATAATCATTTGCCAAGTGACAGTGATGACAAATACTCAAGGAAAACATCTTGCAAAGCACCTGAAGATACTGACACGGGAACCAGTTATCTAGAGGATGTACTGCAAGTGTTACATTTATTTCACAAATAGAACCTAAATCAGTAGCAAATGCGTTTGATGATGAATTTTGGATTTATGCCCATGCAAGAAAAATTAAACCAATTTGAGAGAAATCAAGTTTGAGAACTTATTTCTAAGCCTATTGGCTAATCTGTAATTGGTACCAAATAGGTATTTGAAAACAAACTAAGTAAGGATGGACAAGTCATTCGCAACAAAGCATGCCTAGTTGCTCAGGATTGTAATCAAGAAGAAGGAATTGATTATGACGAAATCTAAGCTCCTGTTGCTAGACTAGAATCCATTTGTGTAGTACCATGCCCCGCTCAGGTCAACCGGAGGAATCGAAATGCACCGACGTTTGGACTTAGCCAGGCTTGCTCGATGTCCCGTTCGATTGAGGCAACTCCTCGCTCAGGTGGGTGGCTTCGACGAACTTGCCTTAGCTTGTCCTTTACACTAATAAAATAGAGTTTTCTTACGCACTGAGTAGGTTTGTTAATAAAAGAGATGAACCCACATAGCTAAGGGAATAATCCCATCGAGTCAAGTATATGTGCAGAACATGGAAAAAGTGTCAATATGCTACTTAGATGTTCTCCGTGATGGTTTTCAAAGTTCGCACTCGGTCTTTTGACCTCACGATGAAATTATTCCCCGGGTTATCGACTAAATGTAATAGCATGCACGTTTCATAGATTAGGTGCTTGTCTTAGCATGCACGTTCCCATGGAATCATAGCTTGTCACATAGAGTATGACTCGGTTGGTGGTATTGCACGGAACACAAGTAGTTCAACTTAAGCAAGAAGGCTATCAAATAGTCGTTCCTAGGAATGAGTCAAAAAAGATGTGAACACATGAAAAGTTCTTAGTACCATTAGTCCCCAAGGCAGCCCCTGGTTCGAGGGATGCTGCATGAGAAGTATGGAAAGGAAAGGAAAGAAAATAAAAGAGAAAGAACACTGGTTTGAGTCATATGGTAAATTAGGTAGGGGCCATTGCATGATCATGGACAACTTGTGCACAAGGTTTGATTTCCTCGAATGAATCATCGGAGCGCTAGGATCATGTCGACCTTGAGGGAACTAGCATTGTGTGTCCTTCAGCGGCAGTACGACTCGTATCTGAAGTGTGCGCCGTATAGGTTGAGCTGCAAGACCTTCAGTGGAGTTCGCACCTCACACTCGAACTGTTCCTATATATGATACGTCCAAGATGGCTTAAATTTCTAGTGATCTTTTATATGGATTGAGACAAGTGTGCTGAGTGGCAATCCGTATGTACGGTGTCGATCAAAGTCAAAAAAGTACAAGTATGGCATAAATGAGTCAAAGAATGGGTGCACGGTTTGCAACACAAACTTTTATGAAGCCTAAGATTTGGCTTTAGCAGTGACATGTGCTTCGGCACGAGATGTAGCACCGGGTGTTTGAGTCAATGACTCAAGTTTACGAGTATGATTTATGTCATTTGTATGTCAAAACGAGAAAGACCGTAAGGCAAGTAGGAATGGGTTACACTGTGTTACGAGGAACGACCTCGATGTTGTTACACATATAGATCTTATAGCACGGCCATGATGTCTGCACAAATAGATTTGGTAGCAGGTAAAAAAGATTTGGAGCACGATCACGATGTTACAATCCTAAGGCAAGATTAAAAAGACCATAAAAATGATAGTTGCACTCACTAAAGTAACATGTTGGTTTTGTATGAGTAGGCAATCGGCTCACTCACCAGTATGATTGTGTAATGATACCCCACTAGTTTTCATGCGCAAGTTATATGTACTTATTAGTTTGAGGTTGAGCTCGCTTGGATATATTGAGGCATGGAGTTCCTTGGCATTTTGAGGCATGCGACCGCATTGAAGTCTTCACCTATACGGTACATAATATATGAACATCGCTTTCTGAAGCATCCATAAATTGTAAGCCTAATGGCAAGATATTGTATTGAGAGATAAGAGAAAGCAGAGTGAACTATATTCAGAGAGATAGTGAGCTTGAGTATTATAAACTTGGCTTCGCGCCCTTGTAATCTTATATTCAATATTAATAAAGAGTATCATTTTGTACATGTCATTGTGTTGTTCAACTTTTATGCTTGGAACTTCTGTGTGACGACCCAGTCGCTAGGCTGCGTATCGGCTGTTATGGAACCCACCTTATGTGAACGCAACCTAGGCTCGTACGGCATCACGCCCTAGCGAGGCCGATCGATTCTGTTGAACCGCGACGTGACAATGTGCATATTTGTGCATATGCTTGTTTTTATGATTTTAAACTATTTCAAATAGATGTCAAAAGTATATTTTTGAATGGCTTTATAAAAGAAGAAGTTTTTGTAAAACAACCTCTTAGTTTTGAAGATTTTAAATTTTCTGATCATATTTTAAAGTTAAGAAATGCATTGTATGGACTCAAACAAGTACCTAGAGCTTGATATGATCGTCTAAGTACCTTTCTACTGGAACATGGTTTTTCTAAAGGGAAAGTAGACACTACTTTATTTATCAAATACCTTAATGATAATATTTTATTGGTGCAAATATATGTAGATGACATTATTTTGGTTCAACTAATGAGGTACTCTGTCAAGAGTTTGCTAAGTTTATGCAGAATGAATTTGAGATGAGCATGATGGAAGAGCTCAACTACTTTCTCGGACTGCAAATCAGACAAACTTCATAAGGGACCTTCATTAATCAAGCAAAATATACAAAGGAATTGCTGAAGAAGTTCGACTTCGACAATGCAAAGCCTATTGTGACTCCAATGGCCACCTCAACCAAGATTGACATTGATGAAAGTGTCAAACCTGTCGACCAACATAAGTATCAAGGTATGATTGGTAGTTTACTATACTTAATTTCTAGTCGTCCTAATATAATGTTCAGTATTTGCATATGTGCTAGATATCAAGCCAATCCTGTAGAAGCATGGAAAAGAGGATATTACTTTTAGTCCCACATCGGAAAGGAGAAGAAGAAAGGGGCTCATTCCATTCTATATATAGAGCCCTTGGCCTCCTTTGAAAAGGGCACCAAAATAAAAAAGAAAAAAGAATCACTCAATTGAGTCACTCGCTGTCATGGCGAGAATGAGTTGGGTTCTGAGTACTATGCGCCTTCATGGGCTAGTATGAAGAAATCCAAGACGGCACGGGCCATGCGCTTCAAACGTGTTATGCCAACAGTAAACCAGAGATGCGCGCGTAAAATCATGCGCGCTACCGATGGTAAACTGTACAAAATCGACTCAGGTGCGTTTGCACCAGATATGAGCCGACTGTTAAAGTCTCCTTCCCACTTGGGTGTAATTTTTGTGCCTGAACCAAGTCAGGGGGAATCCCTTGTGGGCTAGACCCCATGCGGCCCATTGAGAATGTTGAAGCTTCCAACATGGACTCTTCCTACTATGCACCTTCGGGTGCTAAGTTGAAGAAGTCTAGGGCCATATCGCATATTTTATGCACGGGCCTGTCATAGCTCGCCCTGTCTCGCAGTACTTTAATAGCCTCAGATCAGGGAGCAAATATGATGGTCCCAAAAGTCTTCCTACAACGGTCGAGAGCAAGTGCTTTACTAGCCTCAGATCAGGGAGCAAAGTCGACTCGAGCCGCAGAAACAAGTGGACTCGAGCCGCAGAAGGAACGCTCCTGAAAATCCCATGCGGCCAAGAGAAACCAAGCCGCAGAGGGAAGGCTCTCAATGTCCCCATGCGGCTAGTTAGACTCGAGCCGAAGAAGCAAGGCTCTCGAAGACCCCATGCGGCCAGGTTGACTCGAGCCGCAGAAGCAAGGCTCTCGAAGAACAAATACGGCCAAGTAAAACCGAGCCGCAGAAGCAAGGCTCTTGGAGACCCCATGCGGCCTAGTGGGCTTGAGCCGCAGGAGGAAGACTCTTGAGACTTCATACGGCCAAGATGATCCGAGCCGCAGAAGTAAGTCTCTTAAAGACCTCATGCAGCCAAGCAAATTTGAGCTGCAGAAGGAAGACTCTTCAGACTTCATTCGACCAAGATGATCAGAGTCGCAGAGGGAAGTCTTTTGAAGACCTCATACGGCCAAGCCAATTCAAGCCGCAGAATGAAGACTCTTGAGACCTCATGTGGCCAAGTCGATCTAGGCCGCAAAAGAAAGACTATTGGTACCGCATGCGGCCAAGTTGATCCGGGCCACAGAAGATTGATTTTACTCTGTTGTGGGGGGACACATGGCAATTTGACCAAGTCTCAAACCACCAAGATTTGCTCCAACAAAGAAATCTCAACAAACCACCAGCTGGTAGCCAAAGAGCGAGGCTTCATGTGCTGTTACAGTTACGTGGCCACGTGGCCGTCCATGCGGCTCAAAATATCCTTCATCCCGAAATCACTATAAATAGCAGGGTACCACACCCATGAAGATGGTTGACAATCAAAGGCTGGTAACCTGCGAGAGGCAATTTCTTCGAGAGCAAGGAGCGCGTCAGATAGTCCAAGGAGTAAGACAGATTTGCTGCACTTTTTCGAGCCTCTACCGTCAACCCCTAGAATCAAAACTAAACAATTGTACTTAGATTGTCTCCTAGGCTTTCTTTCTAGGCTTTCTCTTGTACAAGCGAGTTTGCAATCAAGTTCATCTGTAATTTGTTGCAATCAAGTTCAAGTATGCAACCACAGGGGGTGTCTATTTGGGCACTCGATCCAAAAAGAAGCTTCCAACACCCAGAGGTGCATCTTCGGCCTCCTTGGGAGTAGATGAAGCTGGGGGTAGCAGACCCCTTAATATATGTGACAATCCGGTGTACCAATAGCATACACAGGGGGTAGAGATCCCCCAAAATTATGCAACATACTTGGACTTCTCTGAGGGCGACCGCCCTTGCCAAGACGATGCGACTTCCTGCACAGGGGGTAGCACCCCTTTCGAGCCCGAGGAAGATGACATTCCGATATTCTTCGACGATTTCTCTGCACGAGGGTACGACACAGAGTGCACCTCTGCTACGATCCCTTCCACCTCTACCCACGTGAGGACAGTCTTTATGGCCAACGATGATCATGAAGCGCCTACTGACCGATAATGTCTAGAAGTACTTGAAGCCATGCTCATGTCCTTGGTCAAGTCTGTAGACAAAATCAAAGCCGCCCTGCCAACTCAACCAGCGAGGACGCCCGGACAAACAAGCTTGAGACCCACAGTCAATGCAGACTCCAACACAACCGCCCCTCCTTTGGATGATGATCCTTTAGGAGCATCTGTTCCTTCAGCCGTGGATGAAGCCAATGAGGCAAGAAGGGAAGTCCAGGAGCTTCGAGCAATGTTCAATACCCGAGACCTCAGAATATGGCAGCCATATCCCGTCGCGTGGAGAGATGTTCCTTTTTCTCCACGCTACAAATCGTTCCATATTGATTCGTATGACGGGAAGACCTCTGCTAGTCTGTACATAACTTATTTTGAGGTCACAACTGACCACTTGCCACATAGTGACGCCAACCTCACACGATTATTCATCGGAGCATTGGAGGGGATCGCATTCGACTGGTACTGCAACCTTTCTGACAACTGTATCCATTCTTTTGATGGCTTCAAGCATATGTTCTTGGAGAGATTCTATGAAGTGGGGCATGATGTGACAATGTCATCTCTCATCGACGTCGTTCAGGGAGAGAGGGAGCTGACAAGGAACTATATCGAGCGATTCCACCAAACCACAATGAGATTGCCCCAAGGCAATCCCAAAAGCTCCTTGATTGAAATCTGCCAGAAGAAGTTGCTTCCCGCAATTAGCCTTTGGATGGGCGACGATCAGTTAAGGGATTTGACGACCTTCATCATAAGTGCTACCAATGTGGAGGCAAAGTTGAAGAAGGCTCGCCAGTTAGGATTACACATTCCAGATGGTAAGGATGAGAGCAAATGTCCTGGTTCTACGTTCAGCAACAACAACAGTGGCGGCACCTCCAACCGGGACAATAAAGGCAAACAGGCTATGATCGTTGATGCGACCAAGAAGCCTGAACAAAAATAGGCAGAAAGTCAGTGGCCCAAGGTGAATTACTCATTTGAAGATAGTCATGTCAAACCAATCTTCGATATGCTCTTGCAAGGAGGTAGGATCCAGCTCCCTCCACCAAGGTGTGAGCCTCGAGAAGCAGAAATGGAGGACCCAAAATACTGTCATTTCCATCGCTATGTCCATCATTCCACTCATGACTGCTTCCAATTAAAGCGGTACATCCAGAGTCTTATCGACTCCAAAGCTCTGTCGCTAGACTTTGAAGAGGTTACCGTGGCGACGAACAAGGTGTCAATTCAGTTCGATAATTTCCTTCCAACAAGCACTCCAGACGGGGTAATACCTGTCCCTCGGGCAACGATGGAGGTTACCAATCTTCCACCGTCCGGAACCTGACATCTGGATTGGTACCTCTCACCACATCGCGAGGAAAGATCATGTGGGTGCATCCGGACTTAGTGTACGAAGTTCCCAGGCGTTGTCATCTCCTACCAACAAAAAAAGGGCAGGAAGTCCAGATCCTGCCATACAATTTTAGCCGAAGCTGAGGAAGCGGCGGCCGTTGTTACCCGGTCTGGGGCACAAGTCCAGCCCACTCCGGGTAGTTCAGGTGAAGAACCTCAGCCGACAACGCTGCCGGCCACTGATGTCTTGGGGCCATCTCAGCCTCCACCGGCGGACAAATCCAAGTCGAAGGAAACCCGCTTCGACAGGCCGCTCCGTAAAGATGTACCTCAGGGGTTGGAGAGACCTTAAAACTTTGATATATTAGCACAACTGGCTAATACACCGGCAAAGTTGTCGTTATACGAGCTCCTAAGGCTCTCCAAAGATCTTCGTGTCGTATTGAACGAAGCACTCCAAAATGCTAACGCTTACTTAGCCCAGGTCAAGCCTCCATGGGAAGACCCGTCAGCAGATCTCTAAGGCAGCAACTGTGCGGATGCAATGCCCAACATCGTATTTATCCCACAAGACATGCTGATCAAAAACCAACATGCATGATCGCTGTAGTCCCCCGTCCCGCTCAGTCAATCAGAGGAATAGGAACGCCGACGGCGTTCGGACTTAGCCTTACAACGGCTGCATGAAGACATCGCTCGGTCGAGACGACCGCTCGTTCAGGTGGGGTAGTATCGGTGAACTTGCCTCATCTTTGCCTTCACAGAATAAAATGCATGTTTTCAACTTGCACAAGTAGGCTTGATAATAAAAGAGACAAATTCATACAGCTAAAGAGAATAATTCCGATGGGTCAAATTGAGTTAGAATATGGAAAGGTCCAACGGTCGGCTTAGAGTTGGTGCACGGCGTGCTTTAAAATTGACACTCGATCCTTCATCCAGCGGCTTGGAAGAAAGAAAGTTGGTTGAGTAGGCAAAGTTATGATCGTAGCCTAAGTCATAGGCGTCGCCCGCATAAATGCTTCATAAAGCATGCACGGTCCCATCGTCCAAGGCTTGGCATAGCCCTGGCTTGCCCATGGATTTAGTTACGTTGAGTGGCTTGCGACCTAAGTCTAGGCACCCGAGTGACTTGGTCGTTCAATTTGGATGCGTGTACGACACAATCCATTAAGGCAAAGCTTGATGCAGCCTTTACTCATTAAGTTGTTGCGAAGTTAAGTTAGGCAAAGTTATGCCGATCGTCCTAAGACATTACAAGTACCGTCCCGCTCTTTCGCGATTTGTCAAAGTTAAGTAGTCCTACGATCTCAAGGCCCGTCGACTTGGACAGGAGTGTCGCGTAGAGCACGATTGGCTTAAGGCACGATGCACGGATTTAGTGTTTAAGGCAAGGACTACAATTGATTCAAAGTGAGTTTTGAGAAAGGGATATCAAATAGGCATTCATGAGTTGAACCAAATGATAGGGTAACAAGAAAGGAAATGCTCACGACCGTGGGTCGTCGAGGGGTCTCAAGGAAGGAATGCTCGCGACCGTGGGTCGTCGAGGGGTCTCAAGGATAGAAGTCTTGGTTTTGGTAAAGGAATGACTGTGTGAGACGTCAGCTTGTGTCGAGTCTTGCATAGTCATTTGACAACTTGTCGACAAGGGCGATGAATCCTCGAGCGGCAACCGTGGGTCATGGGACCGACTCGGCCTAGGAGGAAACAGGGTATAGCCAAGCTGGGAGTGCGCTCCCGCTCAGGTTAGTCGGGGACTTTCAACGGGGATCGCTACCTTGTGCTGAAAGGATCTCGAATAACAAAGCTATACGTCAAGGTAAAGCTTGTGATGCTAGTAGCCAAGTTCATATAGATGTCGACAAATAGCAGCTATCCGCGTGTATGCCTTTGGATTGGGTTGAGTTGAAGGTGTGTACAGTTAGAACACAAAGTTTGGGCCTAAGATTGGGTTTTAACATAGGCGTCGTGCTTCAGCATGAGATGTGGCGTCGAGTCTCAAGTGTTGACATGTGAGTTACAAAAGTTGGGTTTGAGTTGTTCAAGTTTAAGGCAGGAATCACCGCAAGGCAAGTCGGTCAAGTGACACTAAGTTCACAAGTGTCGATTGGGTCAGTTGGTGGTCTAAGTAGCAAGGGCCGCGAAGCGGCGATATGGTTAAGTCTCACTGAATTGCGAGGCACGGCCTCAGCAAGGGTTTGTAGCATGGTCACACAGAAAATAGAGCTTCATCGCGTAGTTGCGTCTCTGATTTTAAGCCGTAAGGCAAACACGACTCGATAGGTTAACATTGTTGGCACGAGAAGGGTCTTGAAGCAAGGTATGAGTTAACATTGTCGTTACAAGCACGAGATGGTCTAAAGACACAAAATAGGCAAGGCGTCGGTCATAAAACTGATCCTAAGGCAAGACTAGAAAGACAATTGATAAGAAGGGATTATGTTGCACAAAGTAAATCTAACGTGTTAGTTTTGTATGGCTGGGCTAGGAGCTCATTCCACCAGTATAGTTGAGTACTGACACCCACACAGTTTACATGTGCAGGCACAGGTAGAAGCTCGTGGCGGAGAGCTCGCTTGGATTCGTCGAGGCATGGAGTTCCTTGGCGATTCGAAGTATGCGACCGCATGGAGTCAAGACTTATATGGGACGTAATGTATGGACGTCGCCTTCCAAAGCATCCGCTGGCTCAAGACTCGTAATTGAGAGATGAGAGAGAGCTGAGTAATTTGTAATGTAAGACGAGTGTATTTGAGTGATTATAATCTTGGCCTTGTGCCCCCGTTGTAACCTTGTTCAATATCAATAAAAGAGCTTCCTTGAATAAAATGTATTTTGTTCTAAATTTCTGCTGCATGTTCAATGTCTCTGCATGGGACTTCTGTACGACGACCCCGTCGCAGTCGCTGAAATCGGCCGTTATGGAATCCGTCTTGCACGAGCGCAATCTAGGCTCGTGCGGCATCACGCCTTAGCGAGGACGATCGCTCCTACGGGAGAGGGGTGTGACAATCGCCCCTTGTACTATACTGGATACATAGGAGACATCAAGGTGGATCGGATGCATATTGACCCGGGCTCGTCGATAAGCATCATTCCGAAAAGCTTACTTCAAATCCTCAACATCCCTATGCACCGGCTAACGGCGACCAATATTGCCATTAGCGCTTTCAACTCGGGAATGAGCTATCCCTTAGGAAAGATCCGATTGAAATGTCAGATCGGCGACCTAAGGACGGAGGTTATCTGCTACGTCATAGATGCAGATACGTCCTACAACATCCTTTTGGGACGTCCATGGATACATGACTATATAATCGTGCCATCCACTCTCCACCAGTGCTTCAAGTATGTCAGTAAGCAAGGCTTCGTGAAGACTGAATTCGCCGACATCGATCCCTTCAAAGGGGTTGAGTCTTACTATTCTTCGGAGGCTTGTCTATATGAAGAATCCAAGAAACATATCATTGACAAACCAGAGGCCATCACAGGGCCAGAGGAACCCGTGAGAATTCATCTCCAGGCCCGTAAACCGGGCAAAGTCGCACCCCTCATCGCAACTTTGCATAAAGAGGTATCCGGTTCTCCTGTCTCACCCGTACAGTTGGAACCAATGGTCATCCGGCTTTTGAGAACCAGCCAGGAGCCAAAACCTGTCATACGGCTGATGGTGATCCGATTGCCGAAATCCAATCAATGGCAGCAGGAAGATACGAGGCCCTCTGTGACGCCGATGGTGATCCGATTGCCGAAATCCACTTAAAGGCAACCGGAAGACACGAAGTCCTCTACCGAGCTGATGGTTATCCGTCCTCCCAAATTGAGCCGACAATCAAATGTCGACCCGAGGCCCTTAGGCAAGCCAGTGCCACTAGCAGAACCCTTGGTGGTTAAGCTGCCTAAGACAGCATCCCAACCCCTGGGCTCGCAGGGGGTAGCCGAAGAGGACGTAGAACTCGCCAAGTACCTGGTTGCACAGGTGGATTGCCCCTCTCCTGATGATATAATCCCTGTCGACAAAGTTTCTTATTTCATGAATAAGAGGCTGTCGTTGGATTATTCTGAGTATTATAAGCATAATCTGATGTATGCTACACGGGACTGTCTAGACGTTAACCTGCACACACAGGTGACAACCGTCCATACCGCAAATCGACTTGCTCCCTTTAAAGGTGCTTACTTCCTAGTCCCAGGCAGAAGAGAATGGGGTCACACGATCATCTTTGGTCAAAAAGAAGGTCCTCAATATTTTATGCCACAAGAGTTCGATTTCGAACCCGACGCTGGAAGATTACCACTCTACCTGTATGGTCCTCAAGCCAAGTACTTCATACAAAAGCAGGGGCACGACATGGAGGCTACCCCGGGCCTGAATTACGGAAACGATCGACGATTGCCTCTACAGCTGTCAGCACCGGCTAGAAAACCTCAGGACTATTATCACAAATCCAGACATGGCCTCGGGTATGTTACACCAGCAACAACGCCCGAGTGTTCGGATGAAGAATGTGAGTGGCACTCTCATTCGTCCGAGTCACCCACTTATGACTCCGATGGCAGCATTGGAGATATATTCAGGCAGATATTATCGGTCAACATGACATCCGCTGATATTAAAGAGGAAGACGAAGATCTACTCGAACTGCTGGAGTTGGAGCCATGGGTCCAACAACTTGACGCACAATGGGAGAAGCGCTTTGAACGATGAGAACATCCCACTGAAGATGAGGTCGTACAAGTTGACCTTGGTGACGGATCTTCCACGAAGCCAATCTTCGTCAGTAAAAGCATGACAGACGATGAGCGAGAGTTGCTGTTGCAACTCATCAGAGAATACATCGACGTCTTCGCTTGGAGCTATGAAGACATGCCAGGGCTAAATCCCGATATCGTACTTCATAAGCTTAACATTTATTCCGATGCAAAACCAGTCAAACAACAGCAGCGACGATTTCGTCCAAACATCATGAACTCTATTGAGGCAGAAGTAAACAAGCTTACAACTAGTGGTCTCATCCGTAAAAAGTAGCACCCAGACTGTGTAGCCAATATAGTACTAGTCATCAAGAAGAACGAAAAGATCTAAATTTGCATCGACTTCCGCAATCTGAATACGGCATATTCTAAGGACGAATTCCCTCTTCCGATCACCGACATAATGATCGATAATATGTGTGGCTTCGAGTGCATATCCTTTATGGATGGCTTTTCAGCATTCAATCAAATTAAAATGTCTCCTGATGATGAGAAGCATACGTCATTCCGAACACCGATCGACGTGTATTGTTATACGGTCATTCCCTTCGGCCCGAGGAACGTCAGTGCTACATATCAATGTGCTATGAGCGTCATCTTCAGAGATCACTTGCACAAGACGGTAGAGTGTTATGTTGACGACATCGCCGTCAAAAGCCGCCCCAAAAATGATCAATTACATGCGGGCGCACAATCTGAAGATGAATCCCACCAAGTCTTTCTTGGGCATGTCCAACGGGAAGTTCTTAGGCTTCATCATTACTTCCCGGGGCATTGACATAGATCCCGATAAAACAAAAGGAATCCTATAGATGAGTCCACCGAGGAACCTCCGTGAACTCTGCGATCTTCAGGGAAGACTAGCCTATATCAGAAGGTTCATATCTAACCTCTCATGGCGATGTCAACCCTTCACTCAACTCATGAGAAAAGGTGTCTCTTTCCTATGGAACGAGGAATGTCAGCGTGTCTTTGATGATATTAAGGAATACCTGACTAATCTGCTAGTTCTGGTAGCCCCGGTCACCGGAAAGCCCTTCCTGCTCTATGTATGGAAGATAGAACACTCCTTTGGTGCTTTGCTAGCACAAAATAATGAGACGAGACATGAACAGGCTATTTACTATCTCAGTCGGATGATGGTAGGACCGAAACATAGGAACACCACCGTGGAGAAGGAGTGCCTTGCCCAAGTGTTCGCCATTCAGAAAACACAACAATATATGACAGGGCAGACCATCTATGTTGTCTCACGAGTTAATCCTCTCAGGGTTCTCATGACCAAGCCAGGCGCACTCAGTTCTCGTCTAGCCACCTGGGCGATAATGTTATCCCCCTGCATGGTTTTTGTTCCGCAGAAGGCTGTCAAAGGTCTAGCCTTGGTCGACTTCTTAGCAGCCCATCCTAGCTCAGAAACAGCTAGAATTTATGAAAAAAATCCTCGACGAAGTCGTTGCCTCAAACATGACTTCACATGATGCAATTTGGCGAATGTTCTTTGACGGTGCTTCAAGAACGGGGCCATAAGGTGATATCGTCGCTGGAGTCGGGGTCCTATTAATTTCGTCCTCTGGACTGGTGGTCAATCGGGCGTATTCTCTCACAGAACCCCGTTCAAAAAATGTAGCCGAATATAATACTCTAGTCATCGGACTCCAACTCGCAAAAGAGGTGGGGGTCAAATACCTGGAAGCATTTGGTGACTCGCAGCTGATTGTTAATCAGATCCGAGGCTCATACGAGGTTCACAACGAAGACCTGATTCCCTACCATCAGATAGCAATTGCCATCATTGCAACCTTAGAGGGGTTCTTTATAGAGCATGTCCCTAGGCTCCAAAATATTAAAGCTGATGCCCTAGCAGGCCTCGTCGCTTCCTTGGCAGTTATAAATGATGCTCATCATCTAGTCGACGTGATAGGCCATGGGCTGGTCTGTCCCAAGAACAATGTTCAACTAGGTACGAGTTACTCCGCCCAGATAACCAACGACATAAAAGACTGGAGATGCCCGCTCAACGACTTTACAGTCTACAGAATTTTGCCAGAGTATGTGAAGGAAGCAACTTCAATCAGAAGGGCTCTCTCAGATTCTTTTATGATACAGAAAAAAAATGTTATATCGACGATCCTACGATGGACTACTGTTAAGATGCCTGTCAAATATAGAAGACAAAGAAGCCTTACGCGAGGCTCACGATGGCACTTGTAGGGCTCACCAACCTGGCCTAAAATTGCAAGATCGTCTCTGCCGGATGGGTTATTACTGGCTCACAATGGTAGCAGATGCGGTTGTTTATGCAAAGAAGTGTAAGGCTTGCGAGATCCACATAGATTTCATACATATGCTATCCGAATTCTTGCACCCAACAGTGGCCTCTTGGCTATTTGAAGCATAGGGAATGGACATCATTAGGCTAATCACCCCACCGTCGTCTAGGGGGCATCGGTTCATACTCGCAATCACCGATTACTTCTCCAAATGGACGGAAGCTGTTCCGCTTGCAGAGGTAAAGACATCAAATGTGATTAGTTTCATAAAATATCATGTTATCTACTATTTTGGACTGCCCCAGAGGATTATTCACGATAATGGTCTGTAGTTCACAAGCCACGCTTTCCATCGATTTTATGACAAGAATCGGATTCAGAACATAGCCTCGACGGCATATAACCCATTGGCTAATGGTCTGGCTGAAGCCTTTAACCAAACCATAATCAAGCTCCTCAAAAAGTTCGTATCTTTAAACAAATACGACTGGAATAAAAAGCTTGGCGAATGCTTATTGGCGTATCGCACTACGATTCAGACGACTACGGAAAATATACCGTTCTCCTTGGTTTACGGGAGCGAGGCAGTTCTTCCATTGGAGACTCAAATCCCCTCGCTTCGTGTGGCCCTTACTTACCGATTGACATCAAATGATAACTACCGCCGACGGCTACAGGAATTGGAAGCGATAGACGAGAAACGTTTGCAAGCTCAACAAAGCATCGAGCTCTATGAAGCACGCATCTCTTGAGCCTTCAATAAGAAAATCAAGCAGAGGACATTCCAAGTAGGCGACCTCGTCTTGGCAGTTCGCAGGCGATGGTTATGACTCACAAAACTGTCGGCAAGTTCCAACCCAAGTGGGAGGGCCCATTTGTCATCGAGACTGTATTCTCCAACGGTGCGTACCGTCTCGCAAAATAAAATGGAGACTTGCTCATGATGTCCGTCAATGACAAGTTCCTCAAGAAATATTCTGTCTAAATGACATCTTCCAACTATCTCTCAGATTATGAGTTATGTACCCTCTGGTACCGCTGAACTTACACTCTGACCTCAAATCTCCCAGATTGTTGAGTTATGTACCCTCAGGTACCGCTGAACTTACTCTCTGACTGCTCCGAGTGGATTCATATCGCATCTTCTGGTCATACCTCTGAACTTCCACACTAGATGCTTTTCCCACTAGAGTTTGCCTCAAAATCTATTACTCGTACCACCAGTACACAAAAAGGGTAATAGGTCCACAAAATTCTCCAACGGGAAAAATAACCACGTCCATAT
Source organism: Iris pallida (assembly GCA_029216955.1). Lineage (NCBI taxonomy): Eukaryota > Viridiplantae > Streptophyta > Magnoliopsida > Asparagales > Iridaceae > Iris > Iris pallida. Next base: position 20,958,037 of record JANAVB010015000.1, on the reverse strand, counting down.
TACCTTTCAGTTGTTTTCCTGTCCATCACAAAAAAACCACCGAATACATAGAACTTCCACGTTGATAGCACCTCTGAGTTATTCTGTGTATCCTCATTAGGCCCACTCCTACCACGTCCTCGTTACCTCTGAGTAGGAAGGCTCTACTTTAGACCCATATTTACTACGTCCTCATTACCTCTGAGTAAATATGTTGGTTTTCTCTCCACTTATTATCCGCATTGCCAGTACACAAAAAGGATATCAGGTCCACAAATGTCGTCTGTTGACCACAAATGCTGTATTATGTCCTCTAGTACATGCACCCCTTCTTCACAATCATATGCTTCTGGAACCCAGTTATTCTGTGGCATTCATTACCCGTTACGTAGAACTTCTACGTCCATATTACCTCTGATTTGTTTTATGTATCCTCATTTGAGTCCACTCCCACCACATCCTCATTAACATCAACCCCATATTTACCATGTTCTTATCACCTCTGAGTAAATACGATAGTTTCCTCTATCAACTTATTATCCGTACCTAAAACCAAGGTACGCTAAGGATGATAAGTCCACATAAAATTCCCAACAAAAATACCCAAACCTATCATGTCCATGCTACCTCTGATAGGATTGTCATACCTAAACAGCTCTACTTTCCATGCTTCTTATTTAAAGTATTGCAAATTTGCAATTTGAAAACTTTGAAGGGGGTCTTGTAGAAGCATGGAAAATAGGATATTGTTTTTAGTCCCATATCGGAAAGGAGAAGAAGAAAGGGGCTCATTCCATTCTATATATAGAGCCCCTTTGCCTCCTTTGAAAAGGGCACCAAAATAAAAAAGAAAAAAAGAATCACTCAATTGAGTCACTCGCTGTAATGGCAAGGATGAGTTGGGTTCTGAGTACTATGTACCTTTATGGGCTAGTATGAATAAATCCAAGACGGCACAGGCCATGCGCTTCAAACATGCTATGCCAATAGTAAACCAGAGATGCGCACATAAAATCATGCGCGCTACTGATGGTAAACTGTACAGAATCGATTCTGGAGCATTTGCCCCAGATATGAGCCGACTCTTAAAGTTCCCTTCCCACTTGGGTACAATTCTTGTGCTTGAACCAAGTCAGGAGGTAATCTCTTACGGGCCAGACCCCATGCGGCCCATTGAGAATGTCGAAGCTTCTAACTTGGACTCTTCCTACTACGCATCTTTGGGTGCTAAGTCGAAGAAGTCTAGGGCCATATCGCATATTTTATGCACGGGCATGTCATAGCTCGCCCTGCCTCGCAGTGCTTTACTAGTCTCAGATCAGGAATCAAATATGATGGTCCCAAAAGTCTTCATACAACTGTCGAGAGCAAGTGCTTTACTAGCCTCAGATCTGGGAGCAAAGTCGACTCGAACCGCAGAAACAAATTGACTTATGTGGCCAAGTGGACTCGAGCCGCCGAAGGAACGCTCCTGAAAATCCCATACGGCCAAGAGAAACCAAGCCGCAGAGGGAAGGCTCCCGATGTCCCCATGCGGCTAGGTAGACTCGAGCCGAAAAAGCAAGGCTCTCGAAGACCCCATGCGGCCAGGTTGACTCGAGCCGCAGAAGCAAGGCTCTCGAAGAACCCATGCGGCCAACTGAAACCGAGCCGCAGAAGCAAGGCTCTTGGAGACCCCATGCGGTCAAGTGGACTTGAGCCGTAGGAGGACTCTTGAGACTTCATGCGGCCAAGATGATCCGAGCCGCAGAAGGAAGTCTCTTAAAGACCTTATGCGGCCAAGCTAATTTGAGCTGCAGAAGGAAGACTCTTCAGACTTCATGCGACCAAGATGATCCGAGCCGCAGAGGGAAGTCTTTTGAAGACCTCATGCGGCCAAGACAATTCGAGCCGCAGAAGGAAGACTCTTGAGACCTCATGCAGCCAAGCCGATCCAGGCCGCAGAAGAAAGACTCTTGGTACCGCATGCGGCCAAGTTGATCCGGGCCGTAGAAGATTGATTTTACTCTGTTGTGGGGGGGGGGCACATGGAAATTTGACCAAGTCTCAAACCACCAAGATTTGCTCCAACAAAGAAATCTCAACAAACCACCAGCTGGCAGCCAAAGAGCGAGTTTTCATGTGCTATTGCAGTCACGTGGCCATCTAAGCGGCTCAAAATATCCTTCATCCCGAAATCACTATAAATAGTAGGGTACCACACCCATGAAGATGGTTGGCAATCCAAGGCTGTTAACCTACGAGAGGCAATTTCTTTGAGAGCAAGGAGCACGTCAAATAGTCCAAAGAGTAAGACAGAGTTGCTATACTTTTCCGAGCCTCTACTGTCACCCCCCAGAATCAAAACTAAACAATTGTACTTAGATTGTCTCCTAGGCTTTCTTTCTAAGCTTTCTCTTGTACAAGCGAGTTTGCAATCAAGTTCAATTCATCTGTAATTTGTTGTGCTTGATATTTAATGGCAAACAAATTCTAAGAAATCACACCTATGCACACTTAAGCCTATCTTTTGATACCTTAAGGATACTTCTACTATCGGCTTGTGGTATCCCAAAACCGCATCTTTTGACCTAATTGGTTATTCGGATGCTAATTTTGCAGGATGTAAGTAGATCATAAAAGTACCAATGGTATGTGTTCTAAGAAAAAATGTTAGTCTCTTGGTTTAGCAAGAGGTAAAATTCTGTCATATTATCAACGACTGAAGCTGAGTATATCGCTGCCAATCGTTGTTGTGCTCAAATTTTACGGATGAAGCAAACCCTACAAGACTACAATTTGCATTTTCATATATTTCTATTTTCTGTAACAACACTAGCATGATTAATTTGACTAAGAACTCGGTATGTCATTCACGCACTAAGCAAACAGAAATACGTCATCATTTTCTTCATGATCATCAACAACACAGAGATATTTGTCTAGAATTTATTGACACAGATCATCAACTAGCATATATCTTCATAAATCCATTAGCTGAGACCGCTTCAATTTTATTCGTCGTGAGTTATGTATTCTTGATATTGTCTCGAAAGCATAATAGCTTATGTTCGGTAAATGACTTTGTACTAATTTAAAAAATTTATTCAATCAAAATTATTTTGGGTACAAGTTGATAGAGGCCTTCTGTCATATAGGTGTAAATTGCTGAAACGAGATGGTACACTAGTTTTCGGACTACCGCTAGCTGGGATCCGACCCCTACATCTAACCCAGGATAGTTGAGATCTATTAAAATTTGTATGAATTTTATCTTTCATTTTAAGTACATAACTCAAAGTATGTTGCTCTGAAAATAAAAAGACCAAACTCAAGCCGAACTCTGCCCGAGTTCGGTCCAAACTCGGTCCCTCTGTTCTAGAACCGAACTCGAGGCTGGCTCACTCTTTTTAAGTCACAACTCTTCATATTTTCTTCCCATCTTCTTCCCGAACGAGAAGCCGAAAACCCCCCTCTCCGAACCCTAAAATCAAAACCCTAACCCTAGAATTCCCAATCTTTAGGGTTTCCAACTCCAAGCTCTTGGATCTAATGGTTTTTCAGTGTTCTCTTCAACTTTTCATCATTCTTTTGAGGTATAAATCTCTTTCTCTTTTTATTTTTTTCATGGCACCTAAGCTATTCATTAAGAAAAAAAAGAAAAGTGGTTGAAGCTTCATCTTCAAATCCATCTTAAGGCCCTTTTGATTCCCTTTTTAGTCCTCCTCCTCCTGATGAGGATGATTTCAATAACCCTCTATTTAGAAGCCTTGAAGTTTCTAATGCTAGGTTTGATGATTTCCAAAAGCAAAATATTTTTTCGGTCAATGTCATTAATTTTACTTTTTTTTTTTTGAAATATTTAACTACTCTTACTTCTTTGGGACTTCATGATCTTGTTCAAATTGCTAACCTAATTTATTCAAATGCTATACACATGTTTTATTGTAATTTATAACACACTCATGGTACGATCTACTTATCTATCTACAGTATCAATATTGAGTTTGATGATGATGACCTAAGTGAGATGCTCCAGATTTTTAATGCTAGAACAGCTCTTGTCGACATCACCAAAGTCAATTTCGGTAATGACATGACTCTAGAATCCTTTAATGATGCCATGTATGATCCGTTTCCTAGACCTCCAGGATGTTTGATGTTCAAGTATCTGAACCAATACTTTTATGAGTTGCATCGTATTATATTTTTGTCTATTCTGCCTAAGGTGGATCCACTAATGAGATCATGTATCTAGAGATGTCAGCTCTATACCATATTTACTTTGTTATTGCCTTTACTCTTCCAAAGACAATGATTTCAGCTATGGAAAACTGTCGCAAGAAAGGGCACAATCTACTATATGCTATGTATCTACCGATTATCTTTTGTAGGTTTAACATTCTTTTGGACTCATGTCCCTTTGATGACATACCATCATGTCTCCTTCGAGCCCGTAGAGCCCGACCTCCTCCTCATATAGCTCCACATCCTGATGAGGCCGGTGATGAAAAATCTTAACCTGATGCTCTTGTACCACCTCCTCCTCCTACTGCTCCTCCTCTTGTGATGAGGCCCCAACCTCACTTGATGAGATTCGTACTATGATGCGTGAGCACTTTCGTCTTTAGGATGAGCGTCACACTGCTGATCTAGAACGTCACTGCCAGACGGACTTCAAGACCATTCTTCAGGTCCAGGATCTCGCGAACCCTATTACTGACATGCAGTAGAGTTTGGCACATGTACTTGGTGGCCCTATTCCATATCTCTGTCACCCACAATTTTTCGGATACAAATTTGAGGATCCAGAAGTTCGGTGCTATTTTATTCCTGGATCTGCCTATTATGATCCCAACCTGTCTACCGAGACTGGTGACGATACATCTTGAGGGTTGTTAGGCTTTAAGGTGTGTTTTGATATGTGATGGGTGATGACTTTAGTAGATGCCAGTAGTTAGTTATTTTTGTTTTGGTTATGTGTTAGACTTTTATGCACTTTGGTTATGTAGTTTGATTATGCTAGTTATGCATTTCTTTTAGCATTGTTATTTATTAAACTCTGGTTTGGTTTCAACTCTTTTAGCAAAACTGCTTACGTATCATCTGCTATTTGTTATAATTATATTTTTGCTATTTGGATGTTCACTCTTCTTTGTTGTTATATGCTCTTTAATTGTGGGAAAGCTCGCATTTTGATCAAGTGACAAAGGGATAGAAAAGTTCCAATATACCACCAATATTCCAAAAGAAATCAAATATCAGTACCAGTGCTAATTTCATTAATTATTTGGTATATCAAACTTGCGTTTGTCAATTATCAAAATGAGGAAGATTGTTGGCCCGTTGGTCTAGTCACACCTGATTTTCATAACCGACTGACAACTCCAGTTCAAAATACACAAATAATATACAGGTATGATACCAGTGCTGAACGACTGCAACCCTACTGCTACAATCAGCCATTGTCTTTACCAACGATAATCGTATCATTGATCAAGACAATTTTTTCTACTTTGTTAAGTATTTCAATTTATTGAGTCTACCTACCAAAATAGCATACGTAATCATTTATTTGATCAGTCCATTTATTGAACCCAGTCCACTTATCAAATAGCCTACAAACCCACAAAAACTAAAGCCCACTCTTCATGATTCAAACCAGAACTGTCACGACCCGCACCCGGATATTAGGGCACGAGTACGTGGGCCACGCCAAACCTACGTCGCAGTATCGGCGGTAGAGCGCTATCAAGTACCCAATAAATATATACAACATTTGATCCCTAAAACCACAAGTACTCAAATCACATATAGCTAAAGAAGATACGAAATAAGAAAGATAGTAGTAACACTGAATCAACAAGAGTCTATAATTGATCATACATGATCAAAAAATGTATCGGAGACATATCCGATGAGCAAGACATAAATCTAGATAATGAATATGGCCTACAGCTCTCCAGAGGTCAACTCATGATCTAAAGTACATCGAGATCTGTCATCATGAAGTCCAGGGTGTGGGGCATAATATTACCTAAAAAATAGTTATCCAGTCAGGATTGGAGCGGAGTACATAACTCTGAAAGCAGTTCCATTGCATGGGAGGAAATATATAACTCATAATAGAATAATATATATGATGTACTGGGATAGAAATACAGAAAAATAGAGAAATAGCATCATGGAGATACAAGAAACTGAGTACATGAATAAGATAGAGAACATGTTAACTTGAAATGAACACAAGTTAGTTAAATGATTGGTTTAGATTGTACATGATTATTCTACGGTAACTCGATTATACGTGAAGGTATAATCGACATATATATATGATCTACACTAAGGGATTAAATCACATAACAACATTCTACTCTCCCGCCCCAATCAATACACATGGATCTGACCCTGACACGTTACGTACATGATTGTTAGTTTGCACATAAAGCACGTATGAGCATATGAGAGTACATAAGAACATGAAAGTATATGAATAATACGAATACAAGGAGTACACAATGTACATGATAAAGTACATGAACATGAAGTACCCGATGTACCCGATAAGGGATACTATCTCCTGACAAGATCCATTTAGTATCATTTCGTGTAACAATGTGTCAGCATCAAGTAAAGTAGTCTAGAGCAGGTAATATAGATACTATCATGATGAAAACAATCAGAGGTAGGTACTCACCTCAATTTGGTTGGGGTCGACGTGCACGACACGAACGTGTCAACACAGAATAGGTACGATGCTAAGCTCCATAAGATGGTCCCAAACGATGGCACAGACGGTTCCACTGAGTTCAGAATAGTTCAAATAGCCAAGTTTGGTATATAGAAACCCAAAATTGGAGTTCGGCACGATAATCGGTTCAAGAAATAGGAAACGACTATAATAGTCACGATTATGATTTCGGGGGAAAAATGTAACTAAATACATATAACTAATAGAAAATCATTTATAACATTTTGAAACTATATTTTATTAATCAAAATATTTTAGATAACATCTCAGAACCTAGAAAATTATTTATAACACTACTAAAATCTGTCAAATCAGCGACGCCGCAGGACGTCACTAAATAGGAAAAATACGTCGCTAATTTCAATTAGCGACGTATTTAGCGACGTATTTAGCGACGTTTGGACGTTGTCACGATTAACCTAGTCGCTAAACAACATGACGTCGCAATACGTCGCTATTGCGACGACACATTGCGACGCATCCACGTCGCTAATGCAGCGACTACCAGCGACATAAAACGACTGCAGTTACCGACGTCACCTAGCGACGTTTAGCGACTTTACATGCATCGATGTTGACCTGGCTTGAGAGCCAAATGGCGACGTTTTGTGACGTTATTACGTCGCTATAGTACCGACACCTAGCGACGTTTAGCGACGTCGTACGTAGCGACTTTTAGTAACGATCAGCGACGGTATTCATCACAGTTAGCGACGTTCCGATAGTTACTTAGCGACGTTAACTTTCGTCGCTGGACGTCACTGTACGTCGCTAATTTTGGAAAAAAATTAAAAAATACTGCATTTGCAGCAGCACCTACAGCATTTGCAGCAGCACCTACAGCATTTGCAGCAGATACACAAAGTATCAAACAACACAGATACACAATCACGAACACAAATGCGTATCAAACAGCGACGGTGTGTATCACGAACACAAAGTATCAAACAGCGACGGTGTGTATCACGAACACAAAGTATCAAACAACACAGATACACAATCACGAACACGTTTGAAACAAAATCTCATCAATCAACACAGATATATAAAAAATTGTAACAACAATGTCAAACATAATGCTCTACATAAGAATAATGTATGTATAAACACATAAAAGACCCAACAATGGGCCATCACACAACAATATATATATATATATATATATATATATATATATATATATATATATATATATATATATATATATATATATCGACTACGGCTGATCAGGAGGAGCATCACCGCTCCTGGAAAGAAGGTAAGCATACTGCTCCGGTGTAAGAACCACCGACGATGATGAAGGAGGAGGCAATGCAACCGTTGTAGAAGGAGGCAGTGTAACCGCTGGAGAAGGAGGCAGTGTAACCGCTGGAAATGGGTGCGTCTGCGTCTCCTCTAGGACTAGCAGTCTGGCGCTGCATTGATCCATGCAAGCCGCTATCCTAGTAACGGTGTCGTGAATGGACTTTTGCGTCCCCTGTACGTCCCTCACGGTGCGCTCGAGCTCATCAAAGCGTGCGGTGACCGACGCAGCGTCCCCTTGCGCCTGAGACCCTGGCTGCTCAGAAATCCTTCTCAGCATATCGTCGTGTAGCTCAGCAATCTGGCGGGCAATGGTACTCTCGACTCGGGACGACTCGGCCTGTGACGGCTGTGAATGCACACTGGCAGAGGGAGCCCTGGATGCATGCGTCATAACAAATGCGTCGTAGGACCCCGTACCATAGTACGTACCTCTATAAAGACCACCAATGGCGGTCTTCCAGAGCTCGTCCTCCGACTGAGGCGGAGAGGGCTGCGATGTACCAACCCCTCCCTCTGCCGGTGTACTAGCACTCGCACGCTCACGTAGCCTAACAAACTCGTCCTAGAAATCATTGTACATCTCTATAAATTAGTATTTACCTAAATTAGCCTAATAAACGTCTAAAGTATTTAATTATTATTAACTATATGGTTATCTGTATATTCTTCAAGTTGTGTTAAAAATTAATGAAATCTAAATTAGTACTTACATAGCTCTGAGTAGCCCGGTCGTCGATGAGCTTCCCGTCCTTCCGATGGGTGGCCAGGAAGACGGTCACCATGTTTGCGTCCTCACCCCTCTGTACCTGCGTGTTTGTCATATTTTATTCTTTAGTAAAATAGAAAATTATATACTCCTACTATCAATAAAATCTTATATATTGTAATAAATTACATACCAGATGACGAAAATGCTCCGTCATAGGAATCGATCCACCACACCACTTTTCGGCCCTCGTCCTAGCCGCCTTCGCCTTCTCCGACCGCTCTCTGTACCGGGGCTCCTCAAATCAGCCCTCATCGTGGTCCACTGGTCAGGCGTGAACCAACCAGCAAACGGTTTTTTGGAGCGCTGACGAGCTTTCTGATCGTCAATTGCAACACGGATCAACTTGGCGGCGACGGTAGAAAACTGCCTCTCAATCTGCTTGGCCCGGTGTGGTGGATAAAAATAAGTCCTCTACAAGAATTATAAATTAAAATAATAAGTTCTAAAAAATGCTTAAAATTATATTAATCATACTAAATTAACTATCTTTAGTTACCTTGAAGTGGGCAAACCAGAATGCCTTCCTCTCTTCCGAGACATCCGAGTAGTTGATCCACGGACCCCCATAGTTGGACCTTAGAAAGGAGCCCAACGCTCTCTGTACCGACGAGGGACGATATCTGTATACAACGATAATCGACGTATTAATATATATATATATATATATATATATATATATATATATATATATATATATATTCATTAAAATATATATATATACAGACATGCATAATATATATATATATATTTATTTAACTTACTTCGTAGGACCGTCTTCCCAAATCTCCTTCCTCGTCTCGTCCTGAGGTGCGCATGGAGGGTCGCTCTGGTATGGATCTGCCCGGGCGGGAGTACGGACTACCTCCTCCACCTGCTCCCCACCTGCCATGCTGCTGTCAGCGGTAGAAAGTTTAGGGGAAGGAGTATAATCAGCAAGCCTGGAACTGCTCGTCGCAGGTGTACTGCCACCCGGACCTGCGACCGTATGGTACAATGGAGTGCTCGGGTCAGACGATGGTCCGGAGCCATACTCTGGTAACGGAGCTCTCTGCCCACCTAAGGACACGGCTCGTCCTGACCTATCTCTGCATCGTCCTGAGGTGCCTCCGCGTCGTCCTGCCATGCTGATAATAACATATGATTAAAAATATAAATAAATACAATGACAGTTTAGAAATATCTGCATACATTGGAGTTCATAATTTAAGTTTTCAAAAATCTGATTACTAATAGAAATGATCATAGTTCATAATTTAAGATTACAGAAATATGAATACATCAAAATCACAGTTTCTCAATCATCCTCTGAAAATTCATCTTCTTCGTTTGCCTCCTCCTCCTCCTCCTCCTCCTCCTCATCCTCTTCCTCTTCCTCCTCATCATCACTAGCATCTCCTTCGTCTTTCCCTTCGGATACTTGTACCTCTTCTACACAAGTAGATATTGAATGGAAAACTTCTGCTGAGTCGACATCAACTGTATTTGGTACAAGAGGCAGCTCTTCCTCCTGATAAGCCACTTCGTCGACATCGTAGGTATTTCTGGCTTAAGTCTTGCATACTGCCCACCAGTCGTACCTCGTTGTTCCCCGTATAGGATATGTTGTAAAATATACGAGTTGAGCTTGACTTGCTAGGATAAATGGTTCGTATCCTTGGTATCGACGACGGTAGTTAATATCCACTAGACCATGCTTGTCAATTTTCCATCTTTGATCTTGTATGGGATCGAACCAATCAACTTTGAACAACACGATCTTAGCAGGCTCTATGCCATAGTTGTACGTTAATTCCACGATCTCCCGTAATACGCCATAGAAATCATTGCCTGGAGTGACATCTTTGTAGTTTGTAGATTTGATACACAAGCAACTGTTTTTTGTGGAATCAAGATCCAGGAAGCTATCTCTGATGGGAGCATTTGTGGAATCAAGATCCAAGGCGATAAGTTGTACGGAGTAACAATCACAGGCCAACAAGAATATTGTGAGCCCGAAAGTCCAAATGGGGTAAAACCGTCGGAGGAAAGCCCCAATCTGACATTATGCGGCTCCGAAGAAAAATCGGGATACACTCGATCAAAATGCTTCCATGCTTCCCTGTTGGATGGATGATACAGTACTCCATCTATTTGTTCCCGCTTGTGCCAACTCATATTATCAGCTGTCTCCTTTGCCATAAACAACCTCTGTAACCACGGCGTCAAAGGCAAATAGTACATCGAATCTGTTGGCTTGCGTGCACCAAAAGTCCTTGTTGTACTAGTTGCCTTGAAGTGATCGGCACCACAAAATATGTAGGCATCTTCATCCTTGTCGTCCTTATAGTACAACATGCATCCGTTGTGACATCTTTAATTAACTCCAGGATTCGGTTGTAGCATTCTTGAGACATGTTAAAATTTGATTTTATGCTCAACAATCTTGTAATCACCTCCAACGGTGAATGGTCATCACAACCAGGATATAAAGGAGTCCTTGCATTCTCCAGCAACTCCATGAACTTTGCAGCATCGGCATTCGGTGCCTCCTCAGCTGCATATTGATTGTTCGGATCGAAACTAGGCCCCGCAGCATCGAAAACCATATTCATCCACCCTTGGTCGTAATCAGCATGCTCGTAGACATCTACATAAGGCTCCACATAAGGCTCCGGCTCGGAGGCTAAAGGCATAAGTTCTCCGTGTGCGGTCCACTGATAATAATTTGGCATGAAACCCCTCGAATACAAATGATGTCACATCCACTTCCGAATGATATTTCAAGTTACGATATCTCACACATGGACACTTAATTTTTGTACGGTCCATGTACTGAGGGAACGCCTTGGCAAACTGCAGGAACTGTTGCACACCCTGTATAAATTCATCCCGCACACCGCATATGTCATCCGAATGACGATTGTACATCTACAAACGGTTCCGCAGATAATAATTCATATCCATTTAAAGATAATTCTGCATAGATTGACACAGATAATAATTCATCAGGATGACAATCGTACATCCACAAACGGTTCCGCAGATAGTAATTCATATCCATTTTAAGATAATTACTGCAAAAAGTGAAGACCGACATGAACTGACGCACGAAAGTGACGATTGTACGACCACAAGTTTTATGTTCTTCAACGATATATTTCACATGCATAATTGCCAAGTGTGGGGACGAATGGCTCAGAACACAACCCAAAATTTATTCTAGCATACATTAGTTTGAATCATCTATGTTATGTACATATGGTGTAGTATATGTTCTTATCGAATCTAGTATCTGAAGGATGTAACAGAATCAAGATGAACCCACATAATGTAATACTAAGATATTATTTACTACTAAAAGACGTAGTGATAGGTTGTCGTATCATCATTGTCGAGTGATGGGGGTCGAGGACAGTCAACTTTATCTACGGCTATATAGTTTCTGCCTCGTCAGTCGAATGGCTGCAGGGACTATGTCCTGATCATGATGTCGTACCGTAGATTAATACAAATTCCTTATAGCAAATGTCGTACATATATTTCTGTCTTGCCAGTCGAATGGCAGATAAAAAGGTTATATTCGATTTTTTGTCAAGTGTGAGAACGGATGGCTCAGAACACAACCCAAAATTTATTCTAGCATACATTAGTGTGAATCATCTATGTTCTGTACATATGGTATAGTATATGTTCTTATCGAATATAGTATCTGAAGGATGTAACAGAATCAATAAGATGAACACACAAAATATAATACTAAGACATTATCTACTACTAAAAGATGTAGTGATAGGTTATCGTATCATCATTGCCGAGGGATGGGGGTCGGAGGACAGTCAACTTTATCTACGGCTACATTGTTTCTGCCTCGCCAGTCGAATGACTGCAGGGACTATGTCATGATCACGATGTCGTACCGTAGATTAATACAAAGTCCTTATAGCAAATGTCATACATAGATTTCTACCTCGCCAGTCGAATGGCTGTAGGGACAGTGTCTGACTTGGTGTATCTCACTATTTTTCCAAAATGCCTGACATTCAAACTCAGAAAATAGTTGCTAACTGATATCGTTGTTCAGATAAGCCTATTCTCAGGTAAATCCTTATTCCAATATCATTTTCCAATAGGAATTTATCTAAGTCCATATCAATAGACAAATTTCCTGTGGGTATCATGAACTAGCCAAGCCATTATACCTAGGTATTCAGTCTCTCATACAGGACCTACCTATCTGCCTTTAACATTAAATTATATAAATCAAACTAGTCTTAAACACTGGTACCAACTGCCTGAACATGACAGTCCCTAATTTGTGCTGGATTTATCCTACCTCTGAGTTTCACACATATTACAAAGGAAGGCATTTATTGTTAACAAGATAACCTATCATGAATTGAATAGCAGGCAGACTTAGATTTAGGATTTAAAATATGGTATTCAGGTCAACTTAATTCAGTCGAATGGTACTAAACAGAAAGTCTAATTAAGACTTTCAACTAAGCAGACAGCCTGGACTGCTGTTCAGAACTTGGCAGGCAAAATCCCATACCATCTGATGACAAACCTATGCACACCCTTGCCCAAACCATTTGTTTCAGTAGGTAAAACATTCCAGGTTACTCAAGTAACCTGTCGTGCAATATTTGGTGTCAACAGCATTCCTTGTTAATTGTAACATGCATACTATCATATCCCAACTCTGCCAAAACCTGACCAACATACCCAATACTAATCATTCCATATTTCAGTAATGTCAGTGAGCTAAATCATACTCAACTGTCGAGAATACTTAGGAGAAAACTCATTCATAGGATTAGTATCCATCCTTCGTGACATAGCTGAAATTTTATAGGTCTCGATAATAATTATTAGTCAATTTATTCATCATTTTAAAACCCTGAAAATGCCTAAAAAACTTCCAGTATCAGTAAATAGGGCTCGAATACTAAATTAGAATTCGAATCCAAGCAAAACATCAAATTGACAGTTGATATGCCCAAAAAACTCCCAGTAACAGTATATAGGTGTCACACTGTGAGTCTCGTATCCACACAGTGGGACACGACGTGTCCAAACCAACAAAATAGGTGTCACACAAACTAGAAGCGAGTCCACGCTCTCGTATCCCCCGCAGCGAGTCCACTGTGAGTCTCGTGTCCCCTGCAGCAAGTCCACGCTCTCGTGGACACGAACTAGAAGCGAGAGAGAGAGAGCTAGAACAAGAGAAGAAACTAGGAAATAGGGACAGGGGAGAGTTACCTGAGGAGGAGCTACCTGAGGAAGGAGGAGGAGGAGGAGGCCGGAGGAGGGAAATCGTCGGAGGAGCGCCGCGGAGGAGGAGCGCACGAAAAATTGGGGGGAAAATTTGTGAATGATCGAAAAGGAAACCCTCGCAGCCTATATGAAACATTTAGCGACGTCCGAAAAGGACGTCGTTAAACGTCGCTGATATTTAATAAACGACGATGCCGCATAAATTGTGTCGCTATACGTCTCATGAGTTAATCCTCTCAGGGTTCTCATGACCAAGCCAGGCGCACTCATTTATCGTCTAGCCACCTGGGTGATACTGTTATCCCCCTACGACATGTTTTTTTTTTCGTAGAAGGCTGTCAAAGGTCAAGCCTTGGCCGACTTCTTAGCAGCCCATCCTGGCTCAGAAATAGCTAGAATTTATGAAGAAATCTCCGACAAAGTCGTTGCCTCAAACATGACTTCATATGATGCCATTTGGCGAATATTCTTTGACGGTACTTCAAGAACGGGGCCACAAGGTGATATCGTCGCTGGAGTCGGGGTCGTATTAATTTTGCCCTCTGGACTGGTGGTCAATCGGGCGTATTCTCTCACAGAATCCCGTTCAAAAAATGTAGCCGAATATAACACTCTAGTCATCGGACCCCAACTCGCGAAAGAGGTGGAGGTCAAATACCTGAAAGCATTTGGTGACTCGCAGCTGATTGTTAATCAGATCTGAGGCTCATACGAGGTTCGCAACGAAGAGCTGATTCCCTACCATCAGATAGTAATTGCCATCATTGCAACCTTAGAGGGGTTCTTTATAGAGCATGTCCCTTGGCTCCAAAATATTAAAGCTGATGCCCTAGCAGGCCTCGCCGCTTCCTTGGCATTTCCAAATGATGCTCATCATCTAGTCGACGTGATAGGCCATGAGCTGGTCTGTCCCAAGAATAATGTTCAACTGGGTACGAGTTACTCTGCCCAGATAACCAACGACATACAAGACTGGAGATGCCCGTTCATCGACTTTGCAGTCTACAAAATTTTGCCAGAGAATGTGAAGGAAGCTACTTCAATCAGAAGGCGCTCTCTCAGATTCTTTTATGATACAGAGACAAAAATGTTATATCGACGATCCTACGATGGACTACTGTTAAGATGCCTGTCAAATATAGAAGATAAAGAAGTCTTACGTGAGGCTCACGATGGCGCTTGTAGGGCTTACCAACCTGGCCCAAAATTGCAAGATCGTCTCTGCTGGATGGGTTATTACTGGCCCACAATGGTAGCAGATGCGATTGATTATGCAAAGAAGTGTAAGGCTTGCCAGATCCATGTAGATTTTATACATATGCCATCCGAATTCTTGCACCCAACAGTGGCCTCTTGGCCATTTGAATCATAGGGAATGGACATCATTGGGCTAATCACCCTACCGTCATCTAGGGGGCATCGGTTCATACTCACAATCACCGATTACTTCTCCAAATGGGCGAAAGCTGTTCCGCTTGCGGAGGTAAAGACATCAAACGTGATTAGTTTCATAAAACATCACGTTATCTACCGTTTTAGACTGCCCCGGAGGATTATTCACGATAATGGTCTGTAGTTCGCAAGCCACGCTTTCTATCACTTTTGTGACAAGAATCGGATTCAGAACATGGAGTCGAGGGCATATAACCCATTGGCTAATGGTCTGGCTGAAGAATTTAACCAAACCATAATCAAGCTCCTCAAAAAGTTCATGTCTTCAAACAAATGTGACTAGAATAAAAAGCTTGGAAAATGCTTATGGGCGTATCGCACTACGATTCGGACGACTACAGGAAATACACCATTCTCCTTGGTTTACGGGAGCGAGGCAGTTCTCCCATTGGAGACTCAGATCCCCTCGCTTCGTGTGGCCCTTACTTACCGATTGACGTCGGATGATAACTACCGCCGACGGCTACAGGAATTAGAAGCGATAGACGAGAAACGTTTGCAAGCTCAACAAAGCATCGAGCTCTATGAAGCACGCATCTCTTGAGCCTTCAATAAGAAAGTCAAGCAGAGGACATTCCAAGTAGACGACCTCGTCTTGGCAGTTAGCAGGCGATGGTTATGACTCACAAAACTGCCGGCAAGTTCCAACCCAAGTGGGAGGGACCATTTGTCATCGAGATCGTATTCTCCAATGGTACGTACCGTCTCGCAAAACAAAATGGAGACTTGCTCATGATGCCCGTCAACGACAAGTTTTTCAAGAAATATTATGTCTAATCGACATCTTCCAACTATCTCTCAGATTATGAGTTATGTACCCTCTGGTACCGCTGAACTTACACTCTGACCCTAAATCTCCCAGATTGTTGAGTTATGTACCCTCAGGTACCGCTGAACTTACTCTCTGACCGCTCCGAGTGGATTCATATCGCATCTTCTGGTCATACCTCTGAACTTCCATACTAGATGCTTTCCTCACTAGAGTTTGCCTCAAAATCTATTACTCGCACCACCAGCGCACAAAAAGGGTAATAGGTACACAAAATTCCCCAACGGAAAAGACAACTACGTCCATATTACCTTTGAGTTGTTTTCCCGTCCATCACAAACAAACCACCCAATACATAGAACTTCCACGTTGATAGCACCTCTGAGTTATTCTGTGTATCCTCATTAGGCCCACTCCTACCACGTCCTCATTACCTCTGAGTAGGAAGGCTCTACTTTAGACCCATATTTACCACGTCCTCATTACCTCTGAGTAAATATATTAGTTTTCTCTCCACTTATTATTCGTATTCGCACCGCCAGTACACAAAAAGGATAATAGGTCTACAAATGTCGTATGTTGACCACAAATGCTGTATTATGTCCTCTAGTACATGCACCCCTTGTTCACAATCATATGCTTTGGAATCCAGTTGTTCTGTGGCATTTATTACCCGTTACGTAGAACTTCTACGTCCATATTACCTCTGAGTTGTTCTATGTATCCTCATTTGAGTCTACTCCCACCATATCCTCATTAACATCAACCCTATATTTACCATGTTCTTATCACCTCTAAGTAAATATGATAGTTCCCTCTATCAACTTATTATCCGTACCTAAAACCAAGGTACGCTAAGGATGATAAGTCCACATAAAATTCCCAGCAAAAATACCCAAATCTATCACGTCCATGCTACCTCTGATAGGATTACCACACCTAAACAACTCTTCTTTCCATGCTTCTTATTCAAAGTATTCCAAATTTGTAATTTGAAAACTTTGAAGGGGGTCTTGTAGAAGCATGAAAAAGAGGATATTGTTTTTAGTCCCATATCAGAAAGGAGAAGAAGAAAGGGGCTCAATCCATTCTATATATAGAGCCCCTTTGCCTCCTTTGAAAAAGGCACCAATAAAAAAGAAAAAAAGAATCACTCAATTGAGTCACTCGCTGTCATGGCAAAGATGAGTTGGGTTCTGAGTACTATGCACCTTCACGGGCTAGTATGAATAAATCTAAGACGGCACAGGCCATGCGCTTCAAACGTGCTATACGAATAGTAAACCAGAGATGCGCACATAAAATTATGTGTGCTACCAATGGTAAACTGTACAGAATCGACTCTGGGGCATTTGCACCATATATGAGCCGACTCTTAAAGTCCCCTTCCCACTTGGGTGCAATTCTTGCGCTTGAACCAAGTCAGGAGGAATCTCTTGCGGGCCAGACCCCATGCGGCCCATTGAGAATATCGAAGCTTCCAACTTAGATTCTTCCTACTACGCACCTTTGGGTGCTAAGTCGAAGAAGTCTAGGGCCATATCGCATATTTTATGCGCGGCCCTTTCATAGCTCGCCCTGCCTCGCAGTGCTTTACTAGCCTCAGATCAGGAAGCTAATATGATGGTCCCAAAAGTCTCCCTACAACGGTCGAGAGCAAGTGCTTTACTAGCCTCAGATCAGGGAGCAAAGTCGACTCGAGCCGCAGAAACAAATGGACTCATGTGGCCAAGTGGACTCGAGCCGCAGAAGGAATGCTCCAGAAAATCCCATACGGCCAAGAGAAACTAAGCTGCAGAGGGAAGGCTCTCGACGACCCCATGCGACTAGGTAGACTCGAGCCGAAGGAGCAAGGCTCTCGAAGACCCCATGCGGCCAGGTTGACTCGAGCCGCAGAAGCAAGGCTCTCGAAGAACCCATGCGGCCAAGTGAAACCGAGCCACAGAAGCAAGGCTCTTGGAGACCCCATGCGGTCAAGTGGACTTGAGCCGTACGAGGAGGACTCTTGAGACTTCGTGCGGCCAAGATGATCCGAACCACAGAAGGAAGTCTCTTAAAGACCTTATGCGGCCAAGCTAATTTGAGCTGCAGAAGAAAGACTCTTCAGACTTCATGCAGCCAAGATGATCTGAGCCGCAGAGGGAAGTCTCTTGAAGACCTCATACGGCCAAGCCAATTCGAGCCGCAGAAGGAAGACTCTTGAGACCTCATGCAGCCAAGATGATCCAGGCCGCAGAAGAAAGACTCTTGGTACCGCATGTGGCCAAGTTGATCCGGGCCGCAGAATATTGATTTTACTCTGTTGTGGGGGGGGGGGGCCACATGGCAATTTGACCAAGTCTCAAACCACCAAGATTTGCTCCAACAAAGAAATCTCAACAAACCACCAGCTGGCAGCCAAAGAGCGAGTTTTTATGTGCTATTGTGGTCACGTGGTGTCACCCCCATTTTTTATTCTACGTATTTCCAGTATACGTATACGGAATCCTGACATGTATTTTTTTATTTTTATTTTCCTGCCTGGCTAGCTAATTTCAGTTTAATCTTGATTAGGTTCATCATGGCATGTAATGGTTTAACTTGGTTTATTTTGGATTGGCTTGGTTTATTCTTGGTTCATCATGTTAAATCCACCACCATCCTCCTTTATAACCCACCTAACTTTTCTCTCTCCTCCACTTTCTCATTAACTCTTCTTCCTTCTCCATTAAATCCACCACCAACCAAGAACACCCCTTAGGCAAGTACAACTTGCTTCCACAAGAGAACCCATTTTTATTGTTCCAATAGCTTCTTCTTATGTTTCTAAGACACATTAGAACTTGTCATTTTTCATTTTGAGGCTTTGATTTTTGTAGATCTAAAAATTGGTCATTTTCGGATTTTGGTGGTTTTGATCTATCAAACTTCTTTGTTTTCAAGTTTTGATGGTTCCATGTTGTAGAGAATTTTATTCTACCCAATTTTGACCATTGGAAAGTTGGATTTGGATTTATTTTGACTAAGTTATGGATTTTTGAAGCTTTGGGTTCAACCATGGAATTTCTGCTGCTTTGGAGAAGGTAGTGAGCAGTGTACGCAAGCTTTTTAGCTTGCGCCACTGAGTTGCGTGCGCTCTTTAGCGCAGCACAGTCTGACTCGTGCGCAGTCTGACCTCGTTCGCAGTCTTACTCGTGCGCAGTCTGACCTCGTGCGCAGTCTGACCTCGTGCGCAGTCTGACTCGTGCGCAGTCTGACCTCGTGCGGAGTCTGACTCGTACGCAGTCTGAATCGTGTGCAGTCTGACCTCGTGTGCAGTCTGACCTCGTACGCAGTCTGACTCGTGCGCAGTCTGACTCAGGCGCAACCTGACACAGGCGCAACCTGACTCAGAAGCCACCTAGCCTCGCACAGTCTAGTGCCTGGCGCAACATGACTTGGCCTGACTCTTCCTGGCGCAACTTGACCCGACCTTGTGCATTTTAGTGATTGGCACCCCTAGTGCCTAGGTGCAACCTGATGTTCAAGCGCAACTGGACTTGACCCTACTTGCCTTGGCGCAACCTGTTACCCTGGTGCAACTTGGCTAATGCCACTTGTTGGCCATAGTACCCCTTGCTCCTCCCCCTTGGGCGCATTACGCCTTTTGATATAAACTCGTCATGAACCCGATGTGATCATGACATTATTTATGAATGTTAATCGGAACACGACTTAGTGATGGAATTGCATGATCGGTGACCCTTTGTGGTGCACTTGCATAAACACGAAATGGTATTATGACCTTACAGGATAACTCTTGATAGTGACCCGTCGTGGTGCACTCTTGACAAGTAATTTGACATAATAATTCTTGATGGTGGTCCGTTGTGACGCACCCTTGCCTTGATAAGTAATCTTGATAAGCAACCCGGCATGATAACCTTGATATGCAGTTGCGACGGCTAACTTGACATGCTAAGTGAATTCTTGACACCATGGGTGATTGTATCGAATATGCTTGTATATGCAACCAGTCTTGTCTCACATCATGTCTAGGACATGTATCCCTGGTTACCACGGTCTGGGATTCATACTGAATCTGACTAGGTTAATAACTAGATTGATCAAATAGAGCATATAGAGAGGTATTCTGGCTACAAGCAATCTCGTTATCTGGGCGCCTTCCTTGATGGACTTGTAGCCTGCCGACGAGTAGGGCACATTTCCAGCTCACTGCTATGTGGGGCACTACATGAAACGATTACTATGCATACTGTTATGTGTTGCATCCAAGTCACCTATCAAGGCATGATAACTCTAATCTTGAACCTTGTGTTTGGATAACCTGGATAGTCTGCAGGGCTTGTGGCCGTAGGCGTACCTCATTGCATCTTGCTAGTAACTAAGCTTGTGATAACCCTAGTTAGTTAAGTATCAAGCCGTACCCTTTGCTTGGCCGTGAATAATGGATGGAGTCCTATCTTGTCTAGTCTTGCCTAGATCCGGTGCATGGATATCTCCGGACATGCTTGTTTATGCTTTACTTTATCGATAATTGGTTCGAAGCTAAGTTCTGTTCAGGTGAAGGGTTATAACCCCGGTCCTTGTTTGGTTTACGGGTTGTAACTTGGGTACCGGAATAGTCCTCTAGTTATCTTATCGTTTATCATCCTGTTTTCTTTAACTCATGTCTTATGTTATTTCACCTATGACTTTATGTGCTGACATACTGGTTTTAGTTCTTAAGTGAAGCCCCCTTTGTGGTACTTGCTCTTTCTGGGGTCTGACCCAGCTGGTTTTGTATTGCCAGATTTCGGAGCAGCTAACGAGGATCTCCCAACTTTCCTGCCAGATGGTGAACACTAGAAGGAATCCCGACAACGAGTGGGTTTTATTTTGCTCTCCCACTCCCTTGTAAAAATATTCTTTTGAGGCGTTTAGCCGCCAAGCAAGTGTTAGCTCGTTTGCAACTTTACTTACTGTCTGTCCACGAGCTGTAGCATGATTGACAAATCCTAGGGTTGATCATGTATGACTTAAACTCTTGCTAGTCTTCGTATTTTGTATGACTAGCTTCATGATCATCTGAATATCTAATGTATGGGACGCCTTACTTTGTATGTCTGATGATCTACCATCTTGTTATATCTACTCGCTTGCTGGAGATTGAGACACTAGGCTTGTTATTGACCTTAAGAGACTAATGGCTTGTAGTAAACCCTCATACATATAGACAGCCATGACCGTATTGCGAGGTGAGATTCACTTCAATGTACGTAGCTGGCTGTGTCTGTCCCCCGCTCTCCAGTATTCTGGTTCTGGGGCGTGACACGGTTTAAGTGGTGGCCCATACAGGTCTTGTAGATCAAGATGTGTGAGGGTTTTACCGGATAGATGTCTCAATCAGCACTCGCCCTTGATCTCTACTCGTGCCTTCTGATCTTTCAGAATCCTTGACCTGATCACATGTTTATATCCTCGATCTATCATGGTCCTTTTTTATTGTTTCCCATGTCATTTCTTCAGCGGCATTGTTCCTGGTCCTACCGATCAGCAAGGCGGAGCACCTCCAGTGGACCAGCAGCAACCTAGAGACCAAGCCCAGCACTCTGGAGTGGCCTCCCGGGTCATGCATTCCGGGGACCCTGAGCCCCCAGTTCAGCCAGTCCAGCCTGCAGAGCCTGACGATGGCACCTTGGTGGGTCTCATTAGGACATTGCTTGCGTCTCAAGATCGTCGGGGCGATGCCCTGCACCAGGCAGTACAGGATGCCATGGGCCGTGTTGGTTATCAAGGAAACAGTACGGCTAGCAGTTTCAAGCGCCTCATCCCTCCCTTCTTCGACGGTAGTGAAGACGCTATTGCAGCTGATGCGTGGCTCCAGGACATTGAGATTATCTTTGATGCAGCCAAGACTCCAGAAGGAGAGAAGGTAGCTGTGGTGCGCCTATAGTTATTAGACCTAGCCCGTACCTGGTGGACGATGATAGCAGTTGGTTTGGCAATGCCTGTCCCGTGGGCGGTATTCAGTAAAAAGTTTCAGATCAAGTACTTCGATGCTGTGGCTCGGCACGACCTACAGACGAAGTTCACCAATCTCAGGCAGATAAGAAGGACGGTCGATGGATATGCGGTCGAATTTTTAAGACTGAGTCGGTTTGCTCCCACTTTGGTGGCAATCGAGTTTGATCGAGCACAGCGGTTCCAGCAGGGACTCCACCTAGAGATCATTCTAGCAGTGGAGCAGTTTGAGCATCAGACCTTTGATGCTGTTTTGTGGGCAGCTAAGAGGCATGAGTATACCTCGCAGAGAATTGTAGACAGAACTGGAGGATGGAAGCGGTCCTATGGTCAGATGATCTTCAGCCCCAGCCCCAGCAGCTAGGGCCTTGACCATTGGAGCTCCGAGAAGGGCAGCATCAGTTGCGTCGGTTCAGCATTCGACTCTGACGTATCCTCAGCAACAGAAGCGGAGGCAGTCTTCCACAATGGGCTGCACTCATTGTGGGAAGCCAGGGCATGTAGTGTCAGAATGTCGCCGAGCACAAGGATTGTGTTTGGCTTATGGGGCACCGGATCACATGATAGGGTCCTGCCCACAGAGAGCCGGTTCATCCTCATCGGCCCAGACTAGTCCCTCGGTGAGGGGACCAGCACCAGTGCAGCAGCAGCAGTATCCGCCTCCGAGGCCATTGCCGCCTCAGGCTCAGGCATTCCAGCAGCAGCGACCGCAACAGTATGCCCAGGTCCAAGCTCAGGTTCAGAATCACCAGAGAGGTTTCCGGCAGAGGGGACTAGCACCCAGAGGGCACGGTCAAGCGATGGCTTTCACCTTAGAGAAGGAGTTGGCATCAGGTGAGGTGGTGGCAGGTACCATTCTCGTCAACTCTTTTCCTGTATCAGTAATATTTGATTCAGGTGCATCGCATTCATTTATGTCTGTACGATTTACGACACGGATAGGACTGGAGCCCGAGTCATTATTAGTAAGCCTCAATATACTTACTGGTAACGGACTTGTGGGTGTAGATAGGGTATTTTCCTCGTGTCGAATCGTAGTTAGCGATAGAGAGTTTCCCGTTAGGTTGATAGAGTTCCCGATGGCCGATTATGATGTAGTCCTAGGAATAGATTGGTTGAGGGACCAGTATGCTAGAATAGATTGCCATATTGGCAAGATTATTTTTAGTATTCTCGGTAAGCCAGAGTTTTCATTTTCTCGAGGCAGAGTGGAACCTTCTTCTCCAGCATTACAGATGGCCGTAGCAGCAGCAGTTCAGTTTTCCAGAGTTGTAGAAGAGTTTCCTGACGTATTTCCCGAAGAGCTTCCAGGCATGCCCCCAGAGAGAGAGATAGAGTTCACTATCGACTTGATTCCAGGGACGGCACCAATGTCGGAGAGAGTCTATAGGATGGCACCATCAGAGTTGGAGGTCCTGTACAAGATGATTGAAGAACTTAGAACCAAGGAATTCATTCGTGCTAGCGGATCACCTTGGGGAGCTCCGATGCTTCTTGCAAAGAAGAAGGATGGTACATCAAGATTATGTGTTGATTATCGTACCTTGAACTCTGTAACAATTAAGAACAGATATCCTTTACCAATGATAGATGATTTATTTGATCAGCTCAGGGGAGCGGCAGTATTCTCAAAGATTGACTTACGGTTAGGGTACCATCAGATCAGAGTTAGAGAGCAGGACATCCCAAAGACAGCATTGAGATCTAGATATGAACATTGGGAGTTCCTTGTTATGCCATTTGGAGTGACCAATGCATCGGCCGTATTCATGGACCTCATGAATCGTATCTTCATGCCCTATTTGGACCAGTTCGTGATAGTGTTCATAGACGACATCTTAGTCTATAGTGAGAATGAGGCAGAGCATGAACAGCATCTTCGTGTAGTTCTTCAGATTCTCAGGGAGCACCAGTTGTACATGAAGTTCAGTAAGTGCGAGTTTCGGTTGGATCGTATCTCGTACTTGGGTCATATCATCACCAGAGGTGGAGTGGAAGTTGATCCCCAGAAGATAGTGGCTATAGAGACATGGCCAGTACCTAGCACCATCGCAGAAGTTCAGAGTTTCCTCGGATTGGCCGGCTATTACCGACGCTTTGTATCAGACTTTGCTCGGATTTCAGCACCACTGACGCAGTTGACCCGTAAGGATGTACAGTTTGCTTGGACAACAGAGTGTCAGAGTTCATTTGAGAAGTTGAAGCGAAGATTGATGACGGCCCCCATTCTCACTCTTTTCGACGGGACGGAAGGATTTTCAGTTTATTGCGACGCATCCGGCAAGGAATTAGGATGTGTCTTAATGCAGCATGGTAAGATGGTAGCTTATGCGTTACGTCAACTTCGTGACCATGAGAAGAATTACCCAACCCATGACCTGGAGTTAGCAGCCGTAGTTTTTGTATTAAAACTTTGGAGGCATTATTTGTATGGAGATCTGGTGGAGATTTTCACCGACCACAAGAGTCTGAAGTATGTATTTACCCAGAAGGATCTTAATATGCATCAGAGGAGATGGCTAGAGCTACTTGTGGATTATGACATCAACTTGAAGTATCATCCTGGGAAGGCCAACGTGGTAGCAGATGCATTGAGCAATAGAGCCAGAGTTTATTTTCTAACGGCGCAGCCAGAGTTGTTAGCAGATCTTCAGAAGATGGGTATTAAAATTGTTCTTCATTCCAGTGTGGCATTAATGGCCAGTATGCAAGTTCAGTCTAATATAGTTGAGAGGATCAAGTTGGCTCAATCAGTAGACTCTAAGCTTCAGCGGCTTAGGACAGAATGTGTGGCAGGACAGAGACCAGAGTTATGCATTCATGAAGATGGTACACTCCGACATAGGAGGCATCTTTGTGTACCCAGGGGAGATATCAGACAGGAAATCATGGCAGAAGCCCACAGTTCTCAGTATTCAATTCATCCCGGCGGTACGAAGATGTATCGTGATATTCGGCAGCATTTTTGGTAGAATAGCATGAAGAGGGAGATAGCCCGGTTTTTCTCTCGTTGTTTAGTTTGTCAACAAGTTAAGGCCGAACATCAGAGACCAGCTGGACTTCTTCAACCTTTGCCGATCCCGGAATGGAAATAGGAGCACATTACCATAGATTTTGTAACTGGATTACCTAGATCCCCAACTGGGAGAGATGCCATCTGGGTTATAGTTGATCGTCTCACGAAGGTAGTTCATTTTCTTTCTTTCAAAATCAGTCAGTCGACGGATCAGCTTGCAGAGATATACCTCAGGCAGATAGTCAGATTGCATGGAGTGCCAGTCAGTATTGTGTCCGACAGAGATTCGAGATTCATATCTCACTTTTGGCGAAGTCTTCAGAAAAGTTTGGGGACTCGTCTCAAGTTCAGTTCAGCCTACCATCCGCAGACAGATGGTCAGTCAGAACGCATGATCCAGACTCTTAAAGACATGTTGCGATCATGTACACTCGACTTCGGTGGTTCGTGAGAAGATCACCTGTATCTCGTGGAGTTCTCCTACAACAACAGTTTCCAGGCTAGTATCTAGATGGCACCTTTCGAGGCCTTGTACGGCAGGAAGTGCAGATCTCCTTTAGCTTAGGACGATATTGGTGAGAGGCAAATGCTTGGACCAGAGATGGTGACGCGGACTATTGAGGTGGTCAGACAAGCCAGAGATCATCTTCGAGTTGTCCAAGATCGCCAGCGTCATTGGGCCGATTCTCATCGGCGTCCCCTTGAATTTTCTGTCGGCGACCACGTATTTCTTAGGATCTTGCCTACCCATGGCGTCATTCGATTCGGCGTGCGGGGAAAGCTCAGTCCTAGGTATATAGGGCCGTTTGATATTCTAGAGCTAGTAGGTGATGTATCCTATCGTCTCGCTCTTCCGTCGTCGTTACGTGAAGTACATGATGTCTTCCATGTATCCCAATTACGACGGTATATCCCGGATCCGAGTCATGTTCTTGATCATTCAGAATTGGTTGTTGGTACCAACCTTTCGTATGAGGAGAGACCCGTATCCATATTGGACTGGAGGAAGAAGATACTCAAGAACAAGACTATCAAGTTAGTCCGTGTTGATTGGGGTCATCACTCTTTGGGTGAGTCAACGTGGGAGCGTGAGGATGATATCCGATCGCGATATCCCAACCTGTTTGACTCGTAAGGTATAATGTCTTTCTTATTCCTTATGCTTAAGTTCCTTGCTTGCATGAATGATTGCTTGATTGACTGCTAGTCATATATTGCCTGCAATTGATATAGCTTGTTCGACATCTCTAGCCTCTTGATTAAATTTCGAGGACGGAATTCTTTTAAGGTGGATAGAGTTGTCACCCCCATTTTTCGTTCTACGTATTTCCAATATACGTATACGGAATCCTGACATGTATTTTTTTTATTTTTATTTTCCTGCCTGGCTAGCTAATTTCAGTTTAATCTTGATTAGGTTCATCATGGCATGTAATGGTTTAACTTGGTTTATTTTGGGTTGGCTTGGTTTATTCTTGGTTCATCATGTTAAATCCACCACCATCCTCCTTTATAACCCACCTAACTTTTCTCTCTCCTCCACTTTCTCAATAACTCTTCTTCCTTCTCTATTAAACCCACCACCAACCAAGAACACCCCTTAGGCAAGTGCAACTTGCTTCCACAAGAGAACCCATTTTTATTGTTCCAATAGCTTCTTCTCATGTTTCTAAGACACATTAGAACTTGTCATTTTCTATTTTGAGGCTTTAATTTTTGTAGATCTAGAAATTGGTCATTTTTGGATTTTGGTGGTTTTGATCTATCAAACTTCTTTGTTTTCAAGTTTTGATGGTTCCATATTGTAGAGAATTTCATTCTACCCAATTTTGACCATTGGAAAGTTGGATTTGGATTTGTTTTGACTAAGTTATGGATTTTTGAAGCTTTGGGTTCAACCATGGAATTCCTGCTGCTTTGGAGAAGGCAGTGAGCAGTGTGCGCGAGCTTTTTAGCTTGCGCCACTGAGTTGCGCGTGCTCTTTAGCACAGCACAGTCTGACTCGTGCGCAGTCTGACTCGTGTGCAGTTTAACCTCGTGCGCAGTCTTACTCGTGCGCATTCTGACTCGTGTGCAGTCTGACCTCATACGCAGTCTGACTCATGCGCAGTCTGACTCGTGCGCAGTCTGACCTCGTGTGCAGTCTGACTCGTGCGCAGTCCGACTCGTGTGCAGTCTGACTCGTGCGCAGTCTAACCTCATGCGCAGTTTGACCTCGTGCGCAGTCTGACTCGTGCGCAGTCTGACTCATGCGCAGTCTGACTCAGGCGCAACCTGACTCAGGTGCCACCTAGCCTCGCGCAGTCTAGTGCCTGGCGCAATATGACTTGGCCTGACTCTTCCTGGTGCAACTTGACCCGACCTTGTGCATTTTAGTGATTGGCACCCCTAGTGCCTAGGTACAACCTGATGTTCAGGCGCAACTGGACTTGACCCTACTTGCCTTGGCGCAACCTGTTACCCTGGCGCAACTTGGCTAATGCCACTTGTTGGCCATAGTACCCCTTGTTCCTCCCCCTTGGGCACATTATGTCCCCATATCCCCCTTTTTATGATTTTTGCACCCATTTTATATCCTTACGCCTTTTGATATAAACTCGTCATGAACCCGATGTGATCATGACATTATTTATGAATGTTAATCGAAACACGGCTTAGTGATGGAATTGCATGATCAGTGACCCTTTGTGGTGCACTTGCATAAACACGAAATGGTATTATGACCTTACAGGATAACTCTTGATAGTGACCCGTCGTGGTGCACTCTTGACAAGTAATTTGACATGATAATTCTTGATGGTGGTCCGTTGTGACGCACCCTTGCCTTGATAAGTAATCTTGATAAGCAACCCGTAATGATAACTTTGATACGCTGTTGCGACGGCTAACTTGACATGCTAAGTGAATTCTTGACACCGTGGGTGATTGTATCGAATATGCTTGTATAAGCAACCAGTCTTGTCTCACATGTCTAGGACATGTATCCCTGGTTACCACGGTCAGGGATTCATACTGAATTTGACTAGGTTAATAACTAGATTGATCAAGTAGAGCATATAGAGAGGTATTCTGGCTACAAGCAATCCCGTTATCTGGACGCCTTCCTTGATGGACTTGTAGCCTGCCGACGAGTATGGCACATTTCTAGCTCACTGTTATGTGGGGCACTACATGAAATGATTACTATGCATACTGTCATGTGTTGCATCCAAGTCACCTATCAAGGCATGATAACTCTAATCTTGAACCTTGTGTCTGGATAACCTGGATAGTTTGTAGGGATTGTGGCCGTAGGCGTACCTCATTGCATCTTGCTAGTAACTAAGCTTGTGATAACCCTAGTTAGTTAAGTATCAAGCCGTACCCTTTGCTTGGCCGTGAATGATGGATAGAGTCCTATCTTGTCTAGTCTTGCCTAGATCCGGTGCATGGATATCTCCGGACATGCTTGTTTATGCTTTACTTTATCGATAATTAGTTCGAGGCTAAGTTCTGTTCAGGTGAAGGGTTACAACCCCGGTCCTTGTTTGGTTTACGGGTTGTAACTTGGGTACCAAAATAGTCCTCTAGTTATCTTATCGTTTATCATCCTGTTTTCTTTAACTCATGTCTTATGTTATTTCACCTATGACTTTATGTGCTGACATGCTGGTTTTAGTTCTTAAGTGAAGCCCCCTTTGTGGTACTTGCTCTTTCTGGGGTCTGACCCAGCTGGTTTTGTATGGCCAGATTTTGGAGCAGCTACCGAGGATCTCCCAACTTTCTTGCCAGATAGTGAACACTAGAAGGAATCCCAACAACGAGTGGGTTTTATTTTGCTCTCCCACTCCCTTGTAAAAATATTCTTTTGAGGCGTTTAGCCGCCGAGCAAGTGTTAGCTCGTTTGCAACTTTACTTACTGTCTGTCCACGGGCTGTAGCATAATTGACAAATCCTAGGGTTGATCATGTATGACTTAAACTCTTGCTAGTCTTCTTATTTTGTATGACTAGCTTCATGATCATCTGAATATGTAATGTATGGGACGCCTTACTTTGTATGTCTGATGATCTACCATCTTGTTATATCTACTCGCTTGCTGGAGATTGAGACACTAGGCTTGTTATTGACCTTAAGAGACTAATGGCTTGTAGTAAACCCTCATGCATATAGACAGCCGTGACCGTATTGAGAGGTGAGATTCACTTCAATGTACGTAGCTGGCTGTGTCTGTCCCCCGCTCTCCAGTATTCTGGTTCTGGGGCGTAACACGTGGCCACGTGGCCATCCAAGTGGCTCAAAATATTCTTCATCCCGAAATCACTATAAATAGTAGGGTACCACACCCATGAAGATGGTTGGCAATCCAAGGCTGGTAACCTACGAGAGGCAATTTCTTTGAGAGCAAGGAGCGCGTCAGATAGTCCAAGGAGTACTAAGACAGAGTTGCTATACTTTCCCGAGCCTCTACCATCACCCCCCAGAATCAAAACTAAACAATTGTACTTAGATTGTCTCCTAGGCTTTCTTTCTAGGCTTTCTCTTGTACAAGCGAGTTTGCAATCAAGTTCAATCCATCTGTAATTTGTTGTGCTTGATATTTAATGGCAAACAAATTCTAAGGAATCACACCTATGCACACTTAAGCCTATCTTTCGATACCTTAAGGATACTTCTACTATCGGCTTGTGGTATCCCAAAACCACATCTTTTGACCTAATTGGTTACTCGGATGCTGATTTTGCAGGATGTAAGTAGATCATAAAAGTACCAATGGTATGTGTTGCAAGAAAAAATGTTAGTCTCTTAGTTTAGAAAGAGGTAAAATTCTGTCATATTGTCAACGACTGAAGCTGAGTATATCACTGCCGATCGTTGTTGTGCTCAAATGTTATGGATGAAGCAAACCCTACAAGACTACAATTTGTATTTTCATATATTCCTATTTTCTGTAACAACACTAGCATGATTAATTTGACTAAGAACTCGGTATGTCATTCACGCACTAAGCATACAGAAATACGTCATCATTTTCTTCATGATCATCAACAACACAGAGAAATTTGTCTAGAATTTATTGATACAGATCATCAACTAGCATATATCTTCACAAATCCATTTGCTGAGACCGCTTCAATTTTATTCGTCGTGAGTTATGTATTCTTGATAATGTCTCGAAAGCATAATAGCTTATGTTCGGTAAATGACTTTGTATTAATTTAAAAAATTTATTCAATCAAAATTATTTTGGGTACAAGTCGATAGAGGCCTTCTGTCATATAGGTGTAAATTGCCTGAAGCGAGATGGTACACTATTCTTCGGACAACCGGTAGCTGGGATCCGACCCCTACATCTAACCCAGGATAGTTGAGATCTATTAAAATTTGTATGAATTTTATCTTTCATTTTAAGTACATAACTCAAAGTATGTTGCTCTAAAAATAAGAAGACCAAACTCAAGCTAAACTCTGCCCGAGTTTGGCCCAAACTCGGTCCCTCTGTTCCAGAACCGAACTCGAGGCTGGCTCACTCTTTTTAAGTCACAACTCTTCATATTTTCTTCCCATCTTCTTCCCGAACGAGCAGCCGAAAACCCCCCTCTCTGAACCCTAAAATCAAAACCCTAACCCTAGAATTCCCAATCTTTAGGGTTTCCAACTCCAAGCTCTTGGATCTAATGGTTTTTCAGTGTTCTCTTCAACTTTTCATCATTCTTTTGAGGTATAAATCTCTTTCTCTTCTTATTTTTTTCATGGCACATAAGCTATTCTCTAAGAAAAAAAAGGAAAGTGGATGAAGCTTCATCTTCAAATCCATCTCAAGGCCCTTTTGATTCTCTTTTTAGTCCTCCTTCTCCTGATGAGGATGATTTCAATAACTCTCCATTTAGAAGCCTAGAAGTTTCTAATGCTTGGTTTGATGATTTCCAAAAGCAAAATATTTTTTCGGTCAATGTCATTAATTTTACTATTTTTTTTGAAACATTTAACTACTCTTACTTCTTTGGGACTTCATGATCTTGTTCAAATTGCAAACCTAATTTATTCAAATGCTATACACATGTTTTATTGCAATTTATAGCACACTCATGGTACGATCTACTTATCTATCTACAGTATCAATATTGATTTTGATGATGATGACCTAAGTGAGATGCTCCAGATTTTCAATGCTAGAACTGCTCTTGTCGACATCACCAAAGTCAATTTCGGTAATAACAGGACTCTAGAATCCTTTAATGATGCCATGTGTGATCCGTTTCCTAGACCTCCAGGACGTTTGATGTTCAAGTATCTGAACCAATACTTTTATGAGTTGCATCGTATTATATTTTTGTCTATTCTGCCTAAGGTGGATCCACTAATGAGATCACGTACCTAGAGATGTCAGCTCTATACCATATTCACTTTGCTATTCCCTTTACTCTCCCAAAGATAATGATTTCAGCTATGGCAAACTGTCGCAAGAAAGGGCGCAATCTATTATATGCTATGTATCTACCGATTATCTTTTCTAGGTTTAACATTCTTTTGGACTCATGTCCCTTTGATGACATACCATCATGTCTCCTTCGAGCCCGTAGAACCCGACCTCCTCCTCATATAGCTCCACATCCTGATGAGGCCGGTGATGAGAAATTTTAACCTGATGCTCTTGCACCACCTCCTCATCCTACTGCTCCTCCTCTTGTGATGAGGCCCCAACCTCACTTGATGAGATTCGCACTATGATGCGTGAGCACTTTCGTCTTTAGGATGAGCGTCACACTGCTGATCTAGAACGTCACTGCCAGACGGACTTCTGGAACATTCTTCAGGTCCAGGATCTCGCGAACCCTATTACTGACATACAGTAGAGTTTGGCACATGTACTTGGTGGCCCTATTCCCTATCTCTGTCACCTACAGTTTTTCGGATACAGATTTGAGGATCCAGAAGTTCGATGCTATTTTATTCCTGGATCTGCCTATTATGATCCCAACCTGTCTACCGAGACTGGTGACGATACATCTTGAGGGTTGTTAGGCTTTATGGTGTGTTTTGATATGTGATGGGTGATGACTTTAGTAGATGCCAGTAGTTAGTTGTTTTTGTTTTGGTTACTTTTATGCACTTTGGTTATGTAGTTTGATTATGCTAGTTATGCATTTCTTTTAGCACTGTTATTTATTAAAGTCTGGTTCGGTTTCAACTCTTTTAGCAATACTGCTTACGTATCATCTGCTATTTATTATATTTTTTTTTGCTATTTGGATGTTCACTCTTCTTTGTTGTTATACGCTCTTTAATTGTGGGAAAGCACGCATTTTGATCAAGTGACAAAGGGGAAGAAAATTTCCAATATACCACCAATATTCCAAAAGAAATCAAATATCAGTACCAGTGCTAATTTCATTAATTATTTGGTATATCAAACTTGCGTTTGTCAATTATCAAAATGAGGAAGATTGTTGGCCCGTTGGTCTAGTCACACCTGATTTTCATAACCGACTGACAACTCCAGTTCAAAATACACAAATAATATACAGGTATGATACCAGTGCTGAACGACTGCAACCTTACTGCTATAATCAGTCATTGTCTTTGCCAACGATAATTGTATCATTGATCAAGACAATTTTTCTTACTTCGTTAAGTATTTCAATTTATTGAGTCTACCTACCAAAATAGCATACGTAATCATTTATTTGATCAGTCCATTTATTGAACCCAGTCCACTTATCAAATAGCCTACAAACCCACAAAAACTAAAGCCCACTCTTCATGATTCTAACAAATTCATTAATTAATTATTTAATATAAATATAAATAAACATAATATTCATAAATACATCTATTTAGTTTATGCTCAAAATATACCTACATAAACTACATCTCCAAAAATCCAATACTATAATACTAATAAAACACTACTAGGCTTCTGAGCCCAACCTATATTAGCAACTAGCTGAATTTATTAAAGAAATTCACTAGTGGGCTCAACCCAAATAATGTGTGTATATATATATATATATATATATATATATATAATATATATCCTATTATAAATTTCTAAACCCAGCCCAATACACATCACAGCCTAACCAATTTATTCTAACCCTAATTATCACAATAACAACATCATTAAAAACAATCATTTAATCATCCGAAATAAATAAGATGAAAAGGGGAGGGGTCTCAGCTGCTAGCCCAAAAATGAAGGGGCTGTCCCCTTCGGAATTAATTCACAGAGAGAGAGAAGATAGGAGAGCAAGAGAGAGAGAAGAGCTCGAGAGTATGAGGGAGAAGAAGCTCACAGGGGGTTGAAGGCGGTCGGGCGGCAGCTCTGGAGGAGCGGTACCGACGGAGGGCTCGGGGTCATGGCCGCTCAGCCACGATGGAGAAGCTAGTGCACGGTGTAGGCACCTGGGTCAACCGCCAGGCGAGGCGGTGGCCCTCCGGTGCGGAGGCAAAGAAAGGGGTAGCCAAGGGCGGCCGGATGGCAGTGAGCATGGTGGTGTTGACCGGTGTCGTGGGTGGCTCGATGGTCGGCGATGATGATGGTGGAGTTGGTGCTGCTATGGTGAATAGGGCAGAGCAGGGAGGCAAACGATAACAAGCAGAGAGGGGTCACGGTGGTGGGTGATCCCTCAAGTGAGATGGCCTGTCCCTTTTTTTTATGTGATGGTGGTTGTGCTGGTGGTGCGAGGAGGTAGATGGTGCTCGTGGGGTCAGTGATAATGGGGGAGACGGACGGGCTGGAGTTGGCCAGTGCCGTGGGCGGTGGTGGTCTGTGGTGTGGTGGTGGTTACGATGGTGATGAACGGAGAGGGTGGTGGTGTGTCAATTATAGTGGGTCGGGGTACTAGTCACAAGAAGACTGGCGGCCAGTGTCAATGTGGTGGTGCCGGAGTTGTGACTGGCTTGAGTAGGGGATTCGACAGGGAGGCTGCGCTATGATGGGCTGGCCAAGTTGGTCGGAGAGTCGGGGTGAATGGCTGGGGTGCTCGGTTCAAAAATGGGGTCGGGATGGTCTGGACATACGGGGGGGCTGTAATATGGAGTTTAGAAATTTTGGGGTTTAGGGTTAGGAATTCTTTGTAACATTGGAGAGTCCCCAATATATATAGGAGTGTAGAAACCCTGAGGACAAAGGTATAAATGTAATAGGTAGGATAATTAATGGAAATTACTAACCCACTAACTTAACACTAACCACTAACCATTGTTCACTAAATATTAGCTAGTAATTTATTTACAAATTTCTATAACTATAGGATTTAAAATGGATATAAAAGCATATCTATTTCCAAATAATGTTTTGACAAATCATCTATTTCCATAAAGCAATAATCATGACTTATAAAAATTTAGTAAAATGGGCAAAAAATTATTAGTCATAAATTTCACATAATATAGTCTCATAAAACCAACGTACCAAAATTATGTACTTAGTACTAATAGTACATTACGAGTTCGAAAATATACTTTATAATGAAATTTAATTTCAAAGATATTAGAAAGATTTTAGAAAAAAATAGAAATTCAAAAAATTCATAAATTCCAGAATTTGGTTCAAGGAGGTTACAAATCTACCCACCTTCAAGAAATTTCGTCCTCGAAATTTAAGGTAGGCAGAGGGATCAAAATGCGATAGAGAGTTTAGTCAATAACTTAGGCATGGTCAAAGAACGACGACTTTAGCACATCAAGATAATCAATTCAAAATTATTTATGCACGACTAGTGATTTGGTACGATAAAATCGTAGTATGAACAAAATTATATAGGCACGATTTAGAAATACATCAAGCAACTGAGGCACGATCTTAATCATGGCTAGGAGAATCGAAGGTCGGATTGAAATTCGAGTATGGAATGATCA
Source organism: Iris pallida (assembly GCA_029216955.1). Classification (NCBI taxonomy): domain Eukaryota; kingdom Viridiplantae; phylum Streptophyta; class Magnoliopsida; order Asparagales; family Iridaceae; genus Iris; species Iris pallida. Next base: position 20,922,936 of record JANAVB010015000.1, on the reverse strand, counting down.
GTAGTCTAGGCTTGATGAAGATCAAATTTAGGGTAGCATAGGCACGATCAAGATTAAACTCATGACCAAAATAAAGTTTTGGCATGATTGAAATTTGAAGTCACAGTCTTATGGGCACGATTTAGAAATAAATTCAAGTTATTTAAGCACAAAGTCGCGATTAGGAGAATCTAAATCGTTCAGTTACGATCAAGTTAGAATCAAATCTAAGTATAGAATGATCAATAGGGTAGGCACGATCTGATACAGAAATAATGCGATTGGGCATTATTAAAAATAATCAAATATTTGGCACAATGAATTGCTGAGGATCAAAACCACTTGATCACGAGTAGAATCAAGGCTTGGATGTGCTTAAGAATTCTGGAATGACTAGAATCACTTAGGCATGACTAAGTTCGTAATCAAATTAGATAGTCGTGATCGAAGATCAAGATTTCAGGCACAATTTATGGGTAAAATTAATATATATAGTAATGATCATAAAAATCACGATCGTTGGAATCAAAATCATTTAGTTGTGTCAGGTCATCTAAGCACGACTAAACATAAAGAATAGTGGTTAAGTCAAACCATGATCAGGACGGAACTTAGTCATTATTAAGAATTAATCGAAGGATTAGGCACGAGTGTTAATAGCATTTAAATCCAAACACGATCATAATCGAATTTTGACACGATCAAAGATAAGGTCAGTCTAACCTTGGTCAAAAAGTATTTAGATATGATGAAGAATATAATTGTAGTCCAGGCACGAGCAATAAAGGATTTAAATTTAAGTCACGATCGAATTTAAATCGTTTGGGTATAGTCAAGAATCAGGAACTTTGGCACGATAAAGAAGATGACCAAGACCGGTTGGTCACGATCAAGGAGGATCAAAATTTCAGCGATATTGAATTTAAGAAATGATTTAAGGATAGAGAAATCAATCACTTCTACTATGATAAGAAAATCAAAGATAGGATTACAGAAGAAAGTCAAATCATCACACTCTACTTCAACTACAACCAAGTTTATCCGATCATCATTTTCCAATCATACCTTTATCTTACAAGTCTAAACATACCACTACAAAATCATAATCTTCAATCATGAAAATCAAGCCTTGATGTGACTACCACCTAAAATTAAATCTTTGGTCATGAAGATTGAACCTTTCTACAAATACTGTAGGCTTGACCTTTATTCCAAAGGCAGTACCCATGAAGCATACTCTTTGTTATAACTTCTCAATTTTTCCCTCCTTTTTTTCGATTTGTAATCCCTTTACACATAGTCATCATGAAAGTCCAAATTCCTCTACCTTGTCTTTACTTGGGTCAGAAATTCCTGAATCAAGGTTTATAAAATCCTTGAACCTGTTCAAATAATATCCCTCTTATTACTCAAATCTAATGCCACCACTTCCATATATATAAAAAATTCTCCATTATTTTTAATATCAACCTTCATATTTTCTTCAACTTTTATACTTTCAAATATTATCCTTCTTAAACTTAAGAATTTTCTCAAAAGTCTCTAGTTTTTCCTATAACTCAAAAATCTTGCATCTTACCAGTTCTTAATCATTCTCCTTCCAATCCTTTACTCAATTTTGTATTATCATCTCATGCGGTTATAATCTCTTTTCCATTATTTTAATTCGTAAATTTAGTATCATAGCCTTAATTTGAATATAAAATATTCTCAAGAATTAGTAACCTAAAAATATCCAAATTCTCAAAAACAAATCGACCTCGAATATCTTCGTCAGTTCTAAAAATACATCTATAAAATATTATAGTTCTAACCATTAATATATATATTCTACTGTTCTTCTTACTCGAAATTCTCTTACGTTCTTTCCAAAATAATCCATACTCAAAATATTTTCCTAAGTGTAATTGTTTCCAAATTGATAATATCGGTCTCCTGATTTTGTTTTCAATTTCAATCATATCCTTATCCCACTAATCTTATCTTAATGTCCAATATTCTATATTTCTACCAGGTTACCACTTAATAACAAATTATGTCCTTTTCGAGCTAGATGATTACGATACTTCCTCGGCCTTTCTCGGGTAAAGAGGTATAAAAATTCAAGAGATTTCAAAGTGTAGCTAACAAATTTAGATATGAGATAATTTGATGAATGTGAATAGGACAGAGATAACAACACAAAGAAATGATGATAGGAATTATTCTTGCTCATCTAGTCATAACGAAGTCATTGCTCTTTCCTTTTCTTGTAATTGTCCAAAATCAACAAAAGCAAATCCAAGGTGTTTACATTGTCTAAAATCAAACTCTCCCTCATAAAATCCTCTAGGAACTATATCTATAATGATACTAGTCGCATGCTTACTCTAGGATACCAACTGGTAACTATACTCCGACACAACCTATATGTAGGTTACTAAGCTACTACACTATCCAAGAAACTTCCTCGTAACTAATAAAGGTGAAGCCCAATGAGGAACCAAACTAGATAAACTAAAGATATTCTTACCCTGAGCTAAATGATATGGACGAGAACCAATTTAAGATATGATCTGATAACCTAAAATCCTGTTACCAAGAATTTTTGCCACGGCAGTAAGAATAGCTACAATAAACGATAGAGTCCATAATTAAGGTATATACCTATAATCAGGTTAACTAGAATTCTCATTATGCCAACTGGTATGGCTGCAAAAAACTCTAAATTCCATAACTAAGATAAGTATACCATAAATCATGCTCTATGTTTTTATTATGCCAGCTAGTATGGTTACGATGAACTCTAGACTCCATAACTAAAGTAGACATTTATCTTTCATATTGTCCTCATCAAATACGTCATCAGAATATACCTTAATTTAGTCCTTAAAGGTCATCTCGATACAAAATCAAAGTCAACAACGAACACCAAGATTCAATCAACGTACAAGAAAGAGTAGACAGAACAAGTGGAAATAGATTTCAAGATAGGGTTTTGAGTAGGATTCTCAGGGGTCATCCCAAGAATCTCTTAAGGAGTCCAAATATGTGATTGAGTACTAAACCTACTAAAATATTCTATGACTCAAAATTCCTTATCCTAGGGCAGGCTCGTAGGAGTACGACTAAGTCTATGTACTACCACGACTTCGCATTAGTTGCAAAGACAGACCTGCATGGGCCACCATAAAAATGTGTCACGACCCGCACCCGGATATTAGGGCACAAGTACGTGGGCTACGCCCAGCCTTCATCGCAGTATCGACAGTAGAGCATTGTCAAGTACCCAATAAATATCTACAACATTTGATCCATAAAACCACAAGTACTCAAATCACATATAGCTAAGGAAGATACAAAATAAGAAAGGTAGTAGTAACACTGAATGAACAAGAGTCTACAATTGATCATTACATACCAAGAAATGTATCAGAGACATATCCGATGAGCAAGACATAAATTTAGATAATGAATATGGTCTATAGCTCTCCAGAGGTCAACTCACAATCTAAAGTATATCGAGATCTGTCATTATGAAGTCCAGGGTATGGGGCATAACATTACCTAAAAATAGTTTTCTAGTCAGGATTGGAGTGAAGTATATAACTCTTAAAGCAGTTCCATTGCATAGTAGGAAATATATAACTCACAATATAATAATATACATGATGTACTGGAATAGAAATACAGAGAAATAGAGAACAAACTGTGTACATGAATAAGATGGGGAACATGTTAACTTGAAATGAACATAAGTGATTTAGAGCACAAGTTAGTTATGTGATTGGTTTAGGTTGTACATGATTATTCTACGGTAATTCGATTATACGCGAAGGTATAATCGACATATACATGATCTACACTAAGGAATTTAATCACATAACTACATTCTACTCTCCCACCCCAATCAATACACATAGATATGATCATGACACTTTACATGCATGATTGTTAGTTTATACATGAAGCACATAGGAGCACATGAGAGTATATGAGAGTACATGAATAATACGAATACAAGGAGTACACGATGAACATGATAAAGTACATGAACATGAAATACCCGATGTAGCCGATTAGGGATAACATCTTCCGACAAGATCCATTTAGTATCAATTCATGTAATAATGTATCAGCATCAAGTAAAGTAGTCTAAAGCAGGTAATATAGATACTATCAAGATGAAAATAATTAGAGGTAGGCACTCGCCTCAATTTGGTTGGAGTCGACGTGCACGACACGAACGTGTTGACACGGAATAGGTACGATGCTAAGCTCCACAAGATGGTCCCAAACGATGGCATATACGGTTCCATTGAGTCCAAAATAGTCTAAATAGCCTAGTTTGGTATATATATAAGCCTAAAATCAGAGTTCGGCACGATAATCGGCTTAAGAAATAGGAAACGACTATAATAGTCGCGATTATGATTTTGGGGAAAAAATGTAACTAAATACATATAACTAATAGAAAATCATTTATAACATTTAGAAACTATATTTTGTTAATCACAATATTTTTATATAACATCTCAGAACCTAGAAAATTATTTATAATATATGGAACCTAGGTTTTATTAGTAAAATATTTAAAAATAGTACTTAGGCTAAATCCAAATTTTGGTAAATACGATTTATAGATAATATATATTTTGAATATAACAATATTTTAGTTTAGTCAAATCAAAATTTGAAACCAAAAAGATTCAAATCCAATTATAATTATTCTGACATATTCATTAATTAATTATTTAATATAAATTTAAATAGACATAATATTCATAAATACATCTATTTAGTTTATACTCAAAAGATACCTATATAAACTACGTCTCCAAAAATCTAATACTATATTATTAATAAAAGACTACTGGGCTTCTGAGCCTAACCCATATTAGCAGCTAGCTGAATTTATTAAAGAATTTCACTTGTGGGCTCAACCCAAATAATGCGTAAATATATATATAAATCCTATTATAATTTTCCAAACCCAGCCTAATACACCTCACAGCCTAACCAATCTATTCTAACCCTAATTATCATAATAATAACATCATTAAAAACAATCACTTAATCATCCTAAATAAATAGGATGAGAAGGGGAGGGGTCTCAGCTGTTGGCCATAAATCGAAAGGGGCTGTCCCCTTCCCAATTAATTAACAGAGAGAGAGAGAAGATAGGAGAGCAAGAGAGAGAAGTGCTCGAGAGTATGAGGGAGGAGAAGCTCACAGGGGGTTGAAGACGGCCGGGCGGCAGCTCTGGAGGAGTGGCGCCGACGGAGGCTCTGGGGTACGGCCGCTCGGCCACGGTGGGGAAGTGCACGTTGTGGGCGCCTGTGTCAGCTGCCAGGCAAGGCGGTGGCTCTCCGGCACGGAGACGTATAAAGGGGTGGCCAAGGGCGGCCGGATGGCAGTGAGCTTGGTGGTGGTGATCGGTTCCGCGGGTGGCTCAGTAGTTGACGGTGATAATGGTGGAGTTGGTGTTGCTATGGCGAATGAGGCGGAGGAGGGAGACAAAAGTTGGCGAGGTGGTTGATCCCTCAAGTGAGCTGGTCTGGCCCTTTTTTGTGATGGTAGTTGTACTGGTGGTACGTGGAGGTCGATGGTGGTCATGGGGTCAGTGATAATAGGGGAGACGATCGAGCTGGAGTTGGCCGGTGCAAAAGGCGGTGGTGGTCTGTGGAGTGGTGGTGGTGGTTACGATGGTGATAAACGGAGAGGGTGGTGGTTTGTCGGTTACAGTGGGTCGGGGCACTGGTCAGGAGAAGAGTGGCAGCCAGTGGCAATGTGGCGGTGCCGGAGTTGTGTCTGGCTCGAGTAGGGGATTCGATAGGGAGGCTGCGCTGTGATGGGGCGGCCAAGTTCGTCGGAGAGTCGGGGTGAATAGCTGGGGTGCTCGGTTCAAAAAGGGGGTCGGGATGGTCATGACATACAGGGTGGTTACGGTTGTAATATAGAGTGAAGGAATTTTGGGGTTTAGGGTTATGAATACTATGTAACATTGGAGAGTCCCCAATATATATATAGGGGAGTGTAGAAACCCTAAGGACAAAGGTGTAAATGTAATAGGTAGGATAATTAGTGGAAATTACTAATGCACTAACTTAACACTAACCATGAACCGTTGTTCACTAAATATTAGCTAGTAATTTATTTACAAATCACTATAACTATAGGATTTAAAATGGATATATAAGCACATCTATTTCCAAATAATGTTTTGACAAGTCCTCTCTTTCCATAAAGCAATAATCATGAATTATAAAAATTTAGGAAAATGGTCAAAAAATTATTAGTCATAAATTTCACATAATATAGTCTCATAAACAACATACCAAAATTATGTACTTAGTACTTATAGTACATTATGAGTTTAAAAATATACTTTATAATGAAATACAATTTCAAAGATATTAGAAAGATTTTAGAAAAAAATAGAAATTCAAAAATTCAAAAATTCCAGAATTCAGTTCAAGGAGGTTACAAGAACCAGGGCAACCGAACTCGAACTGAGTTCTGCTCGAACTCGAACGAAACTCAGTCCCCCCTGACCTAGTTCCTGAGGGATCATGTCATCATGTGAACATGCTCCAAATGTTTAAATTTTTTAGCATTGGACTATCGAACTCTGCCCGAGTTCTGTCCAAAAAATACTATAAAAAGAAAAGAATTCTTCATTCTATTCCATTCATTCACCTTTTCTCTTCTCTATCCATTCAAGTATTTTCAAAGAGCTTTTTACTTTCAAATCAAAGCTTTACAACTCCTAGCCAAGCTAATGCTAGTTTCGGTTCAATCTAGAAGTTTGGTTGATTACAAAAGGCTTGAAAATGTCTCAGTTTCCACCATGTTCTAGAAGTCGGCAAGCCCTTCGGATAAAAGGCTTGTAAGTTGAAGTAGTGCTCTTTGGATAAAGGCACGTGTTATAAGGAGCTGCAAATTCTTCGGATTCAAAGCTTGTGTTTCACGAGATACTGAATTCAACATTGAGCTAGAGTACTCGAGACTGGACTAGTTCTCTCAGAGGAAAACAAGTATAAACCTTGGTGTTTGCTTATCTGAACTTATTTATATTACGCATTTATTAAAATACTGCCTATTTCATATTAGATTATTACAGCCTTAAATATTTTTAAAGGTGATTTTTATTCCGCTGCACACACGCACTCTATTCACCCCCCTCTAGATGTGCCCAATGGTGCTACACTATTGAAGCTGAAACTATGTACAGTCAGAAAATCTCTTGGATGTAAATCTAAGCTAATTGATTAGCGCTCCATGAAACTTTAATCGCGATAAGATGATTTGACTTGGTCAATCAATCCATAATAACCTAAATCACATCATTACCTTGTCAATAAGATCCATCGTAATATGATCCCATTCCACTATAGGACGACGAGGTTTTGCATCTCTTTGCCATGCCTCTAGTGCTTCGCTTTTACTTTATGACATGTCATACATTATGAAACGAAGAGAACCACATCCTTCTTCATATCGTGAGGTTCACGGGCACACAACCATCGTGGACTATAACCTAGTTACAACGGCGATCCTTTCAGCGTGGGTAGCAAGCCCCACTAAGATTTCTCCAACCACCCGTGCTAGTAAGTCAATACAGTTATCACTGTTCCTCCTATTCTAAATCAGTCCTATGGCCTCGACAACCGTTCAAGGAACTAAAACTTTGTGCACAAGTTGTCTATGATCATGCAAGACTAAAAAATTTAGTTATTGAAGCATAGTCTACAACATTATAGAAAACTTGATATTCTCAGTGTGTTCTACTTATCATTCGAGCAAACAATAAACATATTCCTTATTCAGTCACAATATGCATTTATTGATTCATTCTCTACTTAGCACAGTTCTATAGTAGGCATATCATAAGTAACATGCAACTTTACAGTTGTATGAAAATAAGCATATGATATTGTATTTTCACTCCTTATCTAGCATTTCTTTTGATCGGTATCATTGATTCATTGGAGAGAAAGAAGGTTAAGGTAAGAAGGGTCAAACCACTCACTGTAGGAGAATTATCGAGAGAAATAGGTCTTCGATACTTCAATCAAGATGCGCCTACGCGATCACTTGTAATTGCACCAATAGATGATCGTCTCTCTTTCTCCCAAAATTTGATATGAATGCATAAAATTGATGAATGTAACAATAAAAAGCAATGAAAACATTCACGAAGATGCATTCATAAAATCAATAGTAAAAGCACGAGAAAAACTAACATCGAAAACAAACAGTAAAAAGGTATGAGGATGTGAATCTTACACAGAGCTCTTTTCCAAGACACGATCTACTACATATAGGACTTGATTTCGAAGAGCCAATCCAAATAGAGGAAGGGTCTTAATTTAATTTGTCCAGAATCTACCAATACTGATAGGATCGTCGATACAGTGCCTTCGACTGGGGAGCGAGGCACTAGAGCCTAGTCCTTTTCCAGTTAGGATCTCAACTTTGAATCGTGCAAGTGTGGGTCTCCGGGAGCACGTTAATCAAAAGAGGAAGATTCCTCATGTTCAGACCTTTTGGACCATGGTCCAACTTGTTATCGTTAGATCATAATCCGTTACTGTAGCTTTAAGCATCATGTGGCATTTGTTAGACCAATCTATCTTCAGAATATATACTTCAGACGGTTACACTATCAAGTCCATAATCAGGAAATGGTGGTCATAATGGGTTGTTGATAAAGTATCTACACTGTCTTAACCCTAGAAAGGAACCCATATGGGTTTTTCAAAAAAGTGGGCACTAGAGAAGGATACTGCAAAAAGCAAAAGAATGTTACTTAGTATAAATTCGATAAAGGAAAATACAAATATAAAGAGAGAGATCTTGTCATGTGAAGCTGGTTCTAGCGTGAACCAAACTCCCACAGCAAGCAGGTTCCCACGTGAAACTCACTCTCACAAGCAGCAGGTTCCAGCAAGAACCGTACTTTCACAAGCAGCAGGTTCCACCAAGGAACCATACCTTGTACGAAGCAAGTTTTACCATGAAAGTTACTATCACATGAAGCGAGTTCTAGAAGAACCCTTCTCCTACATGGAACATGATTACAAAGAAGATTTTAAAATTTATTAACTTCTAAAGTTTTATTGTTTAAACTCTTACATAAAAAGGACTCAAATTTCCATCTCCATTAGCCGCGAGAGTAAAGTTTAGTGATTCATTTTTTTAAGCCTTTCATGTAAAGAAGATTTCAGTCTTCTTCGTTAGCAGTAAGAAGTACAATAGTTATACAAATTCTTAGCCTCCCACACCAAGGAGGACAAGACTCCTTCATTGGCTACAAGAGCATATTTTGTTGTTACTCGGTTCATGGTCATCGTCTTCCTAAAAAGAGGATAGGAGGTAAAGATTCTTCGGGGCTAGTGTTTTGACCATAGAAATAGTTCTTTTGAAGAACAACGCTTCAGCTGTTTTGAAATCCTACCAGGAACTAGAAGACGGACAAGAAGAGGTGCCATTGAGGGTTGTCACGACCCGCACCCGGTATAAGGGCACGAGTGTGTGACAGCACCCAGCCTACGCCGCAACATCGACGGTAAAATGATGTCTAAATCTCTAACTATCAAACTCACACAGTAATATTGTACCTGTCATAGATCTCAACTCTAAATAGAGGACAAAGTACAATGATATAGTAAATACTCAATCACAATCTAAAGCACGATAAGATATCAAAGAAGTCTAATTAACTACAAAGTCTAAACATCAACAACATCCAAATACAATATCAAAATCCAAGTCTCAAATACAATCTTTATTATATTTACATGCCAAGAGTTGTAACAGTGAATCTAACTCAAGCCAAAACTAGTAATTAAGTCTCTCGGTAATCATTCATGAGAATTAGGACCTGTGGTAGCTATCCCCTCTTCGGATCCATAGTATGTGGGATACAAATCCCTTGAGCAATCATCTGAAAATTATATCCAGTCAGGATGGAACAAGCACATCTCCTCTTGTAGTTCCAATTAAATGACAAAAACTATAAAATAGTTATAGCAAGTAATAATTGATGAACAGAATAGAATGAGTAAGGAAATGAAATAGAACAAAAGTTAACTAAGCACAAGAAAAGTAAACATGGTGAATCAGAAGAACATGACAATAAAGACTGTAAATAGAGATAACTAAACTAGAACATATGTGATGTGAGTCCAGACAGTATAATATGAATCCCCTAGAAGACACTAAACCAGTGTGTTTTGAAATACCGCTTTCGACATGTAAACGACTAGGGGTAAATACGACATATCGCACACTTGGCAAGCGTGTGACGGCTATCTTTCCAGATTAGACCACTATGGGTGGTTCCAGAATGATTGGGAATGTTTACATGTCTAGTCGAGTATTTTTCTGCCCCGACAAGTACAAGTGAATCCATAGCCTGACATATAAATCAAGTACAAGTCCAACAAGAAAGTAAGTAGTACCAGTAGGTGTTTCCAGTAGGTGGTTCCAGTGAGTGATTCTAGAAATAGGGGCCATACAAGTATAATACATGTGTCACAAGTGAATGAATCCAGAAATACCAATCTGTGTCATAACAGAGAATCAAGTAATACTATACTAGAAGCTAAATCATAATAATCATTAGATAAATAAAAACTATCAGAGAATGTACTCGCGTGAGGTCCAGAGCAGTAAATATGGATTAGTGCCCAAAATAGAGTCACAAGGACCTATATATGAGATATACAGAGTTATTTGGTGTTCTAGAGTAAACAGTATATTTAAATGCACTAATTATATGCTTCTAGGCCTTTTTAGGTCATAGAAGTTAAACTAAGTCAACACTAGCCAATCTAGGTTAAAGTTAGTCAAACTAGGTCAATTTGAATTAAAAGTTGACCTTCAGGGTCAACTAGTCAATCCTGATCAACTGAGTCAAATCTAGATTGAGTTACCCTATTATCCATCATGTAATACTTCCATACTTTACCTAAATACCCATTTACTTATTATAATTACATATATCCTACACTGTGAGATTACCTATTACTTATACTTAGGTATTACATATAACCCCAACTTAGTTGACCCTTAACATTGAGGAAATCACCACTACCCACCCATGCTACTTGCCACACAAACCCACTCATACATATGCCTTAATATTGGTATTCATCTATTATACTCCTATCTTTACCCATAAAGATGTCCCTCTATGTATAACAATACCTATGACTATATATGTATCTAACATGTACATGTAGTGTCACGCCCCGATTCCGTAGAATCGATAGTCGTCCCCCGGGCGTGATGCCGTGCGAACCTAAGTTGCGATCTCACAAGGTGTAGTCATAAGGTTATCCGAAACACAACATCAAGTTAGAGTACGCAGAGAAATTGATTGACACATTTTGAAATAGAAATAGACTTTTTATTGATAATAAAATTTTATTTACATTGACTCCATTACAATCATTGCCATGCGGGCTACAACATGACTCGACTTACAAAACGAACACCGATGAGATAGTCGTTCTATACATTACATCCCTTTTTAAAAGCAAAAACCATTACACTTTCCACCTGCGATCGAGGGAAGCCAAGTCGCCATCTATTCTTCTTTGTATTGAATGCGGAGTCTTCAAAAGGATTTCAGAACACAAGCCTTCACAACCGGACGAGTCTTCAAAAGGGTTTACGTCGCCTTGAACTTTTAGGTGGCACGTCCTTCGTGGTTCGGGGTACCTGCATGGAGAGCGAGGATCAATAAATTACACATTGTACTGGTGCGTGGCAAATTAAGTTCCAAGCTCTCATTTGGTTGAAGAGTTTATGTGACTTAGTTCATGAATATTTCTAACCATCCTAATGAATTTCAAACGAGCAATGACAAGCATAATGTAAATTATGTTAGAACTTACCCACAGCGGACCGCAACGTGCCTTATGAAACTTACCATGTTCTTTCCTGTCAATTGTTATTATTTACATTCCAAGTGCAACATTACGTGTGTTTGGTCACTGGCTCCCAGAGCCATCGTGGACTCCCTTTTGCGTTTTGTTAGACGGGACCCTTTCAGCGCGGGTAGCGAGCCCCGCTGTAAGTCTCCGCCTAACACGTGTCCAGCACAACTATGTAATTGTTTCCTTTCTTGGCCGCAACGGTCCCGTGGCCGCGGGTTGCCGTACGGGGAAAATTCTACCTTGTCGACAAGTTATCCATGACCATGCAAATATCATTTTTCTTTTAATTATTAAGACATAGCCTACATTCTCTTTGAAAACTCAATCATTTTACCGTGTCCGTGCCCTTGCATTTATTCTTTCACTCGCAACAACATTATGATTACCTAGGAAGGGGTCAAGAAGAGAAGGGTCAGCCACTCACCTTGAGCTTACTTCAGGCGAGAGAACTTGTTGGTCACGCTAGACGTCGCCTACGCGATTACCTGAAATTGCATAAGCAACCGATTAGAACACTGCATTATTCAAGAAGTTCGATAAGAAATGCGAGTTCGAAATGCAAGCCATGAAAACCATCGGAAACATTAACGAAATGCTTTCAGAAAACAAAGCCAAAACCAATACAAGCGGCGTGAAAAGCAGAGCAATGGGAGGTCTCTCCCGACTCAGCCGTAAAGTCAATCCTTGAGGTGCAACCCGCTGAATATGGGATTTGGTTCCGAAGAAGCCATTCCATAACGAGGATTGGATCTTAATTCAACCGTTCCCGTTCGATCGACTCGATCGATCCCGACCTATCGGTCCCAAACGAATCGATAGCGACAGTGTTCCTTTCTCGCGCACCCCGTAGACGGAGTACAGGGCACGATGTAGGGACGGGGCACTACACCATAACCAACTAAGAAAAAGTTTCGTCCTCGAAACTTAAGAATAGAACCTACCTCTACGAGTACAATGAAGGGAACTTCTCCTTCATTTCTGACTCAAGCTCCCACGTCGACTCTTCGACTGAATGGTTTCTCTAGAGGACGCGGACGAGAGGAATAGTACGGTTGCGGAGAAGTTTATCCTTACGTTCTAAGATTTGAACTGGCTTTTCAATGTAAGATAAGTCGGACTTTAGCTCCAGTTGGCCAAAATCTACCACGTGGCTAGGGTCGTGCATGTACTTCCGTAATTGAGAGACGTCAAAGACATTGTGCACACCTTCAAGCGCCGGTGGTAGGACAATTTTATAGGCCGCTGGGGTGACCCGCTCGAGTATTTTGAACGGCCCAACGAATCTCGAACTCAGCTTTTCCTTCGCGCCGAACCGAGTAACTCCTCGCATGGGCGACACCTTCAGGAACACGTGATCGCCCACCTGGAACTCAAGCGGTCTTCGATGGGTGTCGGCGTAGCTCTTTTGTCGACTTTATGCAATCTTCAGTCATTTTCGAATTAGCTTGACCTTCTGCACGGTGTGCTCCACCAGCTCCGGGTCGAGTACCTGCCGTTCCCTGACTTCATCCCAGCAAATGGACTATCTGCACTTCCGGCCGTACAAAGCTTCATAAGGCACCATTTGGATGCTGGACTAGTAGCTATTATTGTATGCAAATTCTGCCAGCGGTAGGTGGATGACCCAGCTTAATTTGAAGTCAATTGCGCAGAGTTGTAGCATGTCTTCGAGAATCTGATTAACGTGCTCCGTTTGGCCGTTGGTCTGAGGATGGTAAGCTGAGCTGAACTGCAACTTGGTACCCAGTGTCGACTGAAGGCTACTCCAGAATCGCGACATGAACCTTGAATCCCGATCAGAGACGATAGATACTGGAACTCCGTGCAGCCGTACTATCTCGTCAAGGTAAATCTGTGCCAGGCGATCAACGCTCCAAGTAACTTTGATGGCAATAAAGTGCGCTGACTTGGTTAATCGATCGACGATGACCCAGATGGCGTCACTCCCCCGCGGTGTCTTCGGTAGTCCAACGATAAAGTCCATAGTGACGTGATCCTATTTCCACTCTGGAATAGCGAGGTTCTGTATCTCCCCGCCTGGTCGCTGATGCTCAGCTTTTACTTGCTGACAGGCCATGCATTGTGACACGAAGAGCGCCACATCTCTCTTCATTCTGTGCCACCAGAAGGTTGTGCGGTGGTCCTTATACATCTTGGTACTGCCTGGATGCAAGGTATATTTCGAATACTGCGCCTCCGACATTATCTTCTTTCGTAGTTCTGAATCACCCGGAACACATAGTCGGCCATTCAATCTCAGCACGCCGGTCTTATCTTCCGTAAAGTCGATCGCACTACCTGTTGAAATTCGCTTGCATATTTTCTTCAGATACGAATCATCCTTCTGAGCGGTTATGATCTTTTCCAGCAAACTCGGCTATAACTGCAGCTGCGCCAACCGTACGTCCATGAATCGAACCTGGAGGTCGATACCCATTTCTTTTAGATCTTATAGTAGTCTGCGGTTGATGGATAGCGAGGCAAGATATTTTCGACTCAGAGCGTCCGCCACAACATTTTCCTTGCCCGGAGTGTAGTCGATCGTCAAGTCATAGTCTCTGATCAGTTCGAGCCAGTGCCCCTGTCGCAAGTTCAATTCCTTCTGGGTGAAGAGATACTTGAGGCTCTTGTGGTCAGTATAGATCGCCCACGCCACGCCGTATAGATAGTGAAGCTATAATTTCAACGTGAACACAATCGCCGCTAACTCCACGTCGTGCGTAGGATAGTTCTTCTTGTACGGCTTCAATTGTCTGGAGGCGAAGGATATCACCTTATTTCACTGTATGACCACACATCCCAAGCCCTGGCCTGAAGCATCGATGAATATCTGAAAACCTTTTGGCCCATCCGGAGGTGCGAGTATAGGTGCCGAAATTAGTCGCTGTTTTAGCTCCTGGAAGGAAGCTTCACAGACATCCGACCACTCATACACGACTCCCTTTTGAGTGAGGCGAGTCAATGGCAATGTAATCTTCGCAAAGTCTTTCACAAAGCGTCGATAGTATCCCGCCAAACCAAGAAAGCTTCGAATCTCACTAGCAGACGCTGGCCGCTTCCAATCAGCAACAACTTTCACTGTCTTCGGATCGACTACAATGTCTTCGGACGAAATAATGTGACCAAGAAAGGATATGCTGCTTAACCAAAATTTGTACTTACTCTGGTTTGTATACAACTCATTCTCTCAAAGTGTCTGGAGCACGGACCGTAGATGTTCTGCATACTGCGTCCTATCCTTCGAGTAGACGAGAATATCGTCAATAAAGACTACCACAAATTTATCAAAAAAGGGTCAAAATACCCGATTTATTAGATTCATTAAGGCGACAGGGGCGTTCATCAGGCCGAATGGCATCACTAGGAACTCGTAGTGGCCGTACCGAGTGCAAAAGGCTGACTTTTGTACGTCGTCTGACTTGATCTTGAGTTGATGATGGCCCGAGCGGAGATCAATCTTCGAAAATACCGAGGCACCTTGCAGTTGATCGAATAAGTCGTCTATATGGGGCAATGGACACTTGTTCCAAATGGTGGCCTTGTTCAGCTCTCGGTAATCGACGCACAGACACATAGACCCATCCTTCTTCTTCACGAACAACACGGGCGCTACCCACGATGAAATACTAGGCCGAATAAATACTCTGTCGAGTAACTCTTGTAACTGAACCTTGAATTCCTTCAGCACGGCGGGGGCCATTCTGCACGGGGCCTTGGAAATCGGTCGAGTATCGGAGAATATATCGATGTTGAACTGGACTTCTTGGTCGGGGGGCATGCCGGGTAGCTATTTCGGGAACACATCAGGGAATTCTGTCACAACGTCAGTCTGACCCGTGTTTGTACCATCATGTTGCATGTCTCGGACGGACGCCAAATAGCCTTCGTACCCAGAATGCAGCATCCTCCGAGCAAAAATTGCCGAGATCAGCATGCAGGTCGACGACGACTCACCACACGAAAAGCACAATTCAGGCACTCCCGATGTACGGAAGGTGACCGTCTTTCCGGCACATTCTATGGTTGCGTTGCACGGCCCGAGCCAATCCATTCCCAGAATGATGTCAAAGTCCTTCATGTCTAGAACTATTACGTCAAGACTGATCTTTTGACCGTCGATGTAGATAATCCCGCCGGTACAGGCTAAGTTTGTGAGTATTGGTGTGCCCGAAGGTGCACTTACGCTAAGGTCGAGATCTAATGATATTACAAGAAATTTGTGCTCGGCGGCAAAATCCGTCGATATAAAACTATACGAAGCGCCTGAATCAAATAACACACGAGCATGCACATTATTGAATTTTAGTATACCTGACACTACTGTATCTGATGCCTGCGCTTCGTCTCGAGTCATGGCATAGACACGGCCCTGAGTGTTGGGGCGACGGTCTTGGCCATTTTGCGGTACGGGTTGAGTGGGCGGAGGAGGTCGGGGCGCCTGTCCTCGATTCTCTTGACGATTTTGTTGTGGCGGGACATTGCAATTCAGTCGAGGATTTGGGCAGTCTCGAGCAAAGTGACCCCTTCGTCCACAAGGGAAGCACTCTGACTTGGTAAAGCAGTAGTCGTCAGTATGCCCGAGCTTGCCGCAATGTCTGCATCGCGGTAACGAGTTCTGGCTTTTATAGCCACTAGTGTGTGGACGCTTTGATGCGTAGTTGTTACCTTCCGTATAGCTAGGATGTTTATGATTGGAGTGGCGCACAACGTCGTCAGCACCAAAAGGATGCAGGCTCTCAAGGCGGAGAGCGTGATTCAGAGCCTCGTCCATAGTCTTGTACTCTGGGACCCCGACATGCGCACCGATAGAGTGTCGCAGACCCACTTCGAACCGTCGCACACGACACTCCCCTGTAGGCAGAAACGTACTAGCAAACTTGGACAACTTGTTGAATTCTGCGGCATATTGTTCTACTGTCCGATTCCCTTGCTTCAATTGCATGAACTCATTTTCCTGCGCTTGACGAACGACTGACGGAAGGTACTCAACTTCAAAAGCCATGCAGAACGTGGCCTAAGAGATCGATACTGTGTTGTCATCGCGTCGGATTGCTCGCTTGTGCATGGCCCACCAGTCGTGTGCGTTCAACCGTAGTTGAAGTTGTGCGCAGGCGACTTGCTTTGATTCTTCAATACCGAGGAGCTCAAAGTGATCTTCTAGCTCTTCCAACCAGTCGATCGCCATAGAAGGGCCTTCGGTGCCTCTGAAGGAAATGCGACACACTTTCTTGAATTCTGACACTTCAAAGTTGTACTTTTTTGGTGCCACAGGTTGACGCTCGGGCTCCTCCGTGTCGACTTCAATGGGTTGGACCGTCGACACGGTGACAGTAGGCATGGTGACGATAGGCGCAGTCACAAAATTTCTATTTGCCATAATTGTTTGGACGATCTGCTGTAGGGTATCCAGCTGCTTTTGTTGAAGTTTAGCCTGTGCGTCGAAGCGAGCTTCGAACTGGGCCTGTCGTTACTCTGTATGTTGATGTCGGTTCTCAGACTGGTTCCGCTGCGCCTCCATCATGTGCAGCATCCTTTCGATGGTATCGTTAGAAGGTCCGGCCCGCGAACGATGCGAACTACTAGAGCCGCTAGAAGCGCTCTGCTCTTGCCCGGCCGTAGTTTCCGGCACCTCTACAATACGAAGGCAACGCATCAGTCACAAATTATTATGGACTCATTGTATGGAATAACTTATCTCATCGATGCAAGATCAAAGGATGTAAAGCCATGCTCTGATACCATTATGTCACGCCCCGATTCCATAGAATCGATAATCGTCCCCCGGACGTGATGTCGTGCAAACCTAAGTTGCGATCGCACAAGGCGTAGTCATAAGGTTATCCGAAACACAACATCAAGTTAGAGTACGCAGAGAAATTGATTGACACATTTTGAAATAGAAGTAGGCTTTTTATTGATAATAAAATTTTATTTACATTGACTCCATTACAATCATTGCCACGCGGGCTACAACATGACTCAACTTACAAAACGAACGCCGATGAGATAGTTGTTCCATACATTATATCCCCTTTTCAAGCAAAAACTATTACATTTCCATCTGCGATCGAGGGAAGCCGAGTCGCCATCTATTCTTCTTTGTACTGAATACGGAGTCTTCAAAAGGATTTCAGAACACAAGCCATCACACGCGGACGAGGCTTCAAAAGGGTTCACGTCGTCTTGATCTTTTAGGTGGCACGCCCTTCGTGGTTCGGGGTACCTGCGTGGAGAGCGAGGATCAGTATATTACACTTTATAATGGTGTATGGCAAATTATGTTCCAAGCTCTCATTTGGTTGAAGAGTTTATGTGACTTAGTTCATGAATGTTTCTAACCATCCTAATGAATTTCAAACAAGCAATGACAAGCATAATGTAAATTACGTTAGAACTTACCCACGGCAGACCGCGTCGTGCCTTATGAAACTTGTATGTTCTTCCATGTCAATTGTTATCATTTACATTCCAAGTGTAACATTATGTGTGTTTGGTCACTAGCTCCCAGAGCCATCGTAGACTCCCTTTTAGCTTTTGTTAGACGGGACCCTTTCAGCACGGGTAGCGAGCCCCGCTGTAAGTCCCCGCCTAATCCGTGCCCCGTACAGCTATGTAATTGTTT
The DNA here is from genome assembly GCA_029216955.1 of Iris pallida. Lineage (NCBI taxonomy): Eukaryota > Viridiplantae > Streptophyta > Magnoliopsida > Asparagales > Iridaceae > Iris > Iris pallida. Next base: position 20,904,408 of record JANAVB010015000.1, on the reverse strand, counting down.
CCTTTCTTGGCCGCAACGGTCCCGTGGCCGCGGGTTGCCGTACGGGGAAAATTCTACCTTGTCGACAAGTTGTCCATGACCGTGCAAAGACCATTTTTCTTTTAACTATTAAGAAATAACCTATATTCTCTTTGAAAACTCAATCATGTTACCGTGTCCGTGCCCTTGCATTTATGCTTTTACTCGCAACAACTTTATGATTTACCTAGGAAGGGGTCGAGAAGAGAAGGTTCAGCCACTCACCTTGAGCTTACTTCAGGCGAGAGAACTTGTTGGTCGTGCTAGACGTCGCTTACGCGATTACTTGAAATCGTACAAGCAACCGATTAGAACATTGCATTATTCAAAAAATTCGATAGGAAATACGAGTTCAAAATGCAAGCCATAAAAACCATCGAAAACATTCACAAAACGCATTCAAAAAATAAAGCCAAAACCAATACAAGCGGCATAAAAAGCAGAGCAACGGGAGGTCTCTCCCGACTTAGCTGCAGAGTCAATCCTTGAGGCACAACCCGCTGAATATGGGACTTGGTTCCAAAGAAGCCATTCCATAACAGGGAATGGATCTTAATTCAACCGTTCCCGTTCGATCGACTCGATCGATCCCGAACTATCGGTCCCAACCGAATCGATAGCGACAGTGTTCCCTTCTCGCGTACCCCGTGGATGGAGTACGGGGCACGATGTAGGGACGGGGCACTACATGTAGTGCCCTACTTTACCAATTCCTTGTACAACTTCTTACCATATCATGTCTAACCCTCACCTACACACAAAGGCAACATTACAAGGGCCCTGCTTTGCTGCATAGCCCTGCACTTTGTGCAGGCCATGCACTCTGGGATTTTTCCTCTCTTGACACCATCACCTACTGCTTAATACAACAGGTAATATTCCTAGTTGCTGTTTGAACAACACTCCATGCCTGGCACTCCCTACATCTAAAATCTGAACTTGTTATATTACACCCTGCATGCTACTTGCCTAATGTTGAGTTCTCATTGCATCCCTATAAGTTTCATTGACTAACCTCTACTGTCAATTTCCTTTATCTATACTGCTAACTTACTTTACTTATCCTACCAATCTCCTAATACCCAATACACTCATGAACCCTCAAACAACCCTTACCTACACTCACTCCCCATAGATGCTTTCTTTCGAAGGCAGGGAAGACACATTATTTCCTATATATAACTGTATACACATACCAGTTTAAGCTCTCCCTTCACTCCCACTTCTCAACTATTAATCTGATGTACCCATCAGATTTCCCCCAATCTCTATTCCTCATTAACTGATACCTATAAGGTCCAACTAAGGACTAAAACATTAGGTTGTGGTAATCCCTCAATCACTATTGCCAAATATAAAAGGGAAGTATGGACAGATGTATAATATAACTGGGACTGAGCTAATATTCTAAAGGTGATACCAAATTAGGGGACTAGACAATTGCTAAGGTTGAACAATTAAGATAACAAATACCAAACTTAGAGATTGACATATCCTAATCCTAGGCTACCATTAGTACTGAAACAAGGAGATGAGGATTGCCTAAGTGGAGTGAACACTTAAATAGAACAGGGGACTGAACTCTAAGGGACTGAACATATACATTATCTGTAAACCCTTGGACCCAATTTTTTATTTTTATTTTTTATATTAATAATATTAATGTGACTTTTATTGATTGTCATCATTGATTAGGCTTGTGTGACAAGTGAATAGATTGGAGGTGGGTTTTTGACAAAAATCTGAAGTCCAGGGACCTTAGTACACATACCCTTATTTCAAATTCTCCCTTTTAATCGAACAGTCAAAAATCTTGATTTTATACATTAAGTGTTTGAGTTAATGACTAAGAAGAACTCTAGGGAGAGGTCTTGTTTCAATTTTATGAGGGCCATTAATATTTTTTCAAAATATTACATATAGAGGACCTATTAGAGATCAGTATAGACAAGATCAATATGAGAAAAGGAGTAGCCTGCAGACCTTTAGCGAACAGGGTATATATATGTATAGGTACCAGTAGATTTTTTTGGATATTAACCAATGGGAAAATCAACTTAAATGCCTTAGGATACAGGGCCAGGTTATAAACCTCTAGGAAACATAGTATCCTTAGTTACTCGAGTATCAGTAATCGAGTTGTATAAGAGAGCACATGGATACCTGTGCATGTAAAAATAGGTTGTGTATGGATACTAAGGACATTAAAGAGTTGCCGGTTGTTGGATATCTGATTTATGAGAATATGTGTCGATACACTATATAGGACCTGTGCCCTGTTCCCTATATTGATGTACCTAGATACCTTAGTCAACAATACAACTAAAAAATACCAAGGGATCAAATAGGGGAAGTACAGTGTAACATCATGTCCCTGAACAAGACAGCCTTGCTAGCATGGACCAGGATGGACTTCCCTCTTGTGGATGCTGAGTAAGCCTAGGTGAACCCCTTGTATCCATTAAATACTACTGTACTAATTTTCTTATACCAATGGGGATCAGGTGGAGAACCTCCTGAACCATCAAATTTGTTATTGACACAAACCTTCCTTGTTATCTGTTGGACATGGATGTGTGAAATGTCCTTGATATTTCAACTGATGTGTAATAAGCCTATGTAGGTTGGGTACCAGATATGTTTAGGTAATATTCAAGTACAAGTTTACTCTTGATGCAGGTACAAGAGAACAAATTAGTAGCAGGTGTATGGCCCCATTACTCTATCTCTAATACTTAGAGTTAGGACCCTTATCTTTTGGTCCCTATTTTAGACTCCCATGTAGTACTCTGCACACACATCTATGCCTACTTTAAGACATGAGAGAGGTGACCTATATACATCAGATAAAGAAAGTATTGACAGGATATAGACTTTTCCCTTGTACTATTTAAATACTGATAAGATATTCATATGAACTTCCCTTCATATCCTTAGACACCGATGTGAGAATCAATTTGGAATAGCCCTACTATGTATCCATAGGATACTGATCTATAGCCTTCTCTTGTATCCATTAGGTACTAAGGGGGGATTTTTCTTAGAACTCTGATACATCTTTTGATAACTCGGATACATTTTCCTATAACTCTGATATGTACACTCTTATAGCCATTAGGCCTTAGACTCTAACACATACATTTTCATTAACTCCATTTTATATCTACCAAATTTCTTTATCGCTGATACCATGAGCAGGGTGAGTTGTATCAGTAACTTGGGGGTTAGCCACAGTTTTAGTAGCAGCAAGGTCTACTCATGGTTAGGGGTTAGAGTGTCATCTAGGTGTAGTAAGGTATTGGAAACTGAAAGAGACTTTGGTTGAACTGTCATGTTAGATGTCTCCTTGTATCTAATAGATATTCTTATGATTAGACTTTCTCTTGTGTCAACTGGTACAGTCATGTTTTATTTTGTATCAAATGGATGTTGTGATGTTAGATAAATAGTGTAAGTTGGTTCGAGCTTGGGAGTGAAATCTAATACAGCAGTTTCTCTGAGTAATAGCAACATGTAAACCATCTAATGAACTATATAGAGTAGTAGAGTATCAAGGATACTCAGATTTCAGTAAACCCAAAGGAGAAAGATACCTTAAGTATCAAATATCTCATGGAGAAAAGAATGGGTCATATAGCAACAACAAGCTCTGCTACAGGTCACTAATGATAGGAAATAGAAATACCAGGTGGTCAAATGTATCACTCAAGGTGGAAACAATAAATGGCATACCAAGGATAGCATGCAACATGACATTTTCCTCTATAGTTATACACAAGCACCAGAAATAGGTAAATTGGTACAGAATAGGTCCAGAATAGTGACTAGAGACATATCACATAGGAGAAGTGTCATACAGATAAGAGTCTCAGTTGAGGGTACAAGTCAAATCTACGAACTGTAGGTAACTAATACCAATATTTCACACAAGTGGCAATTATCCAGTTGTTCAAAAGTGTTCAGCATAGGAACCCTCAATTTTAGCAAAGCTATGAGGTATCCCACCCCAATATCCCTAGCAAAATGGGTACACCCAGATGTTGGATTAGGAAAAATACACAAATGCATGTATAGGGTGAGTTGGACTTAAGGGCAAAATAGATAAGACAAAAATGTATCATAGTGTTGTAATTGAGCCAGGATAGGCAGGACTAGAAATATTAAGATAACAGTAGAATAGAGTGCATAAATAAGCTTGCTATTACTTTTAGATTATATATTGACATTGTAATTCAATTATTTGGACAACATGCAAGTATACATTTCCTTCCTCTTCAGTTTTATTTACATGCATTTCCTTTCATTATCCAGTCTTTTGATTGATTGTGGACATGTGCTTTTCATATTGTATACTAGTTGAGTTTCTTTATTGACATGTAAACCTTGTTCACGATTGGCCTTATAGTTCATACTTGGATTTGATCTCACCTGTGTTTGATTGATTCGTGTCATAGAATAAGTATGTTAAACTGAACTACTATTTTTCTTGTATCATTTCTTGCAACCTGCGAGTCCACACACGGGGCAAGGGTTGTCCCTTTGCACCCGTAAGTCCACACTCAGGACGAGGGCATTATCTTGATTCGTTTACACCAGAGAGTCCACACACGGGATGAGGGTGTTTGCCTTGAACTAACCCGTGAGTCCACACTCGGGGCGAGGGTTAGTGATTAGTTCAAACCCGTGAGTCCACACTCGGGACGAGGGTTTGGTATCCCATTGATCTCTTGTTTACTTGTTCTTTCAGCAGTTGATTTATGCGTAGTTGTTCTAGTGTCCGTGTTCATAGCTACTTATCGTGTTCTGTCTTTCTTGCTTATTTCTTATGTATGATAAAACTTCTAGATAGGCATGTTTTATATATCTTGCTAGTCCTCTGAGGACCTGATGATCTCTTCAGGTTTAGCCGAGTTTGAGCCAGGAGCAGACGAGCAGTTGTGAGCCAGCATCAGACCACGGTGCCTCTGTAGTTGAGATTGTCATTTGATTAGCAGATTAGACTCAATTATTTATTTTATGTCTTTATTTTATTCCGTCTATTGGTAGTGAATTTGTGTCCACCGGACGTGACTTGGGTTCTTGGAAACACTCAGTTTACATCCTTTATTATTCAGTTTCCTTGACATTCATTGGTTTTGATTATATCTTTATTATTCTGTGGATAAAATATATATTGTAATGTGATTCTAGATTCAGTGACTTATGAGTTATAGACAGCATTCTACCGCCGACATTGTGGCGTAGGCTGGACCTGGACACGTTTTGTATCCGAAAAGTGGATGCGGGTCGTGACAATTTTTTTTGTTAGCCCATATAGGTCTACGTTAATCACTTCGGTTACATTATTGTACCGACGTGAGCCTGCAAATAGGACTAGACTCTTAGGATCCTATCCACGTGTCTTGACACATTATTGATCTCTATCCTTGATTTTCATTGAATCCTTGACTTGCATCCTGCTTGAAATTCTTCAGTAGCTAAATATTTTCTTTTATTGCAATAAATAAATTCTCAAGACACGAACAACGCTTCCCTGAACACCCCATCGACTGCAGGAGGATTCTTCACGTATATGACCCCACCGATGCAGGAAGGCCAACTTACTCATATGGACAATTCGCCACAGCTACAATTCTCGAGATTTTGCAGAGGCGACATTCCATGACCCCCGCAGTTTCCTCCACAGACTCCACCACCAGCACCCGTTCTGGCTTCAGCATCTATCCCACCACCAGCACAAGTTCAGCATCCAGCACGTGTTCTACATCCAGTACCAGGCGTGCACCCGGCACCAACAATATATCCAGCATTTCTCATGCAACCAACACCGGCGATATATCCAGCTCCTATGATGCATCCAACACCTATGATATATCCAGCACCTGGTCTACCTCCGCCACCTGTACATGACAACGTTACTCTCATAGGAATCTTCCACTAGCTCGTCGCTTCCCAGATAGAGCAGGCCAACACCTTCTGCGACACTTTGATGGAGAGGCTCTCCAGACTAGAGATGCTCCACGTTCGCGCCCTGGAACTTCCAAGAATTTTATGGACCTTAGGCCTAGGGAATTCAAGGGGGCGGAAGGGATTCTCTAAGCAGATGAGTGGTTAGAGAACGTAGATCAAATTCTTCGAATGACTCGAGTTCCTGAAGACCTGACGATCGAGTCAGCTAGCATGCATCTTTACGACATCGCCCGCACATGGTATAAAGATGAGCCCCAATTTTTCGTACCAGATGTGACTTGGGAAGAGTTCAAGGAGCTGTTCAAGAAAAAGTTCTACCCTGACGCAGCCCTAGAGGAGTTGGAGAGCGAGTTCGAGAGCCTAGAGCAGGGAAACCTCACCATCGATGAGTACACCGCAGAGTTTTCTCGCCTTAGCCGCTTTGCAGATGCCCTGACCCCTTAAGCCAAAGCCAGGAAGTTCAAGAAAGGGCTATCACATGAAATTTGCCTAGCCATCGCCACCAGTCAAGCCACAACCTACGGAAAAATCTTGAAGGTCACATAAGCGGTAGAAAAAGAATTAAAGCGCAAGCAAAAGAGGGGCAGAGACGCATATGGAGGAGGCAGTCGCCAATCGGGATCGACGAAGCGATCCAATGCCCCAGGGAAGACCGCAACACAACAGTATCCTCAGTAGCCATGAGCAGTCCCATATCAAGTCCAAAAAGTTTCCACCTACCAATATTGCATGAAGAGAGGCCACGTCCAAGAAGATTGTCGTAAATGGTTAGGGTTGTGTTATACTTGTGGATCCAACCAACACTTGTCTTGAAACTGCCCGAAGAAGAACGCGGGTACCCCACCAATTCCGATCGCACAGGAAGGACAAGCTTATGCCATGATCACGGAGGATGCAACAACACCACAAGGAGCAGCTGGCAGAAATTTCCAGTAAATTTGGCAGTAGTATTATGGATAGGCCTATATCAGATTTTGATTTACGAGTACTTAAAATATTTTAATAGCAATATATGTTAGACTAATCATTATAGTAGATAATAGCTTTATTAAATTTCAAAGACGAAATCATTTTAAAGGGGTAGATTTAGAAACCCTTGGACCCAATTTTTTATATATTAATATTATTAATATGACTTTTATTGACTGTCATCATTGATTAGGCTTGTGTGACAAGTGAATAGATTAGAGGTGGGTTTTTGACAAAAATCTGAAGTCCAGGGACCTTAGTGCAAATACCCTTATTTCAAATTCTCCCTTTAAACCAAACACTCAAACCTATGTTTAAATTCGGTTTGAATTCGAATTAAAACCTCCAAAACCTTAGATAAGATCAATTGGATTCTCCTTATCTCCTTTAATAGATCGAAACACTATATATAGGTAATAGGAAGAGTAGCCGACCTTTCCTCTTCGAATCCTAAGTATAACTCTCTTCTCGTGCAGCCTGGGACTTCCTCGTATTGTTCAGCCCACCTCCAGCCTCTGTCCAGAGGAAGCCAACAACAGGTATAAAATATGTCCCTCTAAATTGCAGTTCTTGATTTTATACATTAAGTGTTTAAGTTAATGACTAAGAAGAACTCTAGGGAGAGGTATTGTTTCAATTGTATGAGGGCCATTAACATTTTTTCAAAAGATTATATATAGAGGACCTATTAGAGATCAGTATAGACAAGACCAATATGAAGAAAGGAGTAGCCTGCTGACCTTTAGAGAACAGAGTACATATATGTATAGGTACCAGTAGATTTTTCTAGATATTAACCAATGGGAAAATCAACTTGAATGCCTTAGGATATAGGGCCAGGTTCTGAACCTCTAGGAAACATAGTATCCTTAGTTACTCGAATATCAGTAATAGAGTTTTATAAAAGAGAACATGGATACCTGTGCATGTAAAAATAGGTTGCATGTGGATACTAAGGACAGTGAAGAGTTGCCAGTTACAGGATATCTGATTTATGAGAGTATGTGTGGATACACTATATAGGACCTATGCCATATTCCCTATATTGATGTACCTAGATACCTAAGTCAACAGCACAACTAAAAAAACACCAAGGGATCAAATAGGGGATGTACAGTGTAACATCTTGTCCCTGAACAAGACAACCTTGCTAGCATGGACCAGGATGGACTTCCCCCTTGTGGATGCTGAGTAAGCCTAGGTGAACCCCTTGTATCCATTAAATACTATTGTACTAATTTTCTTATACCAATGGGGATCAGGTGGAGAACCTCCTGAACCATCAAATTTGTTATTGACACAAACCTTCCTTGTTATCTGTTGGACACGGATGTGTGAACTGTCCTTGATATTTTAACTGATGTGTAATAAGCCTATGTAGGTTGGGTACCAGATATATTTAGGTAATATTAAAGTACAAGTTTACTCTGGATGCCGGTAAAAGAGAACAAATTAGTAGCAGGTGTATGGCCCAATTACTCTTTCTCTGATACTTAGAGTTAGGACCCTTATCTTTTGGTCCCTGTTTTAGACTCCCATGTAGTACTCTGCACACGCATCTATGCCTACCTTAAGACATGAGAGAGGTGACCTATATGCATCAGATAAAAAAAGCATTAACAGGACAGAGACTTTTCCCTTGTACCATTTAAATACCGACAAGATATTCATCTGAACTTCCCTTCATATCCTTAGACACCAATATGAGAATCAATTTGGTACAGCCCTACTATGTATCCATGGGATACTGACCTATAGCCTTCTCTTGTATCCATTAGGTACTAAGGTAGGATTTTTCTTAGAACTCTGATACATCTTCTGATAACTCAGATACATTTTCCTATAACTCTGATATGTACACTCTTATAGCCATTAGGCCATAGACTTTAACACATGCATTTTCATTAACTCCATTTTACATCTACCAAATTTCTTTATCGCTGATACCATGAGCAGGGTGAGTTGTATCAGTAACTTGGGGGTCAGCCACAATTTTAGTAGCAGCAAGGTCTACTCATGGTTAGGGGTTAGAGTGTCATCTGGATGTAGTAAGGGTATGGAAACTGAAAGAGACTTTGGTTGAACTGTCATGTTAGATGTCTCCTTGTATCTAATAGATATTCTTATGATTAGACTTTCTCTTATGTCAACTGGTACAGTCATGTTATATTTTGTATCAAATGGATGTTGTGATGTTAGATAAATAGTGTAATTTGGTTCAAGCTTGGGAGTGAAATCTGATACAGCAGTCGCTCTGAGTAATGGCAATAGGTAAACCATCTAATGAACTGTATAGAGTAGTAGAGTATCAAGGATACTCAGATTTCAGTAAACCCAAAGGAGATAGATACCTTAAGTATCAAATATCTCATGTAGAAAAGAATGGGTCTTATAGCAACAACAAGATCTGCTACAGGTCATTAATGATAGGAAATAGAAATACCAAGTGGTCAAATGTATCACTCAAGGTGGAACCAATAGATGGCATACCAAGGATAGCATGCAACATGACATTTTCCTCTATAGTTATACACAAGCACCAGAAATAGGTAAACTGACCTAGAATAGGTCCAGAATAGTGACTAGAGACATATCACATAAGAGAACTGTCATACAGATAAGAGTCTCAGTTGAGGGTACAAGTCCAATATATGAACTGTAGGTAACTAATACCAGTATTTCACACAAGTGGCAGTTATCCAGTTGTTCAAAAGTGTTCAGCATAGGAACCCTCAATTTTAGCAAAGCTATAAGGTATCCCACCCCAATAGCCCTAGTAAAATGGGTACACCCAGATGTTGGATTAGAAAAAAATACACAAATGCATGTATAGGGTGAGTTGGACTTAAGGGCAAAATAGATAAAGCAAAAATATATCATATTGTTGCAATTGAGCCAGGATAGGCAGGACTAGAAACATTAAGATAGTAGTAGTATAGAGTGCATAAATGAGCTTGCTATTACTTTTAGATTATATATTGACATTGTAATTCAATAAATAGGTTATTTGGACGCTGACTCAGCACTTGACCAGTATCCGCAGCATAGGACAACACGCAAGTATACCTTTCCTTCCTCTTCAGTTTTATTTACATGCATTTCCTTTCATTATCCACTCTTTTGATTGATTGTGGACATGTGCTTTTTATATTGTATACTAGTTGAGTTGCTTTATTGGCATGTAAACCTTGTTCACGATTGGCCTTGTAGTTCACACTTGGATTTGATCTCACCTGTGTTTGATTGAGTCGTGTCATAGAATAAGTATGTTAAACTGAACTGCTATTTTTTTGTATCATTTCTTGCAACCTACGAGTCCACACATGGAGCGAGGGTTGTCCGTTTGCAGCCGTGAGTCCACACTCGGGACGAGGGTGTTATCTTGATTCATTTGTACAAAGAGTCCACACACGGGATGAGGGTGTTTGCCTTGAACTAACCCGTGAGTCCACACTCGGGGCGAGGTTTAGTGATTAGTTCAAACCCGTGAGTCCACACTGGGGACGAGGGTTTGGTATTCCATTGATCTCTTGTTTACTTGTTCTTCCAGCAGTTTATTTATACGTAGTTGTTCCAGTATCCGTGTTCATAGCCACTTATCGTGTTTTGTCTTTCTTGCTTATTTCTTACGCATGATAAAACTGTTATACAGGCATGTTTTATGTATCTTTCTAGCAGTTCACTATGTGCAAGCTAGTCCATGTAGTGTCCCGCTCCTAGCGGTTCACTATGTAAGGCTTGTGGCTTGGCTAACTCGGTCGGAACCGAGTATTGGGGAAACTTATCGTCGGCATCGAATCGATCACGGACAAGTGCATAAGAACCTTTCAACTAATGGATTGGTTTCTCTTGAAATGCGTCCAAGAGTTTTCTCTGGATGTTTTGCTGCTGGTTTTGTTGCTTGGTTTTGATGGATGCTTTTCTGATGATTTTCAATGATTTGATTCTTGCCCGTTTTCATCGATTTTGCATAGCATTCATTTTTGAGAATTCTGAGAGAAGAGAACACAATGAGACGGAATATTAACCAAACTTTTGGTACCAATGCAGACTGATGCGTGACGGAAGGCTAAGCGTGTAAGTGTTCCTCTCTCTCTCTCGGCGATTCTCTAATTTAGTGAGTGTGGATCTCTGTGGTGGTATTGTCCCTTTCGCTATTCCTTCATGCCAACTAAATAATTGTCTTGCAACATCCTTTGATCGATATCAAGATGCTAATGCCATAAGTCAATACCACTAAGAAGCTGAACATTGAAGATTGAACATTGAAAGAATTAATTACACTGTTAACAACATTGAGATTGTGCTTGTCCCTTGAACATTGAATTGAGATGAATTGATGCCTATGATGATGAGATATGAAATATTGAGAATAAAATTGTTGCTTAGTACTTAATATTCTATGCACACAATGTTTATCGAGTCGAACACACATTCGCATGACCATAGACGTACTTGTATACAAGGATTTCCTCGAACGTACCTGCGGCGGTGGGATCGAGTCGGCCTAGGAGGAATTTGTGCTTTGGTAGCACGGTATCAGAACCTTCATTCGGGCTCGCAACCTGGTGAATGGTCAACCGCATACCAATACGAAGTCCTATATGGCACATCGACATGGTGCACAACCACCAGTGGTCATGTTGTAAGGATGTATGCTAATCAATGCCGTATGCAGGGGCGGTAAGTTTATTATTATTATCCTGTATCTTATGCAAGAAAGCTGGATTCGGCTAATGGTAAAGTAAACATGGTTTCATGAAATACCATATCATTTGAATTGTGATTTGCTCTAAATGTTTCATGTCCCTAATAAGTTCATATATTTAAAAAGCTTGTCATTAATAAAATGTTGGTTTAGCTGAGTGGGCCAACGGGGCTCACCAGTGCATTGTTATAATGTACTGACCCCTCCTCCACAGGTACTAGAGAAGGCTCGGGCGCACCTCACAACTAAAGCTTTCTGAACTGCCGTTTCCTTTCAAGTTATTTTCCCTAAAGACGCACAAAGTATTGCGGAGTTTTCAAAGATAGCTGCTTTTATTTCAAAGTACTAAAGGGGAATGATGTATGGAACGGGAAGTTAATTCATGGCAGCCTATCAGTTGTACTTCTTTTCATGAATCAATGTAGCCGAAATGGCATTTCAAATATTATCGAAAAAAGTTGTATTCTGACTACAATCATCAATAAAATGAGTATTTCTTCTTCCTATATTGTGTCCTCAATATTTCTGAAATGTAGCTAGGTTTCAAATGTTTTTAAATGACATTACAGTGCACGTTCTTGCTTTGTACAAGTGCAACACCAGACTTGTACGGCATCACGCCTTAGCGAGGACGAACGATTCGGCGCAAATCGAAGCGAGGACGAAAGATTTTCCGAATCGGGGCATGACAAGTTGGTATCAGAGCACGGTTTCAAATCCTCGAATTTCAAAAATATTTTCAAAAAAGAAGTCTTGATACAAATTTTCTCAATTGATGGTGTCGATAACGCTGGCATAAAATAATATTCCATACAATAAGCCCATAAATATTTTATGAGTGCTAATGGAATTATTTCCTTATTGTAGAATGACCAAGGGTGATAGCGCAAAGAAGAATTCATCGTCTGACCCAATTGAGAAACAAATTAAACAAATGGAGCTCAGAGGAAGCAGAGCGAAGCTCAACATCGCGTGCTTCAAGAGCAGCTTCAGTATCAATTTCAGGAGCAGCTAGATGCTCAATAAAAGCAAGTGGATAGTCTAACTCAGATTGTCACCAAGCTGACGGCCGATTCCAATGTTTCTGCAAAGGCCGCAGCAACCGAGACCGTAGATGTGCCGGCAGAGAAACCTGAGATGCCGACATGGAAGAGAACGAGCTTCAAGTTCTCTGAATTAAAGAGTTGCAACCCGCCTGAATTTAATGAAAGAGAGGAGCCAGATGAGGTGATGGACTTCTTGAACACACTTGAGGGCTATTTTCGAATGTTGGATATACAGGGCAGCAAGAGAGTGGAGTGTACCGCTGTACTACTTCATCTCGAGGCCCAGGAATGGTAGATTTTGCAGAGACAGGCACTTTACAGAAATAGTCAGGATATGAAGATATCTTGGGAGACCTTCAAACATGCTTTCATTGCACAATTCATTCCACCAACTTTTCAACAACAGAAAGAAGATGAGTTCATTGCACTCCGACAGGGCAGTATGTCAGTGGATGACTACGAGACATAATTTTTAAAGAGAGTTGCCTTCGCTGGGTACATGGTACCGAATGACGATGCCAAGAGAGGAAGATTTGTGCAAGGCTTGAATGAGGGCCTGCAGCGGGATGTGCTAAGTCGAAAGTGTACATAATACAGAAAGGCGTACGAAACAACTTTCGAGATAGAGAGGTTTCATCGATCGGCTAGTTGTGGGATGACACAGAACTACCAAGGCAATAACCAGAAACGACCTTGGTCGGCGGGAAGAAATGACGCACCTAAGCGTCACAACACAGGAGATAACAAGGGAACTCAGCAGTAGTTGCCACGTTGCAATAAATACAACAGATGGGGGCACAAAACTGAAGACTATCGTGCTGGGTGTTTCAAATACGGAGGTATTGGTCACAGGGTAGTTGACTGTAGAGGCAGAGGAGAGAATCAGTATCCTCGTGGAAATAACAATAATCAGTATCATAGGCATAATAATAATCAGAATCGGGGCCAACATAACAACCAAAATTGTGGCCAAGTGCCGCCAGCCTTACCAGCTCCAAATGAGAATGCACCGAATCAACAACAAGGTGGGCAAGCAAGGGTTTATGCCTTGACTCAGGCAGAGGCCCAGCCCGCAGAGAATGTTATAACAGGTATGTTGCTGTACAAAGGCAACCTGCAAGAGTACTTTTTGATTTTGGTGGTACTCATTGCTTTATCTCTTCTGATTTTGCAACGGAAAATAAATTTTGTATGACTCAACTAAAGATAGCTTTGTGTATTAGCACTCCTTCGGGAGGAGATATGCGTGCAACTTTGATTTGCAGGGACGGCTATATTAAAATTGGAGGCAAGACTTTATCTCTGGATGCAATTGCACTCGACATCAAAGAGTACGATATCATATTGGAAATGGACTGGCTCAGCGCCTGTCATGCAATAATCGACTGTACGGATAAGAGATTTGTGTTTCGCCTACCTGGTGAAACGGAGTTCTCTTACTCTTGCGGCTCAGCGTTCCAAGGACCCATGGTCATATCGGCAGTTACAACAAGGCACATGTTGTACTCAGGATGTGAGGGATTTTTCGCTTCTGTCCAAGAAACTAGAAAGAAGAGTGTAGGCTCGAATCAGACCGAAATTGTGGCAGAGTTACCTGATGTTTTTCTGGACGAGATACCTGGAATGCCACCGGATAGAGAAATTGAATTCACAATTGATACATTCCCGGATACTCGCCCGATATCAAAAATGCCGTACAGGATGGCTCCGACAGAATTGAATGAACTAAAGGTACATCTACAAGAATTACTAGACCGGGAATACATTCGCCCAAGTGTATCTCCATGGGGAGCTCCAGTATTGTTCGTAAATAAAAAAGGATAGGACGATGCTGCTGTGCATCAATTACAGAGAATTGAATAAAGCAACCATCCGTAACAAGTATCCCTTGCCAAGGATAGATGATCTATTCAATCAGCTTCAAGGGGTGACCATGTTTTCTAAAATTGATTTTCGTTCAGGATATCACCAATTGAAGATCAGATCCGAAGATGTCCCTAAGTCAGCATTTCGTACGAGATACGGACACTATGAGTTTTTGGTCATGCCATTCGGTTTGACTAATGCTCCAGCAACCTTTATGGATCTAATGAATAGAGTGTTTCGACCGTTCTTAGACAAGTTTGTTGTTGTGTTCATCGATGACATCTTGATCTACTCAAAGGATAGGGAGACTCATGTCGAACACTTGAGAGAAGTACTTCAGACGCTGTGGGACAACCAGTTGTACGCAAAACTAAGCAAGTGCAAATTTTGGATGAACAGTGTATCGTTCCTAGGACATATTGTTTCGGCAGAAGGTGTTGCCGTTGAACCAAAGAAGATTGAGGCAGTTGTAGACTGGAAGAAGGTTACATCAGCTAGTGAGATACGGAATTTCCTTGGTTTAGCCGGATACTACCGTAGGTTTGTGAAAGACTTTTCAGGAATCGCTTCGCCTTTGACTCGTCTTACTCAGAAGGGAGTCATATTTAAGTGGACTGACGACTGTGAGAGTAGTTTTCAAGAACTCAAGCAGCGGCTCGTCACGACTCCAATTTTAGCACTTCTAGAGGGCTCTGAGGGATTTCAAATCTACAGTGACGCATCGGAACTTGGTTTGGGATATGTTCTCATGTAACCTGGGAAGATAATATCTTATGCGTCGAGACAACTCAAACAACATGAGAAGAATTACCCAACACATGATTTGGAACTAGCGGCGATTGTGTTCGTATTGAAATTGTGGCGACACTATCTCTATGGTGTGTCCTGCGAAATTTTCACGGATCACAAAAGCCTGAAGTACATATTCACGCAGAAGGAATTGAATTTGAGGCAGCAGCCTTGGTTAGAATTGATCAAGGACTATGACTTGACAATCTCCTACACACCGGGTAAAGGAAACGAGGTAGCTGATGCCTTGAGTCAAAAATTTGTGGGATCACTAACAATAGCAAAGGAGGTACTACGAGATCTTGAAGAGATGGGTATCAAATTCAGGATTCGTCCGCAGAATATGCAGTTGGCTCAGTTACAACTTGAGCCGAGTCTCCAGGGAAGGATTAAGATTGCTCAGAAGGATGACCCGTTTCTACAGAAGATACGTGAGTTGATTCTAGCAGGAAAGGCGTCAGACTTTACCATTGAAGATGACACTATTCGTGTCAAGGGGAGATTGTGCGTCCCTAAGGATGAGTATATCAGAAAGAAAATACTGACCGAGGCTCATTTCGCGAAGTATTCCTTGTATCCGGGAAGCACAAAAATGTATAAGGATCTGCGCACAACCTTTTGGTGTCATGGCATGAAGAAGGATGTGGCGCTATTCATGTCACAATGCTTAGATTGTCAGCGTGTGAAGGCCGAACACCAACGGCCAGGCGGTAAACTACAAATTTTGGCTATTCCACTATGGAAGTGGGATAATATCTGTATGGATTTTATAGTCGGCTTGCCAAGAACTCAGAAGGGAAATGATGCGATTTGGGTTATCGTGGATAGATTAACCAAGTCGGCATATTTCATTCCAATAAAATTTACATGGGAGTAGAACGGTTGGCTCAGATCTACATAAATGAAATTGTCCGATTATATGGGGTGCCAGCTTCTATAGTGTCGGATAGAGACGGAAGATTCTTGTCACAATTTTAGATAAGTCTGCACTCAGCATTGGGCACAAAGTTGAACTTTGGTACGGCATACCATCCGCAGACTGATGGTCAGACAGAGAGAGTAAATTAGATTCTTGAGGATATGTTGAGATTGTGCGTGCTCAACTCGAAAATAAATTGGGACGCACATCTCGCATTGACAGAATTTGCCTATAACAACAGTTATCAGGCAAGTATCCAGATGGCCCCGTACAAAGCCTTATATGGACGGAAATATCGGTCACCGATATGCTGGGATGAAGTCGGTGAACGACAAGTGCTCGGACCAGAACTTGTGGAACAGGCCGTCGAGAGGGTTCGCTTAATTCTAGAAAGACTTAGAGTTGCTCAAAGTCGACAGAAGAGTTATGCGGACGTACATCGACGACCTTTAGAATTCACAGTAGGTGATCATGTCTTTTTGAAGGTCATACCCATGCGAGGTATGATGCGGTTTGGGATGAAAGGAAAGCTAAGCCCGAGATTCGTTGGACCCTTCGAGATTTTGGAGAAGGTAGCCTCAGTGGCTTATCGACTTGCACTACCTCCTGCTGACGTGCACGATGTCTTCCATATATCTCAACTACGGAAGTACATGCATGATCCAAGCCATGTAGTGAACTTCGATCGGCTGCAGCTGAACGCTGACCTATCCTACACTGAAGAGACTGTCCAAATTTTAGACAAGAAGGAAAAAGTTTTGCGAAATCGGACAGTGTCTCTAGTCAACGCTTTGGTGGAACCATGCGATCGAGGAGTCGACGTGGGAACTAGAGGAAGAGATACGGGTGAAATACCCCTCGCTGTTTAATAATTTTGAGGTAGGACTTTTGCTTTAAGTTTCGAGGACGAAACTTTTTTTCTTAGTGGTAAATTATGTAGTGTCCCACTCCTAGCGGTTCACTATATAAGACTTATGGCTTGACTAACTCGATCAGAACCGAGTATTGGGGAAACTTACCGTCGACTTCGAATCGATCACGGACAAGTACATAAGAACCTTTCCAACTAATGGATTGGTTTCTCTTGAAATGCGTCCAAGAGTTTTCTCTGGATGTTTTACTGCTGGTTTTGTTGCTTGGTTTTGATGGATGCTTTTCTGAATAATTTTCGATGATTTGATTCTTGCCCGTTTTCATCGATTTTGTATAGCATTCATTCTTGAGAATTCTGAGAGAAGAGAATACAACGAGACAGAATATTAACCAAACTTTTAGTGCCAATGCAGACTGATGCGTGACGGAAGGCTAAGCGTGCAAGTGTTCCTCTCTCTCTCGACGATTCTCTAATTTGGTGAGTGTGGATCTCTGTGGTGGTATTGTCCCTTTCGCTATTCCTTCATGCCAACTGAATAATTGTCTTGAAACATCCGTTGATCGATATCAAGATGCTAATGCCACAAGTCAATACCACTAAGAAGCTGAACATTGAACATTGAACATTGAAAGAATTGATTACACTGTTAACAACATTGAGATTGTGCTTGTCCCTTGATCATTGAATTGAGATGAATTGATGCCTATGATGATGAGATACAAAATATTAAGAATAAACATGTTGCTTAGTACTTAATATTCTATGCACACAATGTTTATCGAGTCGGACACACATTCGCATGACCATAGATGTACTTGTATACAAGGATTTCCTCGAACAGTACCTGCGGCGGTGGGATGGAGTCGGCCTAGAAGGAATTTGTGGTTTGGTAGCACGGTATCGGAAGCTTCATTCGGGCTCGCAACCTGGTGAATGGTCAACCGCATACCAATACGAAGTCCTATTTAGCACGTCGACATGGTGCACAACCACCAGTGGTCATGTTGTAAGGATGTATGCTAATCAATGTCTTATGCAGGGGCGGTAAGTTTATTATTATTATTATTATTATCCTGAATCTTATGCAGGAAAGGTGGATTCGGCCAATGGTAAAGTAAACATGGTTTCATGAAATACCATGTCATTTGAATTATGATTTTCTCTAAATGTTGCCTGTCCCTAATAAGTTCATATCTTTAAAATGCTTGTCATTAATAAAATGTTGGTTTAGCTGAGTGGGCCAACGGGGCTCACCAGCGCATTGTTATAATGTGTTGACCCTTCCTCCACAGGTACTGGAGAAGGCTCGGGGGCACCTCGCAACTAAAGCTTTCTGAACTGTCGTTTCCTTTTAAGTTATTTTCCCTAAAGACGCACAAAGTATTGCAGAGTTTTCAAAGATAGATGCTTATATTTTAAAGTACTAAAGGGGCATGATGTATGGAACAGGAAGTTATTATATGGCAGCATATCAGTTGTACTTCTTTTCATGAATCAATGTAACCGAAATAGCATTTCAAATATAATAGAGAAAAGTTGTATTCTGACTACAATCATCAATAAAATGAGTATTTCTTCTTCCTATATTGTGCCCTCAATATTTCTGAAATGTGGCTGGGTTTCAAATGTTTCTAAATGACATAACAGCGCACATTCTTGCCTTATACAAGTGCAACACCAGACTTGTACGACATCACACCTTAGCGAGGACGAACGATTCGGCGCGAATCGAAGCAAGGACGAAAGATTCCCCGAATCGGGGAGTGACAGTCCACATCTATATTTTATCAAAACAGGGCTTACACCCCCACAACCTCCAATTCAATATTTAACCTATCTAATCCTCTCTAATTTACTAGATAATCATAATATTGATAACTCATAGCAATGCAAACCCTAAACGAGTTAAAACGGAAATTAGAACACTTGGTGCTCATTTGGTCATTTTGTTAAATACTTGACGTGTGTATCGGACACGTCCATGATACGTATTCCGAATGGATTCAAACATGACCCAAAACTCACCCACATGTTCTAAATCACTAGCATGACCCAATGAAACAAATTTACAAACCTTAAAATCTCTATTCTTAAATTTCCTCCAATTTGAGCCAAAAGCAAAGGGAAAAATCCCTCAAATAGGAAGATGAGAGCCTAAACTCCTCATTAATGGCAACCCTAATGCATGGGGGTCCCTAATGAATGCCTTTACACTAATTTAATAGAAATTAGAGGGTTAGAATGCTCATACTAATTAGGAGATAGATTTTTAATACAAAATCCCAAAGATTTAGAATCCCTTCAAGCTCCAAGTGCTCCAATCCCATCAAGCTTGCCAATAGAGCCTTCTTCTCACCAAATGGTAGAGAATGAGACTAATTTGGATCAATTTGGAGAAGAATTGATGGTAGGAAAAATTTAGGAAAAGAGCTTTGTTGGCCCAATGATTATATTGTGTTTTTGAATATGGCTAATCAGTTAAGTTTAACATAATGATGTCACTAATACTCATATACTCACTATCATGTTGCTACTTAAACTTAGCATTGTCCTAATTGTCCTATATTATATTGCTATGCTTGTATCGTACTGCAACATATTTTGTTGGCCTAACATGCTATCATGTTGTTACTTAAACTTAGCAATGTCCTAATTGTCCTGTATTATATTGCTATGCTTCTATCGTACTGCAACATATTTTGCTGGCCTAACATGTATTTGTAGACATGCAGTAAGCATAATCAAACATGATCAAACAGGACATAGGCAATGAAGAATTAATGATGGAGCGAAGACGGCGTCATACAAAAAGATTTCTCCGAACCGCCTAGCGACCTATCCGGATCTGTTTATCTTCGGACGACTGCTGTCAAGGAAAAAGACGTCTTCAGGACTGCTCAAATATCAGAAGAAAGGCTTCATAAATAGGGCTCTTGGTTTTCCTAATTGTTCTAAGTCTGTAATCTTCAATTTATTGAGTCTAGGAGAATGTGTACGTTGAGTCGCACTGAGTCATCTCAACCCCTAGACATATCTCTCCAAGCTCTACCATACAACAGACCAATTCCTGAACCAAGCCCAAGCTCCACAAAGCCCAAAAGCCCAATGGACCAATTCTGTCTTCTGGAGACAGAGTTCGGGCCGAACTCTGCCTCCACACAGAGTTCGGGCCGAACTCTGTCCCCTGATTTCCAGCACCCTAATTTTTAGGGCCTGCTTGCTACAAGCTGTCCAACGGCCAAAAAATTTGAATTATTTATACCGAATTCTGGCCGAATTCTGCATGTCCCGAACCCTATAAATAGGCCTTGGTTTCTCTCATTTGAAACCATCCACTCTTCTCTTCTTCTTCTTCTCTTACATAGCCTATATAGTCAAGAGCTTTACTCTTCCAATCTACTAGCCACAAAACTTCCTAAGCCCCAAGGTGCTCAAGTGCGATTCAGCTAGAAGTTTTTGTGCAAGTGTTAAAAAGAAGAAGTCGCTTGGACAATTCCAAGCAAATCGCCACTGCGATCCTCTGTAAGAAGTTGACGTGCTCTTCTGAAGAAAAGCCACGGGTTGTAAACTACTATTTCACAAATAGTGGATTGAATCCTGAGCTAGAGTTCTCAGGCCTGGACTAGTCCTCCACGAGGGAAATCAGGTTAAAACTGCTGTGTCTGCGAATGCTCTTCTGATCTTTATTTACTTCCGCATTTATTTCTGATTTATTTACTATCTTGATAGTTGTTTTTGTGGAGGTGATATAGAGTTAATTTTTATTTGGTGATTATTGACACAAACTCTATTCACCCCCCTCTAGAGTTGCCTACACTTGTGTTTTCAAGCTTCAAATTGGGGTTAGGGTTTTAAATGAAAGAGGGAGGAAGATGATGTAGTTATGATTTATAAATAAAGTGGGCTGCCATAGGGGGTTAGGGTTAGGGTTTTGAGCAATAGGAAAAGTTTACTAAACCCTCTTCTTTAGTCATGACAAGATTAGAAAAAGGCCTTTCCTCCTAATTAGTTATT
Source organism: Iris pallida (assembly GCA_029216955.1). Lineage (NCBI taxonomy): Eukaryota > Viridiplantae > Streptophyta > Magnoliopsida > Asparagales > Iridaceae > Iris > Iris pallida. Next base: position 20,883,235 of record JANAVB010015000.1, on the reverse strand, counting down.
TAGTCAACTTTCTAATTAATCTTGCTAGTATAACTAGAGGCTAACTAAAGTTCAATTAGGCTAGTCCTAATCATTTAGTTGGGTGGTCATGTCAAATGATTTAGGTCCTCTAGGGTCACTAACGACTATTCTACTAGCTAACAGCTAGTCATATTCAAAATATAACATATGCACTATATGAAATATTATAGCTAATTAATCAAAATATAGATTCTAATTTCAAAAAATAATTTATCATTCAAAATATAATATGAATTTATAATAATAACATGAACTAGAAAAAGTCAAAAATATCCTACTTTCTGAAAAGTGGTGGTTACAATCCTACCCCTTAGAAAAATTTTGTCCCCGAAATTTAAAATTGCTCGTATTCCTTCTAGGTAAAACCCCCAACTATCAAGGTCAAGAGATTTATGTCTAACAACATGCAAAATTATGGTCCTATTGGTCGTGATTTCACAGTCCCAAACGGGATCACTATAGTATCTACCACAGCACAAAATATTCTGACAGGTACTAACAAAATCGTATAACAAGATGGAAAAAGACAGGAAGAAGAATAAAAAAACATACCTGCTAACCCGTCACCCGTAGCATCGGCCTCCTTGACCGTCAACTTAAAAGCCCTACCAATCTGGGATTTATCCCTCTGATGGTACGGGGCATGATGCTGAGCCACAGGTGGCCTAGCTCCCTCTTTCTGACCTTGTGCTTCGCCAAATGGAGGTACAGTGGGGCACTCCTTCATTTGGTGAGCAGCGAATTCATAGAGCAGACGCACCTTCAGCCTTCTTTCTGAAAAGTGCAAACAGTTGCACGGCATCCATCAAAGCAGGAGGTGGTGGTGAAGGCTGAAGAATATCAGAAATAACTGGGATAGTCCTCATAATAGGTGGAGGACCCCCAAAAGTAGCTGATACTCCCACATGAGCAGAAGTAAGGAATAGAGCAGTCCCAACTGCCTGTTGAACCAGACAAGAGGTAGCAGACCTCTCAGTAGCAGTCTCTGGGATGGAACAGTGTGATCGAGTCTTCGGCAGCATCCTGATGATAGATCAACAAGAAATCAATAACGGTGTAAGGATGATATTATCAAAGAAAGACAAGTATGAAATTAGATTATTCAGATTTGAACAAATGTCAGTAGATTCAAATCAATAGAAATTCCTAGTTGCGATTGAGTATCCTCTCATCCTATAGCCTATTCCTTATCACTCATCGCAGGCTCACAGCAGTACAACTAAACCGTTGCACTACCATAATATCGTACTAATTGTGAATCTCAACCTGAATTGGACACCACTAAAAATGTATCACGACCTGCACCCGATGTAGGGGCACGAGTGTGTAATAGCGCCCAGCCTACGCTGCAGCATCGGTGGTAGAACGATGTCTATATCTCTAACTATCAAACTCATACAGTAATATTATACCTATCATAGATCTCAACTCCAAATGGAGGACAAAGTACAATGATATAGTAAATACTCAACCACAATCTAAAGTACGATAATATATCAAAGAAGTCTAATTAACTACAAAGTCTAAACAACATCCAAATATAATATCAAAATCCAAGTCTCAAATACAATAATAAAACCTTTATTATATTTACATGCCAAGAGTTCTAACAGTGAATCTAACTCAAGCCAAAACTAGTAACTAAGTCTCTCGGTAATCAATCCTGAGAATCAGGACCCATGGTAGCTATCCCCTCCTCGGATCTATAGTATGTAGGACACAAATTTCTTGAAAAGTCATCTAAAAAATATATCCAGTCAAGATGGAACGAGCACATCTCCTCTAGCAGTTCTAATTAAATGACAAAAACTATAAAATAGTTATAGCAAGTAATACTTAATGAACATAATAGAATGACTAAGGAAATAAAATAGAATAACAGCTAACTAAGTACAAGGAGAGTAAACATGGTGAATCAGAAGAACATGGCAATAAAAATTGTTAATAAAGATAACTGAACTAGAACATATGTGATGTGAGTCCAGACAGTATAATGTGAATCCCGTAGAAGATATTAAACTAGTGTGTTTTGAAATACCACTTTCGACATGTAAACGACTCGGGTATAAATACGGCATATCGTACGCTTGGCAAGCGTGCGACGAATATCTTTTCAGATGAGACTGGTAGGCGTGGTTCCAGTACGATTGGGAATGTTTACAGGTCTACTCAAGTATTTTTTTGCCCCGACAAGTACAAGTGAATCCATAACCCGACACATAAATCAAGTACACGTCCAGCCAGAAAGTAAATGGTGCCAATATGTGTTTCCAGTAGGTGGTTCCAGTGAGTGATTCTAAAAATATGGGCCAAATAAGTGTAATACATGTATCGCAAGTGAATGAATCCAGAAATACCAATCCATTCATGACAGAGAATCAGATAATACTGTACTAGAATCTGTATCATAATAATTACTGGATAAATAAAAACTATCAAAGAATGTACTCGTCTGCGGTCCTGAGCAGTAAATGTGGATCGATGCCCAAAGTGGAGTTACAAGGACCTATATATGAGATATATAGAGTTATTTGGTATTCTAGAGTAAACAATATATTTAAATGCACTAATTATATTCTTCTAGGTCTTTTCTAGGTCATGGAAGTCAAACTAAGTCAACACTAGCCAATCTAGGTCAAACTTAGTCAAACTAGGTCAATTTGACTTAAAAGTTGACCTTCAGGGTCAACTAGTCAATCCTGGTCAATTGAGTCAAATCTAGATTGAGTTACCTTATTATCCATCATGTAATACTTCCACTCTTTACCTAAATACCCATTTACCTATTATAATTACATATATCCTACACTGTGAGATTACCTATTACTTATACTTAGGTATTACCTATAACCCCAACTTAGTTGACCCTTAACATAGAGGAAATCACCACTACCCACCCATGATACTTGCCACACAAACCCACTCATACATGTGCCTTAATATGGGTATTCATCTATCATACTCATATCTATACCCATATAGATATCCCTCTATGTATAACATTACCCATGACTATATATATATCTAACATGTACATGTAGTGTACTACTTTACCAATTCCATACACACCTACTTACCATATCATGTCTAACCCTCACATACATACAAAGGCAACCCTAGAATGGTAATGTCTTGCTGCATAGCCCTGCACTCTAGATTTTTCCCACTTGACACCATCACCTGTTGCCTAGTGCAGAAGGTAATATTCCTAGTTGTTGTTTAACAGCACTCCATGCCTGGAACTTCCTACATCTAAAATCTGAACCTGCTATATTATACCCTGCATGATACTAGCCTAATTTTGAGTTCTTATTGCATCCCAAGAAGTTTCATTGACTAACCTCTACTGTCAATTTCCTTTATCTATACTGCTAACTTACTTTACTTATCCTACCAATCTCCCAATACCCAATACACTCACAAACCCTCAAACAACCCTTACCTAGACTCACTCCACATAGCTGCTTCCTTTGGAAAGCAGGGAACACACATTATTTCCTATATATAGTTGTACACACGTACCAGTTAAACTCTCCCTTCACTTTCTCTTCTCAACTATTAATCTGATGCACCCATCATATTTCCCACAATCTCTATTCCTCATTAATTGATAGCTACAAGGTCTAACTAAGGACTAAAACATTAGGCTGTGGTAATCCCTCTATCTCTATTGCCAAATACAAAAGAGAAGTATGGAGAGATGTATAATATAACTAGGACTGAGCTAGTATTCTAAAGGTGATACCAAAATAGGGGACTGGACAATTGCTAAGGTTGAACAATTAAGATAACTAATACCAAACTTAGAGATTGACATATCCTAATCCTAAGCTACCATTAGGACTGAAACAAGGAGATAAGGATTGACCAAGTGGACTGAACACTTAAATAGAACATGGGACTGAACTCTAAGGGACTGAACATATACATAATCTGAACATTACACTAGGACTAAACCTAGTATAGAACAGGGAACTAAACAAAGGGCTGAACGAGACGTAATGTGGGCCAAGGGGGACTGAACTCTAAGTGAATACTTGAACTGAAACATAGACTGGACAAGAGGTTCTAACTGATACATATATAGTCTTGATACTAAACTGAAATCAAAACAAAGAAATGAAACCAAGTGCACTAACCCGAGCCTTTTCCATCAAGACTGACATTCTGGACTGATACATGAAGATAATATGGATTGAACATATTAGACAGTGTAAAGAGTGAACTTATTGGTTCAGGACAGAGCATGTGATGGGGACTGAACATTTGAATGTTAAGGAAGAATGAACTTCAAACCTGAGCCTCTCTCCCCTACTTGTGATTTTAAAAAACAAAGCAAAAACTGAAGCATTAATAGGCATCTTGAGCCATAATGCATTTGTGAATGAACTTTAGAGTAGATGCCACTCGAGCCCTCCTAACTTATACTACCAAATGGCTCTCCAACCCAAGCCATCTCTCCTTGTCTATCATCTATTGTTACACTAAGGCATAGGTGTATAGATACTCATCTCATCACCAGTGCTATGGGCTAGATACATGTAGCCCCTCCCCCATCATAACTAATACACGAAGCTGGGTGTACAACTGATGCATTAGATGCTTCCACAAGGCTGATACAATATGAAATTCAGTCCTAACCTCTCATCATGACATTTCTCTTATCTATATCTCAGTCACTTTCTATTCCATTTTTCCCTCATACACACACACACTCAAAATAAGGGACAATCCAATAGTCCACTATGTGCAAGACAGTCCACATCTATATATTATCAAAACAGTCCACATCAAAACAGGGCTTACACCCCCATAACCCCCCCAATTCAATATTTAACCTATCTAATCCTCTCTAATTTACTAGATAATCATAATATTGATAACTCATAGCAATGCAAACCCTAAATAAGAGTTAAAACAGAAATTAGAACACTTGGTGCTATTTTGGTCATTTTGTCAAATACTTGGCATGCGTATCGGACGTCCATGATACGAACTTCAAATGGATTCAAACTTGATCCAAAACTCACACATATGTTATAAATCACTAGCATGACCCAATGAAACAAATTTACAAACCCTAAAATCTCGATTCTCATATTTCCCTCAATTTGAGCAAAAAACAAAGGAGAAAATCCCTCAAATAGGAAGAAGAGAGCCTAAACTCCTCTATAATGGCAACCCGAATGCATAGGGATCCCTAATGAATGCCTCTACACTAATTTAATAGAAATTAGAGGGTTAGAATGCTCATACAAATTGGGAGATAGATTTCCAATGCAAAATCCCTTAGATCTAAAATCCATTCAAACTCCAAGTGCTCCAATCCCTCCAAGCCTGCCAATAGAGCCTTCTCCTCACCATGGGGAAGAGAATGAGGCTAATTTGGGTCAATTTAAAGAAAAATTGATAGTAGGAACAATTTGGGGAAAAAGCTTCAAATTTGGGTTAGGGTTTTGAATGAAAGAGGGAGGAAGATGATGAAGTTATGCTTTATAAGGAAAGTTGGCTGCCATAGGGGGTTAGGGTTAGGGTTTTAGGCAATGGAAAAAGTCCACTAAGCCCTCATCTTTAGTCATGACAAGATTAGGAAAAGTCCTTTCCTCCTAATTATGTATTAAGTCAACTTTCTAATTAATCTTGTTAGTATAACTAAAGGATAACTAAAGTTCAATTAGGCTAAACCTAATCATTTTGTTGGGTGGTCATGTCAACCGATTTAGGTCCTCTAGGGTCACTAACGACCATTCAACTAATGGCTAACCACTAGTCATTTTCAAAATATAACATATGCACTATATTAAATATTATAGCTAATTAATCAAAATATATATTCTAATTTTAAAAAGTAATTTATCAGTCAAAATATAATATGAATTTACAATAATAACAGGAAATAGGAAAAGTCGAAAATACCCCTCTATCTGAAAAGTGATGGTTACAAGGGTGGTGGAACAGTGGCTGTGGAAATCTTGCCCCTTCTTGTTGGCACCAGTTTTATTCATAGCATTGGAGGACTTGGGGGCCATGGTCGAAGAAGAACCAGTTACATGAACTTTTGAGAATTTGAAAGTTTAAAAGTTTGAAAGAGAAGGATGCGTGAAAACATTCTCTCTTCCAACTCATCCATTTTCAGAAGTTCATGTAGCCATTCGAATTCTACGGTGGCAGTTGTCACACCACAACTCCATAGAGCCTAAAGTTAGGTATCAGGCGTGATGTCATACAAGTCTAGATTGCACTTGTATATGACAAGACTATGAAATTGTAAAAGATTTATCGCAAAAGATATATCACAAAGAAGTCATATAGAATATAAGAAATAAATCTTTTCTATTGAAAAATAGCTGGTTACAAAGGCTGTCAATAGCCCCATGAATATGCCAATTTGGCTTAAAATGCTCATGATCTCTCTTTCTCGCAAAGGATCTCGTCGTTCCGTAAATAATGTCTTATATATCCAAGCAAACATCCTCGAACGAACATCTTCATGTTGCCAATATGAGCTCCAATGCCTCAGTACGACAAGCGAATCTTTGTCCCTGAGGAGTTGGGTACTAATAGATATCGCATATAGGTGAGAAAATTTACTTGCCTAAATTGATACTAAGTAATCATGTGAAGCATACACTTTATATGGTGATCTTTATAATCTTGTCTTAGGTTTAGTTTAATGGCATACATATTGTGTCTTATAAGCATACACGTGTCACACAAAATAACAGTTCATCTTACCCAATACAACCATTATCCTTCCATATTAGTTCAACATATATTACTTAATACTTACCATTCTTTCTTGTCATGATAAAGATAACATTTATAACACCAATGTGTCAAGATCTGTATACACAAGACATTTGTTAGCCTTTATAAAATACATAACATGGGGGGGTGGTCATCCTCGTGACCAAATAGCTAAGCCTATAAGCAAATAACATTACCATATATACACCCTAAGTATATGAGGTCATTGGCACAATAAGCCATATTGGGAGGTTCATCTCAATATAATGGTAATTCCTTCGCGTCTAGGTAGCTAACCTAACCGAAGGTCTTTGATACCTATATTACGATGCACCCTTCCAGTCGGGTAAGTCATTTGAGGAAAAACATTACCTGGTGCACAAGTTGTCCATAACCATACAATATGCGTGAGCAGTTAAGAAACTATAAAAACTTATGCATGGTCTAAGCCCAAATACAGAAATCACACATCAACTCACATCTCCACACTTCTATTTCCATGCATGTTCCAATTGGCAACCCGCAGGCCCTAACAAACCAATGAACGCCACATCCAACCATTCCGTGGGTACTAGTTTCATGGTTTCAAACCCTAACTATTCAGTTTGCTGACGAAGTCTACCATTTACACGCTAATATTTTTATGGCATTGTGCCACAACTGCTCATTTTGCTAATGAAGTCTCTTACCACATACGACTCGTGTACTGGAGCATGCTCTGTACTGTTCTATGTTCTACGACTCATGCAGTAATGCACGCTTCGATACAGTTATTCAGTGTTCTATGACTCATGCACTGATGCACGTTCTGGGACTATTATTCAATGTTTTTTATTCCTGTACTGATACACGCTTCGATATAGTTATTCAATGTTATATAAAATATGCACTGATACAGGCCTTGATACAGTTATTCAATGTTCTATGACTCGTACACTGATGCACGCTCTGATACTGTTATTCAATATTCTACAACTCATACATTGATGCCTGCTTCGAAATCTATGACTTGTGCACTAATGCATGCACCGATACAGTTATTCAATATTCTATACTTAGTTTCGACCGACAAGGTGATACAAAATTATTTGATCTACTCAACCAGGCATTATTGAAGTAAATTTTTATTAAGACATGAAGGAGAAGGAATGAAGCGTCAGAGCCCAGTCACCTATATCGATACAGTCTGATTACTGAACTATACGATCTGGCACAATACACGATCTTCTTAACTGGTATAACCATATACGCATCGTGTGCTCCTCAATCATCCAACCCGACCATATTAAGAAAGACTATATAACCCCCAAAACTTGCTATCCTTGTACTACCCCGAACTAACCCATTGATCAATCTACGATGCTGAATCTGTGCTACTATCTACAATGGGACAAAATATCGACCTCAGAGAACTCGGCGTAAAGCCTACACATGAAACCAAACCCAAGTTAATACTTCGTCGAATCAATAAACCACCATATTGCACCGTACATAGTAGGGCATTACATAATATACTACTCAGAAAAAGTTATGTTCTAAAACTTAAAGCCACACTCAATCCACATGTTTCTCTCGACTGTTTCAAGATTTAGTTCCATGCAACTTACATATCACTTATTTCAATTCACCATCATTGTTCTGTTTTTGACATTTATGCAACTTTCTTAACACGCCACAATCTTCCCTGCATATACATTTGAATTCAGCATACCACTTAGTTTGGATCGTATACATATTTTAGGCGTTCCGGAAATATAAGCATTTTAGCCAAGCCAAGTGATAAAGAAATTGAACATGCTATAGCTGCAGCTTCATTCTCGAATACTAACCATTCCATACTCTCGATTGAACTAATCCTAGTGTCCATTCACATAACTCATAACTATTCCAGAACACATGACTCTCTATCGATAAATCTTTACACTAGACCTAATTCATAACCGCATCCCATCTCTATACTTTTCTATTGATAATCTAACACACGCTTGCATTAAGCCATTGCAAATACAAACACAACGAGTCTCTACAGTACATTCTCGTCCAACTGTTATCTACCTCTTGCACAAGTCAAGTCTCTATCCGACCATTCATGAAGCCTCGCTGATATGGACTAAATCTAACATATCCAAAAATCTTTTGCCTAAAACATCCTATAACTCGCACACAACTAGTTCGATACAACTACTATTCTCTGAACTGCCAACACATCAATAGTTGGGTCTACCCAGACACCATACTAAATTCTTCCAACACAAGAGGTCAACTTAAATCGACGATATCATTGTTTACCAATCCGTAATGAAATCCATTTCCTCAATAAAATTTTTGTCCACCTCCAACTCTCAAAAGTACTTCGATATGTTATCGTGTCCTTTGATATATCCCCTATCATCAGTCGAATCCATAACCCATAGTAATTATTATTCAGTTCTCTTCATCAAATTCAAAGTCACAACTTATATGATAATTCCATCAAAACATTTCCGATCACTCACCTTGATTCTCTAACAACTTGTATCATGTTCCATATAATGAAACCAACGATGCTCAAACTCAACATTCTCTCTAACATAAACTTTTCCTCTGATACGCCTTACATTCAATCCTCTATCAAATATGAAATCACCAACCAAATTTCCAATATAATCCTAACTTGTCCTTTTTGTTAACTTCGATCATAAGTTCAACACAAGTAACCTCAACTGTTACCTGAATCAAACTCTGACAACACAAATCCCAGGGTCATTCCCTTTTTCCTCTTTCTTGTACATAACACAATTCTCGTAACTGTCTATCCATATAGCTATGATATGTTGGTCTGTCAAATATCTATTCCGATTATCGACCAACAAATTTATTCGAGTATTCATTCAACCGACCATCAAAATCCAACTAAATTATTTTCAGCCGAAGGCTATCCCATAAAATCCTGAAACTAATATTCGATCGCCTAGGCATATCTTCAATATGCAACACTTAATATTTATCCTCGACCAAATTCCTTATGTGACATCATTGCGGTCGTCCTATAGGTCTCCAACTTCACTTTGATTTGGGGGTCAAGTCTTCTAGGGTTAGCTGTCTAGAAGCTATGCTCGATAATTATAGATCATCAATGATGGACATTATCATATCCTGGGGACAAACCATAACCAAACAATTCTATGGGACTCTATCTTAAATCCAAAAATAATCCTTCCTATTTGCACAACTGATGCGTCATTACCATCTGAATAACTTATGCACTATTGCCGATGATTTCGCCAACCAACAAAACATCTATCTGATTAGGGTCTGAGTCTATCAACCAAAATCAATATCCAAGACACAAGCTCACTAAAGCCATCCTCAATAACTCTATCGTCATGCCCTTAATCCATCAGAAAATTTTTGATCACCCTATTCGACTTCTTATACTGCTACTTACAAAAATCTTGATATCATAGGCATGTTCCATTTTGTCTTCTTACAACGTGCTTAAGTTTTCTCTCACATCCATTTCGCTCGAGCGACATACTAAATTATTCTGACAATATAGTCCTGTTCAGTTACCTTTAAAGGTCTATTCTGTTATGATCCTTGTTTCCATTTCATTTTTTAAAACTATATATTCCAACAAGCCTTCTTCTATACCCATTCTGATACACTATGTCCATTTCGAAACTGCGAGGGTCAACTTTGAATATGCCTTAACATCAACTTGACTCGCATCGCATTTATCCATTCTTCATAAAGAAATTTTTCGTACCCGTTACACTATTTCATAATTAGCTGCATTCTACTATACCTCGATCATGTACTAACTGTCAACGTCAAAAACCTTGAGTAATAACGATCATATCCTCTATGTTTTATGTGACTCAATAATACTGCTCCTTCAGACTCAAACAAGTTTCCTTATGCACAACCAACAATTTTTTTACGCTTACAAAATTTGGGGCCCATGTTTGTTACTCCCCGTTACATAATAATCCATCGCATACATATGTACGCATATAGACTATTTGTTTCCTTAGCCTCGATTGTTTGTGCCAACTAATATCCCATTGAACTTCCAAATTGTGCAAGCAGATTATGACATTCGATTTTCTATCCAACCTTCCAACCATTTCCTTGGCGTAAAATCATTTTGTTATTCTCAGCCAATCGTCCAACTTATACTTTCTGAATTCTCATCTGACGTATCATTTATTGACATGAGTATGCCCATGATTAGTCAAACAAAATTCATCGAAGAATACTAGAACCAAATATTGTCATACAATTTCCCAACCGAGTCTCGACACTATCCATCCTTTGCAGGTAGACCTACCACTAACCATCTTGCGAGATCATACCGATCACAAACATAACTTTCATTTACTCAAGTCCGACACGTAACCAAACTGACCCATTTCCATCATCTTACGATTTTTCGATCCCATCGGTTGTATCTCGTGCAACGTTCATTCTCGATATTCCAAGCCATTACTCGAATTTGTTCAACATATTTGTTATCCTTTCGATGTTCCCATATACAACATTACCACATACATGATATCTTCAAACAAATCGACTTGTTGTACTAAAGCAAGAAACATCTCCCAAATTGACTTGTTGTACTGATGCAACAACGCCATATGGTGGTACTCGATATCATCAAAAAAATTTAAGAAATATATGCAGCATTACACAAAATTATATAAACTAATTGTGTGGAACATTCATTGTAGTCATTCAATCGTGAAAGCAACTTAGAATTGAAATAAAACAAAAGGAATATATGAGGAAGTAAAACCTAGTACACTACTACCACTATGTCATACCTCGACTCCGCAAATCCTAAAGTCATCCATTGACATAATGTCATACAAGTCTAGATTGTACTTGTAGAAGACAATAATATAAAGAGAAAATTTGAATTGCACCCTACTTTATTGGTCATATTTCATGGTGCACATCAGTGCTTTACTATTAAGTCACTCCCCATATTTTACGGATTCCGTCCAACATTAACGATCAACTGGGTTGACCCAATTTTTTGGACCTAATTACCTTCATCTTCTTTCCAAGCTTTTCGTATACAACTACAGCTCCCGCTCCCACGCCGCTCCTGTTCGCAAATGACGCCACCCCCCCTCCACCGTGCCTCCACTCCCCCACAGTGCCGTGTCCCTCTCCCACGCCTATGTTGTTTCCGCCGGGGGAGCGGGCCTGGAGAGTGCATTATCAAACACTAGCATATGGAAACAATATGACACCAATAGTAGGTGACTACTATAGGATTCTAACTAAAAACCTCGTTATTCTTGTCTTGCGGTTGTCTAAAGATTGAAGAATGGGCGCTCATCCGCTATTAGTAATTATCAAAGTTTTGCTTCCCAAGCTTCTTCACTTCGACTTTGAGAGATTTCAAGTACTTAACAGCTTCATCAAGACAGGCAGGTGTACCCATGTTGTCTTCGCCAGACGGAGCGGAAGAGGGGGCACATCATGGGGGAGCAGTGACAGGGGCATGGGGCAGGGGGCGGCACGCGGGGTTGGTAGTGGTGGTGATGATGAAGGTGGTAGTGGTGATGGTGGTGTTGGTATTGGCGAAGGTGGTGGTAGTGGTGATGGTGATGGTGAAGGTGGTGGTAGGGATGGCGATGTTGGTGTTGGTAAAGGTGGTGGTGGTGGTGGTGGTGAATGTGATGGTGATGCTGGTGGTGGTGATGATGGCAAAGAGCTGAGCGAGGTAGGGGAGAAGGGGCCAGCATGGCTGGTAAGGCAGGTGGCTGTCGGCTGCTGGAAAAGAAGATGAGTAATTTGGTCTAAAAAATTAGCTCAACCCAGTTGACCATTAATGTTGGACGGAATCCCTGAAATGTGGGGAGGGGGGTGACATACAATGTGGTAAAACACTGGGGTGCACCTTGTAATATGACCAATAAAGTGGAGTGCAACTCAAATTTTCTCTAATATAAAATATTAAAAGGTTTATATCAGACGATAACATTTTCAGTGGAAGAAACTGAGTAAAAAAAGTCACATAGAATATACGAAACAATTCGCTTTTGTTAACAAAACAACTGTTTACAAAGGCTCTCAATAGCTACATAAATATGCCAAGTTGGTTACAAAACTAATGATCTCTCTTTCTTACAAAGGATCTCGTCGTTCTATACATCATTAGGGCTGTGCACATTTAAGTCAAACCGACCAAATCGAACCGAACCAAACCGAACCGATCGATTTTTAACCGAACCGATGGTTCGATCGGTTTGGTTCGACTACACATTTTTTAAAACCGATCGGTTTGGTTCGGTTCAAGGTTTCATTATTCCAAAATCGATTAAAACCGAACCGAACCAAACCCTATATGAGTGTTAGATTATTAGGGTTGGGTTGGACCGGTTGGTGGGGGATACCGAGACTACTAGGCTAGTATTAAATAATTGGGACTAAGCAGCAGTAAATGAAAAGAAAAGTGAAAACTTTTCTTCTCATTCTTATGTATAATTGTTGTGCACATTTTTTCGTATGGTGATTATGACATAGGTCACTCTCATTCCATAATATGCATCTTCTTCATTGTACTGACTGTTAAAATTTGAAATTGAATGGTTTATACTAGGGGTTGTTATTTGGCAGCGGTTGTTGCTTCTTCTTTTTTCCAATTGAAGTTACATAGTAGTTAATAAATTAGCCATACAAGACCACACAAAAAGTTGATGGTAGTCCATTTTTTTCCTGTGATTGACAATGTTACTTCCAAATCAGATCAAGTCCATTTTTTCCATGTGATTGACTGAAGTTCCACACCACAAAATAAGCAACAGTATCTAGATTAATTGCAGTCCATTTTTTTCTGTGATCAAAACCGACCAAGTCGAACCGAACCAAACCGAACCAAGTCGGTCGGTTTCAAAACCGAACCGACCAATTGGTTGGTTTGGTTCGATTTTGATTATTTTCAAACCGACTAGCTTCGGTTCGACTTCGGTTGTGACCAAATAGGTCGACCACCGACCGATGCACACCCCTATACATCATGTATTATATATCCAAGCAAATATCTTCCGCTGAACATCCTCATGTTGCCAATTCGAGCTCCAATGCCTTAGTACGACGAGCGGATCTCCATACCTGGGGAGTTGGGTACCAGTACACATCGCATACAGGTGAGTGAGAAAATCCACTCGCCTAAATTGATACTAAGTAATCATATGAAGCATATAGTTTATATGGTGATCTTTCTATTTTTGTCTTAGGTTTAATTTCATGGCATAACGTATTGTGTCTTAAAAGCATACTCGTGTGACACAAAACAATAGTTCATCTTACACAACATATACCATCACCCTTTCCTGTCAGTTCAACATGTATTACTCAATACTTAACATCCTTCCCTGTCATATTAAAGATAACATTTATAACATAAGTGTGTTAGGATCTGTGTCCCTACACCAGACATTTGTTAGCCTTTATAAAATACATAACATAGGTATTTATGTTCATCCATACGACCAAATAGCTAAGCCTATAAGCATATGACATTAGCATACAGCCTAAAAATATGAGGTCACTGGCATGATAAGTCATATTGGATGATTCATCTCGATATGATGGTGATTTCGTCGCGTCTTGGTAGCTAACCTAACCGAAGGTCCGTGATACCCATATTTTGATACACCCTTTCAGTCGGATAGCAAGCCCTATTGCAGGTCCCGTAATACCACATGTCGAAGCACGCCTACATAATTTCCCTTATGTCGAACGATTCTGGTGACCCCAAGAAATCGTTCAAGGAAAAATATTACCTTGTGTACAATTTGTCATGACCATGCAATATGCGTGAACAGTTAAGAAACTGTAGAAACATACGCATGGTCTATGCCCAAATAAAGAAATCTTACAACAACTCACATCACCATACTTCTATTTCTATGTTCTAGTTGGCGACCCGCAGGCCCCACAAACCAAGGCACCATGCCACATCAAACAGTTTCGTGGGTACCAGTTCCATGGTTTCGAACCACAAATGTTCACTTCACTGACGAAGCCTACCATTTGTATACCAATAGTTTTAAGGTACTGCCATAACTTATCACTTTTCTAGCAAAGTTTCTTACCACATACGACTCGTGCACTAGTGTATGCTCCGTATCGTTATTCTATGTTCTATGACTCATGAACTAATGTATGCTTCGATACAGTTATTTAATATTCTATGACTCGTGCATTGATGTACGCTCCGGTACTGTTATTCAATGTTTTTCAACTCATTCATTGATGCATGCTTCGATACAATTTTTCAATGCTATACGAATCATGCACTGATACACGTTTTGATGTAGTTATTCAATGTTCTATGACTTGTACACTGATACACGCTTCGATATTGTTATTTCAATGTTCTATGACTCATGTACTGATTTCGGCTTCCATACATTTATTTAATCTTCTATGACTCGTGCACTGATGCATGCTCCGATACAGTTATTCGATGTTCTATACTTAGTGTTCGACCTATAAGGTGATATAAAATTCTTTGATCTACTCAGCCAGGCATCATTGAAGTACATTTCTATTAACACATGAAGAAGAAGGAAAGAATGGTCAGAGCCCACCCACCTGTGCCAATATAGCCTGATTACTGAACCATGTGCTCCAATGTAATACACGATCATCTTAACTAGTATAACCTTATGAGCATCATGTGCTCCTCAATCATCCGACCTGACTAGATTAAGGAAGACTACATTATCATCCAAATCTTGCTATCTGTTTACTACTCTGAACTAACCTAATAATCCATCTATGATGTTGACTTTGCGCCACTATCTAAAATGAACCAAAATATCGACCTCAAAGAACTTTGTATAAAGTATTCACATGAAACCATACCCAAATTAATACTTCTTCGAATTAATGAACCATCATAGTAGAACTAGTGTTAAGGAATTATACCTACGACGGGAAGATGAAGACACTTTCCAGCAACCTCGAGCAGTCACGACCCTAAGATCTTCTGCATGTATTCCTTTTTCGGGTTCGATGTCGTGTGGACGACGATCTTCCAACCTTTTCTTCTCCTTGGCACCCTCCCTTTCTCTCCTTACGTGAATTACGAATTTAGAGGAAGCTTCTTATTTTTGATATCTGTTGACCATGCCAACGACAAAGCAGATGTCTGGTCTCGTACATAACATTGCATACATTAAGCTTCCTACTGCTGAAGCATAAGGAACTACTTTCATGTTCTCTATCTCTTTAGGTGTCTTCGAACACTGCTCCTTTGATTGAGCAATTCCATGCCTAAAAGGTAAGAAACATTTCTTAGGATTTTGCATGCTAAAATGAGTCAGTACAGTATTGATATAGGAAGCTTGGGACAAGCCCAACATCCTTTTCTTGCGATCTCGTAGAACTTTGATCCCAAGGATGTGACATACTTCTCCTAATTTTTTATATCAAACTGTTTGGATAACCATACCCTTACATCTGATAACACCTTCACATTGTTTCCAACGAGCAAGATGTCATCTATGTAAAGTACTAGGAATACCACCACGTTTCTGTCACACTTTCTGTATATACATGATTCATCCTGACATTAATCAAATCCATAGGATTTTATCACCTAATCAAAATATATGTTCCAAGATCTGGAAGCTTGCTTAAGTCCATAAATGGACTTCATGAGCTTATAAACAAGATGCTCTTGGCCCTTTTTAATGAACCCGTCTGGTTGCTTCATATAGATGTCTTCCTCAAGACTTCTATTAAGGAAAGCTGTCTTGACATCTATTTGCCAAATCTCATAATCAAGATGAGTTGCAATAGATAAAATAATTCGGATAGACTTAAGCATGGCTACTGGCGGAAAGGTTTCCTCGTAATTGATACCCTGTCTTTGAGTAAAATCTTTTGCAACAAGCCGAGCTTTAAAGTTTTCAACCTTACCATCTGATTCTCTTTCTCTCTTATAAACCTAGTTGCATCCAATGGCTTGTACTACACCAACGAGTGGTTCTACAAGCTCCCAGACCCAATTGGAACCCATAGATTCTATTTCAGATATCATTACTTTTTGCCAAGGCTCTGCATCTTTATCTTGGAGTGCTTTATTGTAGGTACATGGATCATCATCTTGTTCCTCAGGGATGAAGTCTGACGAATCTTCCAATAACATATATCTATCAGGTTATACCACAACCCTCCCACTACGACGAGGCACTATCGGTTATGGTATAACATTTTTGACACGTTGTGAAGTTACTTGTGGTTCATCCTCTTGTACTGTTGGTACTGAACTACTTGGTGTCTTATCTCTCAGTTCTTGTAGAATAACTCTACTTGTGGTTTATGGTTCATCACATAGTCTTCCTCTAAGAATCGGGCATTAATGCTAACAATGACCTTCTGATCCTTAGGACTCTAAAATAAACCTCCTTTCATTTCTCTTGGATAGCCAACAAACAAGCGTACTTCTATACGATATTTCAACTTATCTGGTTTTCCATTCAGCACATGTGTCGGACTACCCTAAATTCGAACATATTTCAGACTAGTCTTATGCCCAATCCACAGCTCTGTGGGAGTAAGAGGTACTGACTTAGAAGGAATCAAGTTCAAAATATAAGTTAAGTCTCTAAGGCATATCCCAAAAACGAATCTGGTAAATCCATATAACTCATCATTGATCTAACCATCTCCATAAGAGTTCTATTCCTTCTTTCAGCTATACCATTCTACTGGAGCGTTCCAGGTGCAGTCAATTGGGTTGTAATTCCAGCCTCTAATAAATAATCCCTAATCTCTCCAAAAAGTTACTCGCCACCACGAGCTGAACGTAATGACTTGATACATTTTCCATGACGTTTCTCTATTTTTGCCATGTACTCTTTGAATTTCTAAAAGCACTCAGACCTGCGGCGCATCAAATAAATGTATCCATTCCTTAAATAATCGTCAATAAATGTGACAAAATATTCAAAGCCACCTCTAGCCTGGATAGTTATGGGTTCACACAAATTATAATGAACCAATTCCAATACATCTTTGGCCTTGTACCCCTTCGCTGTAAAAAGCCTTTTGGTTATTTTACCTTCCAAGTAGGATTCACATACTAGTAGTGCCTCCGCTTCCAATGAACTCAAAGATCCATCTTCAACCAGTCTTTGAATCCTTCTTAGGTTAATATGCCCTAATCGCAAGTGTCAAAGATATGTTTGGTTCATACAAGAATGTTCTTTTCTCCTATTTAAGTTAGATGACATATTATTCATTTTTATAAGTTGCATTGTGGGCAAAATAGGATTAATGACATACAGATTATCAACTAATGCACCAGAATAGATAAAATATTTATTCTTTCTAATAACAATATTGTCATTAAAATAAACTGAATATCCATCCTTAACTAACATAGAAACAGAAACTAAATTCTTTCTAAGTGAAGGTGCATAAAGACAATATCTTAATGTCAAAGACTTATTTCTACCAAAAGATAAAGTAACATCTCATATTGCAACGACCGCTACTTTTGTAGTGTCATCCATGAACAAACATATCTCTCCATCACTGAGCTGCCTGGTTTCCTAGAACCCCTGCAATGTATTGCAGACGTAATTAGTGGCTTCGATATCTATACACCAGGTGTCGATAGATAACACTAATAAACATATTTCAACTACTAGTAAATAAGATACACCTTCTTTGTTCTCTTATTTGAGAAGTGGACAGTCACTCTTCCAATGTCTTGACCCTTTGCACTTGAAATATTGCCTTTTGACTTTTTCACAGTACCTTGAGGTCCCATGCCTTTTTTGCTGAGTTTGTTTGTTTCTGAATGTTATTCTTCTTCTTACCGCCTTTTGGGTTAGAAGTAGAAGCCTTTTCAGAAACATAAATATGACCACTCTGCCTAAAGAGAGCTTCAGCATCCTGTAGCTCTTTCGCAAGTTCTGCCATCATGTTGTAGTTAAGGCAAAAATTGACAAAACTTTTAGGCAGAGTCCCGAGAATGATATCGACCTGGAATTCCTTATCAATTTTAGCTCCAAGCATCTCCATCTCATTCAGATGACCCATCATCTTAAGAACATGATCCCTTATTGGCATACTTTCAGCCATTTTTGTATTCATCAAACACTTTATAGCAAACTACCTAGCTACTCTATTCTGATGTCCGAAGAGTTCTTTGAGATTATACATCATGTCATAAGTTGTGGTCATGGCTTGATGCTGATGTTGTAGTACATTTGACATAGATGTCAGAATGTAACACCGTGCCATCTCATCTATCTTTATCCACTTCTTATAAGCCTCTTTGACCTCTTCATCAGAATTAGCATCAGGCTTAGGTGGTCATTCCTTATTGAGTACATAATTGTACTCTTCAGCAGTTAGGACAATGTCCAAATTACGTTTTAAGTCAACATAATTAGGTTCAGTAAGTTTGTTTTCTTTTAGAATCACCATAAGTGGACTGAAATAACCCATTTTTTAAATCCTGAAAATGACATAAATAAAAATTATGTGGGGCAAAAAAATTTTGAATTAATTAAATATTGATTCCCTCAAAACAATAATAAGAAATTCACCAACACCTTGAACACCATGAATTTAGCATGCCACTATAGTGTGGACGTATACAAATTTAACTTTGTTCAAGTATATTTTTTATTAATTTTACTATCATGTCAACATAACTTTATGATAAATAAAATTAATCTGTTGGTCTTGCTCCGGTCATACAAATAATAGCAGTGACTCCGATGGGGAGGATACCATTATTTGTATCTAAGGGTATACCATTACTCAATACTAAGTCCATTATCTTGTAATGAGTTCCTTCAGATGGAAAAGTGAACACATATTAGATAACTTTTTATAATTATCCCTAAAGAAGTTTGTACTGGTGATCCATAATTATATTCATCCGATATGGAGGAAGGCACTAAAACCAACACGCAAGTGTAATTACATCACCTACAACCTAGTAATGGAGACCATGGGATTTATACTAAATAAATTCCCTCTTCCACTTAGTTATTTAACAATAAAAGTTTTTCTACTAGTTGATATTATGTCCATGTTGTCCATTATTAATGCAGGCTTAGTTTTTCATAAAAAACATCTATAGAATAAAAAATATGCATAATCAAAAAAATCAAAATGCCAATAAATATTAAAAAAATCCAACTATTATGATCATCTTTTTTGCTCCGTCCTCAATATTCTGAATCCAAAATCGGGCACTGCGCAGACTTATTCGGGGTTCGACCTTCATCGAAAATTATTTGTCTACCTCTGGACTACTTAAAACTAGCAACTCATCTGGCATCAGAAACAGCCACCACTGTCATCATGATTGATTAAAAAATAATTGAAATTATATCAATCCTATGCCTCCCGAAGGAGTTCACACATAATCTAGATTGAAAGATTAAAATTATAAGCATGATCAACCCTCATAATTTTAATTACATCCACAACAACAACATCCACGATATGTTCGAGGTTTAAAATAACATAAACAAAATATGCATTGGACCATAATACTTGGATCTAAGATGCCTGTAAAACTGAGTTAGAACGGATCTACATCTACAGAATATTACACAACGCAAGTTTTATTGGACAACATGGATGTATCAATCAATACGCATATCCAAGGTGGCTCTGATACCAATTGATGGAACTGGGGATTCCCGGTAACCCATGTTTGGTGTGCGTATTGATCGATGGAAGTTTAACAGATCTAAGACGTGTTCTAACACTTCATAGCGGAACTAGAGTTCACGAATTATACCTACAATAGGAAGAAGAAGACACTTTCCAGCAACCTCGAGTAATCATGACCCCAAGATCTTCTGCACGTATTCCATCCTCGAGTTGGATGTCGTGTGGGCGATGATATCCCAACCTTTTCTTCTTCTTATGTCACGAGCACCCGCTTTTCGGACGCGAGCTCGTGAGCAAGCTAGCTACGTATCGAGCGGACTCCAGCCCGACTCGAATACGTAAACGCTGTCAAGGCTATGGTATACTGCCAAATCATGGCAATGTAATCTATATCTCAATCCACAATAAAAATATGAAACATAAATGATCAATTATGGGTCATAGTCTGCAGTCCATTAGCATATCGTTCGATTAGACTCCAAGAACAATATGAGTCTATAAAATAAGTAGAATATATCCTGGTATGGAATATAAAGCACGAAAGGATAATAAGGAAATATCACAAACAAATACCTATATCCCTGCAGGTGTAATCACTACCATCATGATCCGCTAACTAACTCCACGCAATCAGCTACCTGAAGAGATCATCAGGTCCTCAGAGGACTAGAAAGATACAGGAAGAACATGCCACTATGACAGTAAATAACATGCATAAAGGGAATGACGAAAATATGGTACTCTACTTCTAAACAAATACATGACAACGCAACATCAAGGACAATGTTCAACACTTGGGCTAACATACAGGATACCATGACAATCGTAGCTCATCTGAAACTAACAACCAACAGAATAATCACAATCGCATCTCCTCCGAGAATAACAACCAACAGAATATCACAACCGTAGCACGAAACTAACGGCCAACAGAATCATCAATACAATCGAAGCTCATCCGAACTACCGGCCAACAGAAACTATCATATAGCCCACATGCCTAGTAAATGTCCTCTCTGTCTCAAGGAACTATACAGTGTCTAGTCATGTCAACTCAAGTCAAGATACAAGTAAGGTATAGGTCAAGACATACTAATGAATGTGGCATAGGACTAAGCAACACTATCATGATCTATACATGGAGTGGCAGTGATATGCAGGATAAAGAGAATATTGTACGTGCATGTAAAATGAGAAAAATATCACTGGCATGAACATAAGAAGCTTGTAATGGAATATGACAGGAAAGAAACTGCAATATAGAAAAATGCATAAAAAAACTGTAGAGTGGGCAAGGTATACTTGCCTGTGGTCCAAGGTTGTGTTGGCTCCTCCAATATCACGCCTAGCCAAAACACGCATATTGATAGATACAAGGTTAATATTCTTCTTATAAAATTGTATTAATGCATATTACTTAATCCTAATTATTTATATATTAGTACACTTAGGTTATCCAAAGTTATATACTGAAAACTTGTTTTTCTAATTACCTTGTGAAATTAAGAGGCAAATATTTTAGAGTTTAGGTATAGGGTGGCAATTACTAATTAGTAGGAGGTTTTATACGGAAAAGTGCAACTAAAAGCTAACATGTAAAGAGAAATATTCTCTTTCAACAAAACCATCCACTATTCTAGTTAAAGAAAATGGGGGCTTATTTGCAAATAAATACCACCATGACTTGTTGTTCTTTGAACAACAAGAAAGAGATATATATAATGCCAATCAATTAGATAGCCTAGTAATTAATATGTCAAGTCACCTACCTATACCTATTTTAATTTGGCTAACTTATATATTTGAATATACACCTTATGGTGAATAGTAGCCAATATCTTTTCCTACTTTTTTTTTTATTTCAAAGTCACAGCACACATATTTAGGTTAGGTGTTAACATATATATTAATCAAGAACATTCATGCTAAATAAAATAAAATGAAGGGGCTACACCAACTTGTTAATGGGGAGGGTTTGTTTTCACGTGAAGTTATTGCCCACCTTTATCATGTGCACAGTTGCTTCCTTCCTATATATTAACTTAGTGAGTAGAAGCCATGTGAATGGTGTAGTTCCTCTTGCTTCTAAATAAAGGGCGACAGGGGCTCGAATATTTACCAGTTGCTTGATTGGCTTCCCTTGTGGAAGAGACAGCGTTGGAAGAAGTCCGGTTGTGCACGGCAAGGTTGCACTTGTAGGCCGAAATCCACGTCGTAGTCAGGTGGGCGATGAAGGCCGGGCTGTGCTGAATTTTGTGTGGAGGCGAAATTGGCGACTAGCATGAGAATTGGTGCCCAGTCGTCAAGGCGAATCGGCGGCTTTGGTGAAGTCGGCTACAGAGTGTCACCGTTCGGTAGTTGATGGTAGAGGACGCAATAAAAGGATGGGTGCTGGTGTGCGAGAGAAAGGAGTAGGAAGTTTAAGAACGAGAGGTTGTATATATAGCAGGTGCCTTTTCGTGTATGGATAGAACTTAAAGAGATAAAGCAGAATCCGAGGAGGATCGGTTCGGCTCGACTGGTTTATTTGATTTGTAAGATTATAATAAGGATTTGATTCAATATACTATTATTCCAGGGTCCATATATTTATTATATACAGTATCTTTAGGAGTGATCCATATTCATTTAAAGTATCCTTTATACGATTATATATAGAGATATAGTCATCTATGAACTTATATAAATATCTTTCTATCCATATTTAATAACTGTGAATATTTATCCATACTTATCTTATATATTTATTCCTCTAAGTCTAGTTAATAATAAATAAATAAATAAATAAATGTAATTTAGGAAAATTTTGAAATTTTGCAGGGGATTTACATCCTAGAAATTATCATTTAAATCAAATAAACAAATAAATAAATATTTTAAAAAAATTTGGGAAGGGGAGCTACACCTTGGCAGCCCTCTCTTTCTTTCCTTACGTGAATCATGAATTTAGAGAAAGCTTCTTATTTTTTATAAAAACCTGACGGCCAGAGAATAGATGATGTATATATATAAGGCTACGGTAGGAACCATGAGGAGAAATTAGGGTTAGGTCTCCTAACGGATCTGGGTATCCCGTGTTTAGCCCGAACACACAACCCATGTCCATTAACAATAGCTCGGTCCACTAAAGAGATATTATTGCACTACCTTCATAATCCTAAATTATAATTGTGGGCTCCATTTATTATAAGCTCGTTTGGCTCCCCATGTTAAGATATCGAATGTTCGTCGATCAAATTAAGTTACTGACAACTATATTGATCGACATCTTTTATCCTTAAGTAGTACCACTCAACTTTATTTGTTATGTCAGATACAATCCACCTGCAGGATTTATATGACAATCCTTATGAGCTCCTTAAGGGGACATCATCAACCCGACGTATCGGGATATAGATTTCTTGTATAATCAACAGCCCATCATACATACAATGTTATTATCCAATTCATAGAGGTTGTTGACCCATAATGAATCTCACTCTTTTATGAGTCAAAGTAATGCATACTGCATATACATGTCTGTTATTATATCCGAATTAAGAGCACAAGCATCCAAATAATAGAGGTAGTTGTTCTCTTATGTAGTCAGTATAAAGAGAACAATCTCAATTGGTCCTATTCAATACACACAAAGTATACTAGTGTAAACATATAGTCAAGATAGACTAATACCAGATTACACTACAACATATCCAATAGATTTTCCAAGTCCATCTAGGTTGTGAACTATTTATATATTTCATAGGGAACTGATAATATGATCTTCTGTGTGACATCACACACCATATTATCTACAATATAGAATATTAGACACTTGAATTAATACTTGTAACAAATACAATATGCAAACATTTGTCTATATGATTCTCATTCAAAATTTAAGGAAATAAAGTTAATACAAAAGTTATACTTTTAGTATATAACCCTAACAAATGCACCGTATGAAATAGGACATTACAGTAGTTTATATTTTAGGGCTCTTAGTGCTCTCGTTTCTTGTGATCGAGGCACTGTCATGCGACAGTTACGGATCACAATAAAGATTTATTATAGAGAATCTCGTCAGTATGGCCTCAGCAAATTAATGATACGCTCCTGCAACCACATCTTCCCTACATAGCCATCTTCTTCCTGCGAAGCAGTCTTCTCGCAGATAGACTCTTTCGTGCAACATTTTCCTTCCTATAGATAGTTCATTCCTAAGCAGCGAAGACAAGTTATATGACTCTTACTTATGCTTCATTGTTCAGAGTATTTTGAAGAAAGTTGTCCTAAAAACATTGAAGGGGATCTTATAGAAGCATAAAAATCATGAAGATTTAAGCAACTGCAGGAAGTTAACACGTAAGAATGTTCATTTGCGTGAAGTAGAAAGCATCCTTATAAAGTAGTGTCTCTGTCGGAACATCTTTCTGATGATGTGGCTCCCTTCACCAGAATTGTCTTCTAGCGACAAACAACAGTCAAATCACATTTAATAAGCCATATGTGTCAAATTTGATGTGAGAGTCATCGATAGAGAATTGTATAGTATTCAAAGTGATAAACTTTTGAGTAGTTGTCAAATCATTATTGAGTGATGTGCAGAATGGCCACATAATAGAGCAGTCCGTAGGAAGTTTCTTTCGGTGATGACGAGTCTCTTTGTATGAACCTTGCTTCTAGTGGATCGTGCTTCCTGCCAAGCATATTTCAGTATTAACCTTGCTTCCAGTGAACCGTGCTTCCTGAAGCTTATTCCAGTATGAACCTTACTTCAAGTGCATTATGATTTTTGCCAAACTTGTTTCGGTATGAACCTTGCTTCCTGGCAAGTTTTCTTCCAACAAATATACATGAAGTGACATTTCCATGTGTCTATATACGACAAATATGGAGAATATGAAGAAAATTGAGGTGACTCTTTGACAGTTGTCAGAGATCATATAATCTTGGTGCCTGGAGCAGTAGTAGCAGGAAGCCAAGTGGCATAATGTGGCTTCAACTATACAGAAATATGCCTCACTCCTCATATATATAAATACTGTCACATGGCAACATCTTCTTTCAGTCTGCGTGAACATGCATCCACGTGGTAGCATTCCCTTTAACCTCGTGCAAATGTAGGTTAATCAACTAGGCATAAAGTATGTGCTCGTAGGACAGTGCTTTCTACGAACAATGTTTTCCCAAGGTACTGTACTTTTTGCGGGACTTCAACAATAATATTTTGTGACATTTTGGCTATAAGTAGTCTTGATTTTTGTACTACAGATAAAAATAGTATATATGCGCCTAAGCAGCTGTACTCATAAGCATCCTTTCCCTAATGCCCTCTTCCAACTAGTGTTCGTGTATATCAAGAGCTAGCATTTGTAAGATCATCGGATCATCAACAGAGTAAAGGAACCACACACCGGTTCTATCTCCATCGCTACACTCTCTAGAATCAAAAGAATTTTGTATTTAGTGCAACGAAATTCTTTGTACTTGCATAAGTCTTATAAAGTTTTCCTCAAGAAGATAAGCATTATTTTCTGTATGAAACATATGCGCAGTAGTCTGGTTCACTTGGCCTAGAGAGAGCATCTTCGAATTTATATTGGTAAAATCGGATGACCAAAGTGTCGACCCTTGTGTCCATCAAGCCGGTGTCAAACTATGTCAAAACCTCCTCGTCCGTGGATTAGGTAATCTCCAACTGAGTTGCCATCTTGTTCTCGTCCATTTTAGTAAAAAAAAAAACTTTGTTTACTTTAATTGGAAGAACCAAAACTTGTTCATACTGTAATTTCTCTGCATGTAAATACGACATAAGGAAAATCCTATGGTTATATAGGTTTTTTGTTTCTAGAAAAGTGTGACAGAGGTCCGAACATCACACAGTCGCTTTTCTCAATTAACAGTCTGACGCCAATCTTACTGCTTGCTGGTAAGGGGCATGAGAGATGTCATGTTCGATGCGGGTCGAACATTATATGAGCATTTGGCTAAGCTTGCTAGCTTGATTGGGCACATGGAGATGATTACTTGATCATGCATTGTGTAGCTTTTTGTGGATGTTAGTGCTGACGTGACTTCGTCATTAAAAATAGATTTCCTACAACTCGAGGCACTGACAGCATGCCAGAGAGTTAGTGCATAAATGTGCGTCAAACTGCTATTAGAGGCGTTAGTGCATCAAATGCATGTCAGGCTGCTAGCAGATCAGCCGACGTATTAAATGCATGTTAGATCAACACTCTAATAAAGTTGTTCTAACCCAACAGAGTTCGATGGAGATGTCTTCTTTCGGCGTGGTCGACTCTTTCTATGGAGTTGGCTCTTTTGTGGAGCTTCGTCTATATGTGAGCCTTTATACGAGGCTTTCCATTTCTGCAGGGTAGGAAATTCATGCCACGTGGTCAGTCTTTTTAACGACGATCGAGAAGTCAGTATCCATGTGGATCTACCATAAATGCAGTCATAATTGGAACACCCATGTGGCCTCTACAATAATGACGACTATTAATGCAATGACACGTGGGCTCTGCTCACCGATGCAGTCTTTAATGATGACAGTCACATGGGCTCTGACACTTCAGGAGACGTGTCTTTTTATGTCAGTAGATACGTCTCAAAATATATAATTGTCACTCTCATTTTCTGTTATACGTAGTTTTATTATACGTATACAGATTTCTGACATTTGTCAGGTGGATCGTAGTTAGACTTGTCTTGCTTAGCCTAGTCTTGGTTTAATCTTGCCTTGGTTTATTTGGTTTGGTTCAACATGACTTGGCTTGGCTTAGCTTGGCTTGGCTTGGCTTGGCTTGGTTTGAGATAGAGAGGTTGGTATTTAAGTCAACTTCTCTCTCTCTCCTCTATAACTTTCAATTATTTCTTCCCATCTTCTTCATTTACTCTTCTCCACCTACACCCAAGCCCTAGGCAAGTGTAACTTGCTTCATGATGGATCTCAAATTTTACTATTCTTTTGTATTTCTTGCTTGATTCTAAGCCTCTTTAGAACTTGGAGATTTTGGTTTTGAGGGTTACATTTTTGTAGATCTAAGTTTATAATTTTTTTGGTTTTTTTTTGTTTTGATCTCTTAAACCTTGTTATTTTCGAAAACTAATGGTTCCATGTTGTAGAGAATTCAATTTCATTCACTTTAGACCTTTATTTTGTCCAATTTTGAGCCCTTTAGCCCAAGTTATGGACATTGAAAGTTCTAAAATACCATGGCCAAAAGCTTGCTGGTATGGACGACACCTTGTGCACCTTTTGGTCCGCGCACCTCACGCACCTTTTGGTTCGTGCACCTTTCACCTCGTGCATCTTTTGGTTCGTGCACCTTTTGGTTCGCGCACCTTGTACCTCGCGTACCTTTTGGTCCGTGCACCTTGCACCTCGCGCACCTTGTACCTCGCGCACCTTTTGGTCTGCGTACCTTGCACCTCACGCACCTTTTGGTCTGTGCACCTTGCACCTTGTGCACCTTTTGGTTCGCGCACCTTGCACCTCGCACACCTTTTGGTCTGCGCACCTAGCACCTCGTGCACCTTTTGGTCCGTGCACCTTGCACCTCGCACACCTTTTGGTCTGCGCACCTTGCACCTCGCACAACTTTTAGTTCGTGCACCTTACACCCCGCGCACCTTTTGGTTCGCGCACATTGCACCTCGCGCACCTTTTGGTCCGTGCACCTTACAACTCGTGTACCTTTTGGTCCACGCACCTTGCACCTCGCGCACATTTTGGTCCGCGCACCTTGTACCTCACGCATCTTTGTCTTGGCTTCAAGAATCTTTCTGTCTCACTTTAATCAGAGTTCATATGTGACTTATAGTTTCAATCACACATGGGTGTTCTCGATCTTCTTTGCATGTTTTCTATACTTGGCCTAAATGGCGACAACCCGACTTGACACTTGATAGTCTTGAGATAGTAACTTGAACTTAACTTGAACATGATAATATGAAACCCGTCTTGATAACTCTTGATAGTGGCCCGTCGAGACGCACTCCTGACAAGTAACAAGTAACCTGACATGACATGTATAATCTTGAAAGGCTGTTGCGACAGCTACCCTGACTTGCTAAGTAACTCTTGTCTTGACACCGTGGTTAACTTTTTTGATTATGCCTGTACAAGCTACCTGTCACGTCTTACATCACGTCTAGGATATGGATTTCTGATTACCACGGTCAGGAATTCACAGTGAATCTGACTAGGTTAATGACTAGATGGATCAAGTAGTTCATATAGAGAGATTTTTCCCAGTTAGAGGTGATCCCGTTATCCCGGCCACACCTGAGGGACTTGTAGCCTGCCGACGAGTAGGGCACATGTCCAGCCCACTGTCATATAGGGCACTTCTTGAAAACATAAGTACTAAAAGTACACCAGTAATCTTGATAACTCTTGTAACTCCAATAAATCATCTCGTCTGGATAACCTGGATAGTTGCAGGGCTTGTGACTGCGGGAACATCTCATTGCATCTTGTTAGTAACTAGGTCGGTGATAACCCTAGTTAGCTACTGATAGCAAGCCATAGGACTTGATTAGTCATACATGAATGCTTGCTCGTGATTAGCATGGGAATTATATTCCATCTCTTAATGCAAGCTATTATTTTATTCTAACCCTGTCTTATTATCATTTAAGCATGTTCATTTATTTATTCTTCTATTTTATTATCTGCTGGTTATAGTTCCTTAATGAAGCCTTCCTTATGGCACTTGCTCTTTCTTGGATCTGACCCAGCTGGTTTTGTATGACCAGATTTTGGAGTGATACCCGAGGATCTTCCTGCTTATCAGCCAGATGGTGAACACCAGACGTAATCTAGGCAAGAAATGGATTTCTTATTTTGCTCTTCCACTCTATTATAAATTATTCTTTTGAGATGTTTAGCAGCCGAGCAAGTGTTAGCTCGTGTTGAAACTTAAATTTCTGTATGCCTAAGGACTGTTACATAATTGGAAAATCCTAGGGTTGATCATGTATGACTTAAACTCTTGCTAGTCTTTGCATTTTGTATGACTAGCTTCATGATCATCTAAATATGTAATGTTTGGGACGCCTTACCCTAATTTAATTCTGGCCAATTTTGAGGAAACTTGTTCCAAGGAGACCCCCGACTTCCCTAAGGCGATTGCGGACAACTCCGACCTCCTTTTTGTGTGCCATTTTTTTGTTGGATTCGTATTGAGGTATACTTTTTAGTTATTTTTATTATCTCTGAACCTTAATTTCTGTAAAATTTGTAGAGTGTCGGTTGTTCGAAACTTGACACGTTTCGGTGTTTTCGAGATTTCGAGAGAACAAAAATCGAAATCACGAACCGTTTGAAGTTTCAAAAAGCTAACATAGAGCCCTACGACATATATCTTTACTAGAAGTTAAATCGTTCATATAATATTTTAATTATTTCATAGAACTCTATTTTGTTAATAAATCATCTTTTGGTCACGGATAGCCATAATGACGATATCTTTTGACCAAAGCATGATTTTGTGACACGGTCAATTCCAGTGCACTCATGGTGCTGATATCTACCAAGGTGCACTTTCAAAACCTTGAGTTCATGATGTTTGACTAGATAGTCAATGGTACGTCTCGAGTTGCATGCTATAGTTTCTAAAATTGAAAACATGACTGTTTATGGCCAAACTTGCATGTTTAGATTATATTCATATTATTAGGTTAATTAGGTTTTTAAGAAATTTATTTTAGAATTAACTTTTATTAGATTAGTAACCCATTAGCCACTTATTCCATGAATTTAGGACTAGAACCTTAGAATTGACTTGTAATTTTCGTGCATGGTTTGTGGTACGATGTATGTTATAGGTTGACAGCTTCTAGATCGACAATCCCCTCATCCTCGACTTATGACTACGGTTTGTGCAATAATTCAGACAAGTACAGTATTGTATTATGTTTTAGTTCATTATAATATTTTTTCTATCATTTTCTTATTTGATATCCTGTTGAGACATTGCTTGATATTCCGTTGAGACACGATTGTGACACCGTAGTTATTGTATCCTTCTTAGTGTATCATTGACCATTATTGATTGTTAGAGAGTCGGGAGGAGAAATACTTGGTAAATACATGAACAAATCCAAATATTTTGATTGTGGATAGCTAAGTTATACACCCCACGTATGAGTTAACCGTACCTATTATTGTGGATAGCCATCGTATGATGCGCCGTATTAGCCCAGCCGTTCACGCATTAAAAGGTATTTCACACACACATAGTTGTTCCTATTTTTCTTTTATCTAGTCCATTATCTTGTTAGTTCACATCTTACTAGTTTACATTTTGCCAGTTCATATCTCATCAGTTCATACCTTGCTAGTTACATTCTGCTAGTTCATGTCTTGCTAGAGCTAGTTCATATCCTGTTAGTTCATCTCTTGCTAGTTCTTTATATACTCTTTGCCATCATGGTTTCTCGTTGTTCTAATTTATTTTGGACTAACAACATTAATTGCAATATGGTTGTACTCTGCTCCTTTCCTGACTGGATAATTGTTATAGGTGAGGATGACGTGTCTACTTTTGCACTATGGACCATATGAGGGGAGATAGAGACTCGAAGGCCAAACCGTAGAAGACTAGTTAGATGTGTGGTAGTTTTTTTATAATTGTAAAAGCTTATATTCTTCTTCAAATGTAAAATTTCTAAATTTTGTAAAGTTGATTTAGTTGTTATGAATGAGCAGTCAGTATTTATGAGCATTTTGTTTATTGCAGTCTAGACAGCGTACTACTGTCGATACTGTGGCGTTGGCTGGGCTTGGACATGTCTCGTATCCGAAAAGCGGGTGCGGGTCGTAACAAGTTTTTTTGGTGGCCCATGCAGGTTCGATTTTGTAAAAGATTGCAAACTTGTGGTAGTACGTAAGATTAGTTGTACTATTGCAAGCCTGCGACTACGAAGTGCTCATTCACAATTAGGATTGATTTGATCTTATGAGAATAACCAGGACTAGGAGTCCCTTATTTAATTCTATTGTTGGGTAAATAAGGTTGCTATATAGGCCATGTGATACTGTTGTATTTTAATACGAGGGTATGATCCAAGGTGGGTAGAATATATGTTTGGTAAGTTAGGCCTTCGTAGAATTTAATTCCTAATTTTGATCATTTGTGCCATTTTATCTTCTGCCTTCTCTAAATCGCGTTTTATTTTCAAAACTATTTTACGATCATTTTATTTCAATTCCTAATCTTGGTCCAATTATCTATATATTAATTTAAGTCGTCTTCTTTCATTTTGCGATCGTTTTGCTTTCAAACTAATACTTTTATTCAAAGAGAAATACTTACATTTTCTTATCATGATCGACTTGTTTGAATTTATAAAAATTCTTATGGATATAGTTGAAATAATTATCGATGACTTACAATGGTAAGGCAGATGCGCACTGTCCCTATTTATTTGAATTACGGAGATTGCGGGTTTACTGCAGTCAGCGGCGCACTGGCGTGGCATGACCCCTAAGTTGAAATAATTTCAAGTATGCGTAGGTTGTCAAATATTACTAAAACTATATCCTAGTTATATTATTGATCTTTTGATTTATTATGTCAATATTGGGTAGTGTTAGTAGAGTGTTCGATACCATATTATACTTGAGTCATGAAACCAAGGGTTTACGACAACAGATGTACATTGGCGAGGCATGGATTCTCGGTTAAATGACATCGGATATACTTATTATTTTCGAATATCATAGCGACTCTATCTTTTATGGGCATACGACTATTAATTTTTCTAAATTGATTTGATGTCTAACCTTTTGTTACCACCTTCTCAACAATTGTTAGTTCTCTCTTTCTATCATATTTCGATTCTATCCTTAACCAAGCCTACATTTTGACTAACCCTCTTGACTATAATTTGTGGATAATATTTTTATTCATGCCTAGTCGTATCCTTTGAAATTTCGAGGAAGAAATTTTTCTAAGGTGTGTAGATTTGTAAGCCTACTTTCCAATTTTTTTTTGATTATGATTAAATTTTATGGTCAATAGGATTTATACCTAAGATCATAAGAGAGCTACGATCATATTATGTTCATTTGGCCCTTATATAGTTTATATAAGCATTGTTTAATTATTTTATAGCTTATTATAATTTTTAGAGATTTTTAGATATTTATTTATTAAGGTTTAATATTTTTAATGACTTTTAAGATTTTACTATAGGTTTATTTGGGACTATTTTGAGCCAAGGTATTTTATGTAGGCTCCAATAGGTTACAAATACTTTCTATAATTTTATAGAATTTTTCTGTAAATTTTAGATATTTATTTTATTTTTTAAAGGCTTTCAATATTGATTAAGAGGTCATTTGGGACTAATATAAGGTAAAGTATTTTTATTTATATTCTGGAAGGTTAATTATATATTTTTTGTAACTTTCTATAATTTTTTAGGAATTTTTAGGATTTTATTTGAGTTCATTTGGATTTAGAATGATTTTTAAATTATTTTCTGAAAATTAATTATCCAATCATACCCAGTCAGCGCTGCCTGGGCCCACCCGTCAGCCATTGCAGTGCCCAGTCATCGGGTGCTGACTGTACCCGCCCTATATATATATATTTTCACTGAACAGTAAATCCTAATTAAATTCTGGCCGATTTTGAGGAAACTTGTTCCAAGGAGACCCCCGACTTCCTGAGGCGATTGCGGACAACTCCGACCTCCTTTTTGCGTGCCTTTTTTTGTTGGATTCGTATTGAGGTATAATTTTCGAATATCTAATTTATTTTTATTATCTCTGAACCTTAATTTCTGTAAAATTCGTAGAGTGTCGGTTGTTCGAAACTTGACATGTTTCGGCGGTTTCGAGATTTCGGGAGAACCAGAAATCGAAATCATAAACCGTTTGAAGTTTCGGAAAGCTAACACAGAGCCCTACGACATATATTTTTCCCAGAAATTAAATCTTTAATCTAATATTTTAATTATTTCATATTTTGTTAATAAATCATCGACTTGGTCACGGATAACAATAATGGCGATATCTTTTGACCAAAGCATGATTTTGCAGAATGGTTGATTCCAGTACGCTCATGGTGCTGAAATCTACCAAGGTGTACTTTCAAAACCTTGAGTTCATGACGTTTGACTAGATAGTCAATTGTACGTCTCGATTTACATGCCATGGTTTTCAAAATTGGAAACATGACTGTTTATGGACAAACTTGCATATTTAGATTATATTCAGATTATTATTAGGTTAAATTAGGTTTTTAAGTAATTTATTTCAGAATTAACTATTATTAGATTAGTAACCCATTAGCCACTTATTCTATGAATTTAGAACTAGAACCTTAGAATTGACTTATGGTTTTAGTGCATGGTTCATGGTACGATGTATGTTATAGGGTGATAGCTTCTAGATCGACAATCCTCTTATCCTCGACTTGTGACTATGGTTTGTACAAGGATTTAGGCAAGAACAATATTGCATTATGTTTTAGTTCATTATAACGTTTTCTCTATCGTTTTCTTATTTGATATCCCGTTGAGACATTGCTTGATATTCCGTTGAGACACGATTGTGACACCGTAGTTATTATATCCTTCTTAGTGTATCATTGACCATTATTGATTGTTAGAGAGTCAGGAGGGAAAATACTTGGTAAATACGTGAACAAACCCAAATATTTTGATTGTGGATAGCTAAGTTATACACCCCACGTATGAGTTAGCCGTACCCTATTATTGTGGATAGCCATCGTATGATGTGCCGTATTAGCCCAGCCTTTTACTTATTAAAAGGTATTTCACACACACATAGTTGTTCCTATTTTTTTATCTAGTCCATTATCTTGTTAGTTCATATCTTGTTAGTTCACATCTTGCTAGTTTATATTTTGCCAGTTCATACCTTCCTAGTTATATTCTGCTAGTTCATATCTTGCTAGAGCTAGTCCATATCCTGTTAGTTCATCTCATGCTATTTCTTTATATACTCTTTGCCATCATGGTTTCTCGTTGTTCTAACTTATTTTGGACTAACAACATTAATTGCAATATGGTTGTACTCTGCTCCTTTCCTGACTGGATCATTGTTATAGGTGAAGATGACGTGTCTACTTTTGCACTATGGACCATACGAGGGGGAGATAGAGACTCGAAGGCCAAACCATAGAAGACTAGTTAGATGTGTGGTAATTTTTTTATAATTGTAAAAGCTTATATTCTTCAAATTTTGTAAAGTTGATTTAGTTGTTGTGAATGAGCAGTTAATATTTATGAGCATTTTGTTTATTGCGGTCTAGACAGCGTACTATCGCCGACACAATGGCATTGGCTGGGCTTGGACACGTCTAGTATCCAAAAAATGGGTACGGGTCGTGACACATCTAGACAGTCGTGATCGTATTACGAGGTGGGTTGCACTTCGATGTACGTAGTTGGCTGTGTCTGTCCCCTGCTCTCTAGTATTCTGGTTTTGGGGTGTGACACGATTTAAGTGGTGGCCCATGTAGGTCAACAATATGCTCAGGCCCAAGCTCAGATTCAGAACAGGCAGAGAGATCACCAGCAGAAAGGACCAGCACCAAGGGTACAGGGTCAAGTTATAGCTCTAACCGTGGCAGAAGAATTGGCATCAGGTGAGGTGGTGGCAAGTACCATTCTCGTTAACTATTTTCCAGCATCAGTATTATTTGATTCAGGTGCATCACATTCATTTATGTCTGTACGATTCGCTACACGGATAGGACTGGAGCCCGAGTCATTATCAGTAAGGCTCAATATACTTACTGGTAACGGTCTTGTGGGAGTAGATAGAGTCTTTTCCTCGTGTCGAATCGTAGTTAGCGGTAGAGAGTTTTTCGCTAGATTGATAGAATTCTCGATGGCCGACTATGATGTATTCCTTGGAATGGATTGGTTGAAGGATCAATACGCAAGAATAAACTACCATGTTGGCAGGATTATTTTTGGTATTCCCGGCAAAGAAGAGTTTTTATTTCTTAGAGACGAAGTAGAACCTTGTCCACCAGTCTTGCGGATGGCGATAGTAGCAGTAGTTCAGTTTTCCAGAGTAGTAGAAGAATTTTCTGATGTATTTCCTGAAGAGCTTCTAGGCATGCTGCCAGAGAGAGAGATAGAGTTCACCATTGATTTGATTCCAGGGATGGCACCAGTATCATAGAGAGTCTATAGAATGGCACCAGCAGAGTTGGAGATTCTGTACAAGATGATTGAAGAACTCAGAACCAAAGGATTCATTCGTACTAGTGAATCACCTTGGGGAGCCCCGATGCTTCTTGTGAAGAAGAAGGATGGTACGTCAAGATTATGTGTTGATTATCGTATCTTGAATTCTGTAACAATCAAGAACAGATATCCACTAGCAAGGATAGATGACTTATTCGATGAACTCTGTGGGGCAGTAGTATTCTCGAAGATTGACTTGCGGTCGGGGTACCATCAGATCAGAGTTAGAGAGCAAGACATATCTTAGACAACATTCAGATCTAGATATGGACATTGAAAGTTTCTCGTTATACCATTCGGAGCGACCAATGCGCCAACTGTATTTATGGATCTCATGAATCGCATATGATCAGTTCATGATAGTGTTCATAGATGACATGTTAATCTACAGCAAGAAGGAAGCAGAGCATGAGCAGCATCTCCGAATTGTCCTTCAGATTCTCAAAGAGTACCAGTTGTACGCGAAGTTTAGTAAGTACAAATTTTGGCTTGATCGTATTTCGTACTTAGGTCACATCATCACCAGAGGTGGAGTAGAAGTGGACCCCCAGAAGATAGTGGTTATAGAGACATGGCTAGTACCTAGCATCATCGTAGAAGTTCACAGTTTTCTAGGATTAGTAGGCTATTACCGACGATTTGTGTCAGACTTTGTTCGAATTTCAGCACCATTGACGCAATTAACCCGCAAGGATGTGCAGTTTGCTTGGACAGCAGAGTGTCAGAGTTCATTCGAGAAGTTAAAGCAAGGATTGATGACGGCACCCATTCTCATGCTTCCAGATGGAACTGGAGGATTTTCAGTTTATTGTGATGCTTCAGGCAGAGGATTGGGATACGTCATGATGTAGCATGGCAAGGTAGTAGCTTATGCATCACGTCAGCTTCGTGATCATGAGAGAAATTATCCAACCTACGACTTAGAGTTAGCAGCGGTAGTTTTCGCCCTTAAGCTTTGGAGGCATTACTTGTACGGAGATCGGGTAGAGATTTTTACCGACCACAAGAGTCTTAAGTATGTGTTTACCAAGAAGAATCTTAACATGCGTCAAAGAATGTGGCTAGAGCTATTGGTAGATTATGACATCAACCTGCAGTATCATCCTGGGAAGGCCAACGTTCTTGTAGATGCATTGAATAGAAGAACAAGAGCTTATTTTCTTACAGCACAGCCAGAGTTATTAAAGGATCTTGAGAAGATGGGTATAGAGATAGTTCTTCCTACTAATGTGGCATTGATGGCCAGTATGCAAGTTCAGTCCAGCATAGTTGAGAGAATCAAGATAGCATAGTCAACGAATTCTAAGCTTCAGCGGCTTAGGGCAGAATGTGAAGTAGGACGAAGAGCAGAGTTATGTATTCACAAAGATAGCACACTCCGACATGGAAGGTGTCTTTGTGTACCCAGTAGTGACATCAGGCAAGGGATTATGGCAGAGGCTCACAGTTCACAGTATTCAATTCATCCCGGTGGTACGAAGATGTATCGTGATATCCGTCAGCATTTTTGATAGAATGGCATGAAGAGGGAGATAGATCGGTTTGTCTCTCGTTGTTTAGTTTGCCAATAAGTTAAAACTGAACATCAGAGACCAGTTGGACTTCTTCAACCTTTACCAATCCCAGAATGGAAGTGGGAGCATATTACCATGGATTTTGTAACTGGGTTACCTAAATCCCCAGCTGGAAGACATGCTATATGGGTTATAGTTGATCGACTCACCAAAGTAGCTCATTTTCTTCCTTTCAGGATTAGTCAGTCGACGGATCAGCTAGCAAAGATGTACCTCTAGCAGATAGTCAGACTGTATGGAGTGCCGATCAGTATCGTATCAAACAGATATTCAAGATATACATCGTACTTTTGGCGGAGTCTTCAAGAGAATTTGCGGACTCGTCTCAAGTTTAGTTCAGCTAATCATCCGTAGACAGATGGTCAGTCAGAGCGCACAATTCAAACTTTTGAAGATATGTTACGATCCTGTACACTTGACTTCGTTGGTTCGTAGGAAGATCATCTGCACTTGGTGGAGTTCTTCTACAGTAATAATTTTCATACCAGCATCCAGATGGCACCGTTTGAGGCACTGTATGACAGAAAGTATAGATCACCTTTAGCCTGGGATGATATAGGCGAGAGGTAGATGCTTGGTCCAGAAATGGTTACACAGACTATCGAGGTGGTCAGACAAGTTAGAGATCATCTTCGAGTTACACAAGATCGTCAGCGCCATTGGACCGATTCTCATCGGCATCCTCTTAAGTTTTCTATCTACGATCATGTATTTCTTAGGATCTCGCCTACCCGTGGCGTCATTCGATTCGGCGTAAGGGAAAAGCTTAGTCCTAGGTATATAGGGCCATTTGATATTCTCGAGCAAGTAGGTGATGTGTGCTATCATCTCGCTCTTCCGTTGTCGTTATGTGAGGTACATGACGTATTCCATGTATTTCAATTATGACGGTACATTCCGAATCCGAGCCATATCCTTGATCGTTCAGAATTGGTTGTTGGTACCAACCTTTCGTATAGGGAAAGGCCTGTATCCATATTAGACCGAAGGGAGAAGATCCTCAAGAACAAGACTATTAGTTTTGTCCGTGTTGCTTGGGGTCATCACTCTTTGGGTGAGTCAACTTGGAAACGTGAGGATGATATTCGATCGCGATATCCATACCTGTTTGACTCATAAGGTATAATGTCTTTCTTATGCCTTATGCTTTTAATTCCTTGCTTGCATGAATGATCGCTTGATTGACTGCTAGTTGTAGATTTCTTGTATTAGTATAACTGGTCCCGATACCTCTAGCCCCTTGATTAAATTCCGAGGACGAAATTCTTCTAAGGTGGGTAGAGTTGTCACTCCCGTTTTCCGTTATACGTATTTTTCATTATACGTGTACAGATTTCTGACATTTGTCAGGTGGATCGTAGTTAGACTTGTCTTGCTTAGCGTAGTCTTGGTTTAATCTTGTATTGGTTTATTTGGTTTGGTTCAACATGACTTGGCTTGGCTTGGCTTGGTTTGGTTTGAGATGGAGAGGTTGGTATTTAAGTCAACTTCTCTCTCTCTCTCTCTCTCTCTCTCTCTCTCTCTCTCTCTTTCTCTCTTCTCCATAACTTTTAATTATTTTTTCTCATCTTCTTCATTTACTCGTCTCCACCTACACCCAAGCCGTAGGCAAGTGCAACTTGCTTCATGATGGATCTCAAATTTTATTGTTCCTTTGTCTTCCTTGCTTAATTCTAAGCCTCTTTAGAAGTTAGAGATTTTGGTTTTGAGGGTTACATTTTTGTAGATCTAAGTTTATAATTTCTTTGGTTTTTCTTTGTTTTAATCTCTTAAACCTTGTTATTTTCGAAAAATAATGGTCCATGTTGTAGAGAATTCAATTTCATTCAGTTTAGACCTTTATTTTGCCCAATTTCGAGTACTTTAGCCCAAGTTATGGACATTTGAAGTTCTAAAACACCATGGCCAAAAGCTTGCTGGTAGGGACGACACCTCTCGTACCTCGCACACCTTTTGGTCCGCGCACCTTGCACCTCGCACACCTTTTGGTTTGCGTACCTTGCACCTCGTCCACCTTTTGGTTCGCACACCTTTTGGTCCGTGCACCTTGTACCTCGCGCACCTTTTGGTTCGTGCACCTTCCACCTCACGCATATTTTGGTTCATGCACCTTGCATCTAGCGTGCCTTTTGGTTCGCGCACCTTGTACCTCGCGTACCTTTTGGTCGGCGCACCTTGTACCTCGTGCACCTTTTGGTCCGCGCACCTTGGCTTCAAGAATCTTTCTGTCTCACTTTAATCAGAGTTCATATGTGACTTATAGTTTCAATCACAAATGGGTGTTCTCGATCTTCTTTGCATATTTTTTATACTTGGCCTAAATGGCGACAACCCGACTTGACACTTGATAGTCTTGAGATAGTAACTTGAACTTAACTTGAACATGATATTATGAACCCGTCTTGATAATTCTTGATAGTGGCCCGTCGAGACGCACTCCAGACAAGTACTCCTGACAAGTAACAAGTAACCTGACATGACATATATAATCTTGAAAGGCTGTTACGACAGCCCTGACTTGCTAAGTAACTCTTGTCTTGACACCGTGTTTAACTTTTTTAATTATGTCTGTACAAGCTACCTGTCACGTCTTACATCACGTCTAGGACATGAATTTCTGGTTACCACGGTCAGGAATTCATAGTGAATCAGACTAGGTTAATGACTAGATGGATCAAGTAGTTCATATAGAGAGATTTTTCCCAGTTAGAGGCGATTCCGTTATCCCGGCCACACCTGAGGGACTTGTAGCCTGCCGACGAATAGGGCACATTTCCAGCCCACTGTCATGTGGGGCACTTCTTGAAAATATAAGTACTGAAAGTACACAAGTAATCTTGATAACTCTTGTAACTCTTGTAACTCTAATAAATCACCTCGCTTGGATAACCTGGATAGCTGCAGGGCTTGTGACTGCGAAAACATCTCATTACATCTTGCTAGTAACTCGGTCGATGATAACCCTAGTTAGCTAATGATAGCAAGTCGTAGGACTTGATTGGCCGTGCCTGAATGCTTGCTCGTGATTAGCATGAGAATCATATTCCGTCTCTTAATGCAAGCTATTATTTTATTCTAATCTTGTCTTCTTATCATTTAAGCATGTTCATTTGTTTATTCTTTTATTTTATTATATGCTGGTTTTAGTTCCTTAATGAAGCCTCCCTTGTGGCACTTGTTCTTTCTGGGGTCTGATCCAGCTAATTTTGTTTGGCTAGATTTCGGAGTGATACCCGAGGTTCTTTCTGCTTATCAACCAGATGGTGAATACCAGACGTCATCCTAGCAATGAGTGGGTTTCTTATTTTGCTCTCCCACTCTATTGTAAATTATTCTTTTGAGGCGTTTAGCCGCCGAGCAAGTGTTAGCTAGTGTTGAAACTTAAATTTCTGTCTGTCCAAGGGATGTTACATGATTGGCAAATCCTAGGGTTGATCATGTATGACTTAAACTCTTGCTAGTCTTCGTATTTTGTATGACTAGCTTCATGATCATCTAAATATGTAA
The DNA here is from genome assembly GCA_029216955.1 of Iris pallida. Lineage (NCBI taxonomy): Eukaryota > Viridiplantae > Streptophyta > Magnoliopsida > Asparagales > Iridaceae > Iris > Iris pallida. The sequence continues at coordinate 20,842,508 of JANAVB010015000.1, read as the reverse complement.
TGTTTGGGACGCCTTACCTTGTATGTCCGATGATCTAACATCTTATAACATTTATTTGCTTGCTTGAGATTGAGACAATAAGCTTGTTCTTGACCATAGAGACTGATGGATTGTAGTTTAACCCTCATGCATCTAGACAGCCGTGACCGTATTGCGAGGTGGGTTGCACTTCGATGTACGTAGCTGACTGTGTCTGTCCCCCGCTCTCTAGTATTCTGGTTCTGGGGCGTGACAATAATATTTTCTACTAATAATGCATTGAACACCTCGTTGACCACATCATCCGTGGCCACGTGGCAGATTTCTTCTAACTGAGCAAAATTCTGCGGAGGGGAACCTTTTTATCTTTATCAGACTTTTGACGAAGGTATAGTCTTCTTTTGAGTGAGAAGAATCTGCGGAGGAGACCTTTTCTGGATGAGTAGAGTTTCGACGAGAGTAGCCTCCTTCCGAGTTAGTAGAATTCTACAAGGGAACCCTTTCTGGTTGAGCAGAATATCAGTGAGGGTACTCATTTATGCAAATTTGGGTTCTTTACGCGAGGTTCATCCTTTATGGATCTACAAAGATTTTTATCTTTTTTTTTTGTAAAGAATACTCGTTTACCCATTCCAATACCTATAATAATAAGGTCTAATGATTATTTGTGAATCTTACCACATGCCATGTGAGATAAGTTAGGACAATAATTTTATAAGTTGTGTCACGTTATAGGTGTTTGGTTTGTTATTTACATGCAATATTTTTGCACCATTTAAATCATTTTCAATGATTGATTTGATATAAATTGTGGAATTGATGCAACAACTATTATATCAAGTCATCCAACTACTATAACTTTTGTTACGCGACACTCTTACCACAACATTTATTATATCGTTTATATACATTCTATTTTTGTTTAAGTTATAACCAAATAGGGAATTAGTATCTAGACCAAAAAAAATTTGCAAGCAATAGACAATCGATATGTAGATCGTACAACATTCTTTATGCAACTGAACGATGTATTTGTAACATCATTTACCATATCAAATATTGTGTGTTGCTTCTATTTACGGGACCAAACAAGCCCTAAATGAGCAACTCATCATCAACAACAAAACGAATAAAAAAATTTATGACTGATTTTAGTAAGCATTTGTTTATGTGCAATTCAATCATGCATGTTGTACATCTACTTGCGTAGTTTAAGTTGACATTTTGAATCAAACAATGAAATTATTGACGTGGCTTCGACAATGACCCAGTACTAGATCCCAATGTTCTTCCAAGAGTTCCGTGTTAGAGTGGGTGGGGTTCCCAACCTATGTGGAGAAGATCCCGGAGTGCGACGAGCGCCATCCGATGTCGGAGAAGCTCGGGAGTAGTTGTTGCTGCTGCTGCTGCCCCAAAGGGGGTTCTGGACCAAGTCTGCCGAGTTCGGGCCGAACTCGGTCCCAGGCCGAGTTCTGGCCGAACTCGGTCTGGCCGTTCCAGGGTTTGGCCACCCAGTGCTGGTTGCCCCACACAGAGTTCTGGCCGAACTCTGTGTGTCGGGGGGCTGAAGCGGATTTCTGGATGAGTTTTCATCATTGGATCTAATCCAACGGTCCAGGTTGGTTGCGGGATTAGGAAAATATATTGAGTTTTCTCAACCCTAATTCATAACAATAGTATAATCGCATTGGACAACACAAGTTTGAGAGAGAAAGAGGCAAGAGTGCCATTACAACTTCGGAGAAGAAGACGGAGGATTGAAGGTCGTTTTCGAAGGAGATCGTGTTCAGGTAATCTCTACTCGTCGTTCTCGCTCTTCGTAGCCTTGTAATCATTGTTCTTATCTCTGAGTGTTGTGGGGATCCGATTTGGATCGGGAGGAGTTTGTAGAGGGTGTAATTCTTCTATTCTATTAGTGGAGGCTTCTCAGGGTTGGACTCCGATCGTCCCGTGGTTTTTTCCCGCAAGGGTTTCCACGTCAAAAATTCTCTGTGTCTGTGTGGTTGTTTTTGTGTGCTTGTTTTTGGGTTCGTGCGTTGTTTGCTCGGTCCTCTCGCAGGTACTCTCCGGTTTGGGGAAAGGTTTTCGCGCCGTCCGATGTCGGAGAAGCTCGGGAGTAGTTGTTGCTGCTGCTGCTGCCCCAAAGGGGGTTCTGGACCAAGTCTGCCGAGTTCGGGCCGAACTCGGTCCCAGGCCGAGTTCTGGCCGAACTCGGTCTGGCCGTTCCAGGGTTTGGCCACCCAGTGCTGGTTGCCCCACACAGAGTTCTGGCCGAACTCTGTGTGTCGGGGGGCTGAAGCGGATTTCTGGATGAGTTTTCATCATTGGATCTAATCCAACGGTCCAGGTTGGTTGCGGGATTAGGGAGATATATTGAGTTTTCTCAACCCTAATTCATGATGGTATAATCGTATTGGACAACACAAGTTTGAGAGAGAAGGAGGCAAGAGTGCCATTACAACTTCGGAGAAGAAGACGGAGGATTGAAGGTCGCTGTTCGAAGGAGATCGTGTTCGGGTAATCTCTACTCGTCGTTCTCGCTCTTCGTAGCCTTGTAATCATTGTTCTTATCTCTGAGTGTTGTGGGGATCCGATTTGGATCGGGAGGAGTTTGTAGAGGGTGTAATTCTTCTATTCCATTAGTGGAGGCTTCTCAGGGTTGGACTCCGATCGTCCCGTGGTTTTTTCCCGCAAGGATTTTCACGTCAAAAATTCTCTGTGTCTGCGTGGTTGTTTTTGTGTGCTTGTTTTTGGGTTCGTGCATTGTTTGCTCGGTCCTCTCGCAGGTACTCTCCGGTTTGGGGAAAGGTTTCCGCGCTTCTTTCCCAACAGAGTGGTATCAGAGCATAGGTTTTGTTCTGGCTGATACCAACAGAGTGGTATCAGAGCTTTGGGTTCAAAGGGTGTCAGGAGTTGACAGAGGAACCAGAGAGGAGAGATGGACGCGAAGCCGGTGCGCATGGTGAACCTTAATGGCACAAACTATCATTATTGGCGGAGCAAGATGAAGGATTTGCTATTTGTCAAGAAGCTGCATCTACCTGTATTTGCAACCGAGAGGCCCAGTGATAAATCCGAGGAGGACTGGAAATTCGAGCATATACAGGTGTACGGATACATCAGGCAGTTCGTTGACGAGAACGTGTACAACCACGTTGCCAATATTGAGCACGCGAAGACGTTATGGGATAAGCTGAAATCCTTGTATACGAAGAAGACTGGGGTAAACAAGTTGTTCCTGATACGAACGATGATGGGTCTGCGGTACAAGGATGGGGCATCTATTTCGGATCACTTGAGTGAGTTCCAGGGCGTGGTTGACCAGCTATCTTCTATGGGAGTCAAGTTCGACGACGAAGTTCAGGGACTGTGGCTGCTGTGTACATTGCCAGACTCGTGGAAGACCGTACGAGTATCTATGATCGCTTCTGCTCCAGAGGGCGTGGTCAGTCTGGAGTTTGCCAAGAGCGGGGTGTTGAATGAAGAGATGCGGAGACGTTCTCAGGGCACTTCATCCACATCCCACCACTCAGAGGCACTTGTTTCAGAGAGCCGCGGAAGGGGCAAAAGCAGGGGTCCAGGTGGTGGCAGAGACAAGAGCAGGGGGAAGTCCAAGGGTCGTTACGAGGACTCAGAGTGTTATCATTGCGGTAAGAAGGGCCATATCAAGCGGAATTGTTTCGCTTGGAAGAGAGAGAAGAAGGGCGACAAGGGGAAGCAAGAAGAGAACACTACAGCGGCGGCCTCGATGCATGGAGGCGATGTGATCGTCGTAGGTGATGAGGTCATTACTAACCTCGTCTGCGATGACAATTCTTGGCTGGTGGACTCAGGGGCTTCAGCACATGTATCTCATAATAGGGCACTGTTTGCCACTTACACGACAGGCGACTGTGGCGTGTTGAAGATGGGCAACGGAGATGTGTCGAAGGCGGTTGCCGTTGGAGATATGTATTTGAGAACGAAGACGGGTGCGGTTCTTGTTCTCAAGGATGTTCGTCATGTCCCTGATATCCGTTTCAACCTGGTGTCGGTTGGAAGGTTGGATGACGAGGGATTCTTCAGTCTCTTCGGGAATAGTCAGTGGAAGCTTTCCAGAGGTTCGATGGTGATTGCCAGAGGAAGCAAGAAGTCCGGTCTCTACTATATGGAGGGGAGCGCAGAGGGGGCACAGGAGGTGAACGCAGTCAGTGACGCGTCTACCGAGTTGTGGCACAGGCGGCTCGGCCATATCAGCGAGAAGGGGATGAGCTACTTGGTGAACAGGAAAGTGATTCCGGGGCTCAAGTCTACAAAGTTGGAGAAATGTACGCACTGTTTGGCTGGGAAGCAAAGTAGGGTGTCTTTCCAGAGTCACCCAAGTTCGAGGAAGCCGGCGTTGCTCGAGTTGATTCACTCGGATGTCTGCGATCCTATGAAGGTAAAATCTCTTGGTGGTGCTTCTTACTTTGTGACTTTTATTGATGACTGTTCCAGGAAGGTTTGGGTCTATGCCTTAAAGACCAAGGATCAGGTGCTGCCTACTTTCAAGGAGTTTCAGGCCTCCGTTGAAAGGGAGACGGGCAAGAAGTTGTTGTGTGTTCGGTCCGACAATGGCGGCGAATACATCGGTCCCTTTGATGCGTATTGCAGAGAGCAAGGGATACGATACCAGAAGACTCCGCCAAAGACACCTCAGCTCAATGGTGTAGCGAAGCGCATGAACAGGACACTGATGGAGAGGGTACGGTGTTTGCTGTCAGAGGCAAACTTGCCGGGCAGTTATTGAGGTGAGGCTCTTCTCACCGCTGCTTATATTATTAATTTGTCTCCTAGTACTCCTTTGCAGGGTGATGTGCCTGATAAAGTATGGTACGACAAGGAGCCGTCATACAGTCACCTGTGGGCGTTTGGTTGTAAGGCCTTCGTGCATGTACCGAAGGACGAGAGGACCAAACTTGAGCCGAAGACGAGGCGATGCGTCTTTGTCGGCTACGGTCGGGATGAGTTTGGCTATAGACTCTACGACCCAGTGGAAGGAAAGCTCTACAGAAGCAGGGACGTGGTGTTCGTCGAGGATCAGACCATGACCAACACTCAGGATTCCGAGACGCCTTCTGAGGCTGAGGAATTGCCTGAGTTAGAGTCATTTCGCTTCGAGCAGTTTCCAGAGGACATCGCAGAGGATCCAGTTATGGGGGAGCCGGTACATGGAGTTGCTCCCAACCTTGATCATCAGCCTGCTGATGGTGGTCAGGGTGTCCCTCAGGAGGATGAGCATGCCGAGGAGGCAGTTCCTGAAGGGGAGGAGGCTGTCGGTATACAGCCAGCACCAGTGGCTCCACTGAGAAGGAGCAACAGGGATCGTCGACCATCTACGAGATACTCGCCGGATGAGTATGTGCTATTGACTGACAGGGGAGAGCCCGAAAGTTTCGCAGAGGCTATGGAAGACGAACACAGGCAGGAGTGGATGGTAGCTATACAGGAGGAGATGAGTTCCTTGCACACCAATTCTACTTATGATCTGGTGCGGTTGCCAAAGGGCAAGAAGGCTTTGAAAAATCGATGGGTGTTCAGAGTGAAGCAGACGGATGATGCTACTCGCCCTCGATACAAAGCGAGGCTGGTAGTCAAGGGCTACGGTCAGCGGAAAGGCGTGGATTATGATGAAATCTTTTCGCCTGTCGTCAAGCATTCGTCTATTCGGGTGGTGCTAGCATTAGCAGCCAGTTTTGACTTGGAGGTCGAGCAGATGGACGTGAAGACGGCGTTCCTCCACGGTGATCTTGAGGAGGAGTTGTACATGGAGCAGCCGGAGGAATTCTGTGAGAAGGGCAAGTCACATTTGGTCTGCCGGTTGAGGAAGAGCTTGTATGGTCTGAAGCAGGCTCCGAGGCAGTGGTACAGAAAGTTCGAGTCGTTTATGGGGGAGCATGGTTATGCACGGACGACGTCGGACCATTGTGCATTTGTGAGGTACTTTGCCGATGATGATTTTATCATCTTATTGCTCTATGTTGATGATATGCTATTAGTGGGTCGGAATGCCACTAGGATAGCGGAGTTGAAGCGCCAACTGGGCGCGGCCTTCTCTATGAAGGATTTGGGTGCAGCGAAGACTATTCTTGGGATGGAGATCAGCCGAGAGAGAGAGTCCAAGCTGCTACACTTGTCCCAAAAGAAGTACATTCACCGGGTACTTCAGCGTTTCGAGATGGACGGGTCGAAGAAAGTGAGTTCCCCCCTCGCGGCTCACTTTATGCTCACTGAGGAACAGTGTCCATCTACCGAGGACGAAAAGGAAGATATGGAGCGGGTTCCATATGCTTCAGCTGTGGGAAGCCTGATGTATGCTATGGTGTGTACGAGGCCAGATATTGCTCATGCAGTTGGTACGGTTAGCAGGTATCTTTCGAATCCTGGAAGGGTACACTGGAGTGCGGTCAAGTGGATTCTACGATATCTTCAGGGCACTGCTGGTTGGAGACTTTTCTTTGGTGGTGACGAGCTGAAGCTGGTTGGGTATACCGACGCTGATATGGCTGGAGATGTAGACACGAGGCGATCGACTTCAGGCTACGTGATGATGTTTGCGGGAGGAGCAGTGTCCTGGCAGTCGCGGTTGCAGAAGTGTGTTGCCTTGTCGACGACGGAGGCGGAATACATTGCGACGACGGAGGCTTACAAGGAGCTGTTGTGGATGAAGAAGCTGTTGCAGGAAATGGGACTGAAGCAAGAGCAGTATACTTTGCTTTGCGACAGTCAGAGTGCTATCCATCTTGTGAAGAATCAGACGTTTCATAGCCGGTCCAAGCACATCGAGACTCGGTATCATTGGATACGGGATGTGGTTGAGAAGAAGGACGCGGAGCTTGAGAAGGTGCATACAGATGACAACGGAGCTGATATGTTCACGAAGATTCTACCAAGGGGGAAGTTTGAGTACTGCAGGCAGATCGTCGGGATGACGACGTCCTCCCCATAGTTGTGAAGGGGGAGATTTGTTGGAGTGGGTGGGGTTCCCAACCTATGTGGAGAAGATCCCGGAGTACGACGAGCGTCGTCCGATGTCGGAGAAGCTCGGGAGTAGTTGTTGCTGCTGCTGCTGCCCCAAAGGGGGTTCTGGACCAAGTCTGCCGAGTTCGGGCCGAACTCGGTCCCAGGCCGAGTTCTGGCCGAACTCGGTCTGGCCGTTCCAGGGTTTGGCCACCCAGTGCTGGTTGCCCCACACAGAGTTCTGGCCGAACTCTGTGTGTCGGGGGGCTGAAGCGGATTTCTGGATGAGTTTTCATCATTGGATCTAATCCAACGGTCCAGGTTGGTTGCGAGATTAGGGAGATATATTGAGTTTTCTCAACCCTAATTCATGATGGTATAATCGCATTGGACAACACAAGTTTGAGAGAGAAGGAGGCAAGAGTGCCATTACAACTTCGGAGAAGAAGACGGAGGATTGAAGGTCGCTGTTCGAAGGAGATCGTGTTCGGGTAATCTCTACTCGTCGTTCTCGCTCTTCGTAGCCTTGTAATCATTGTTCTTATCTCTGAGTGTTGTGGGGATCCGATTTGGATCGGGAGGAGTTTGTAGAGGGTGTAATTCTTCTATTCCATTAGTGGAGGCTTCTCAGGGTTGGACTCCGATCGTCCCGTGGTTTTTTCCCGCAAGGGTTTCCACGTCAAAAATTCTCTGTGTCTGCGTGGTTGTTTTTATGTGCTTGTTTTTGGGTTCGTGCGTTGTTTGCTCGGTCCTCTCGCAGGTACTCTCCGGTTTGGGGAAAGATTTCCGCGCTTCTTTCCCAACATTCCGAACCAATAATCATCTTCGTTTGGTAGCTTTCACAAGAGTTGGGAAAATTCAAATGAACATATGAGACAACAGGCTACAAGTCCAAATAATACATATTTGACTCCTTTTTGGACACATTCATGTGTGTTTGTATATAGCTAGCTACTTGCAGAGAAATAAAAAAATGCACACATACTTATATCGCTTTAATATTATGAACTTCTCGTCAATTTTGGCGGGGACAGCCTTGAAAACTAATTAAAGCGATAATTATTTTTTTAAAAAGCACACATATTTATAGCTCTTTAATTTCCTTTTTAAAGCGATGATTATTTTTTAATATTATGATATTATTGTCAATTTGTCCATGGGACCGCCTTGGGATTTTTTATTTCTTAAAGTTAAATATTATACTTTAAATTTTTTTACTTATAAAAAATAAAATAAAAAATAAAGCCTAATTGGGTTTTCCACATTGAAGATACATGTATGTTGAAGATTTTATAGGTAGACTGTGTTTTCTAATTCAATTATAGGTAGAAGGTTGCTTTAGGTATCTTGGCATGTCATCTGCCTACTTCCCCATAGCTAGAAACAAATTGATTGTTTGTTCTGCTTGTACTTTTCCATCAAGTTTGCCTAGAGATATTTATGTCTCTCAAATGGCGCAACTATTTGTACATAGTAACGTGACATTTTTTTAAGGTTATTTAATGTTAAGGTCTCGTGTAATATCGAAAATTTGAATATATTTTCATATTGTTCAGGATGGGGTATGCTGATCGTCCAAAATAGAGATATAAATTCAAAATTTGAATATTATATAGGACCTTAAAACAAAACGGAAATATGTGATGGTTGTGTGATTTTGGTTATTTAGTTTTGCATGATAGAAGTTGTGTGACTTAGATTATTTAGTTTTGTGATGATCAATCGAAAATGAGACTTGTAACATTGTTGTTTGTTTGTATTCTGATATCAATAGCCACACAACTCTCATGACGACAGTTTTAATGTGGAAGACTTCATGAACATCGTGTATCGTCATATGTCTCTCATCCTAGTAACATTGTTGAATGCTTGTAACTCAAAAGTTTTGAAGGACTATATGACTGCTAAGATCAGGATAGAAGAAAACAACAATGTAGACATAGACACAACAACCAGTTTGGACTTGGAGCGCCCTTGTTACATCATGTTGCTTTTACTATATATCTGCATCGTAGATTAGAGATCTAGGGTTGCTATGTAGTGCCAATTTTCTAAATCTGAATTATGAATTATATATCATTGTGTGAGTTGCTATGTAGTACTCAAAAGTTTCGAAGGACTATAAATAGACTGCCATTAATAAAAAAATGGTCAAGAAAGTCGTTACATTTTTGTTCCACTTCCACCTATAGTTTATAGTGTTTGTAGTAAGTTCTGAGTCACCTTCACACCTGGAAAAAAAAAAGTCACTCTTAGGACGTATGTTAAGTTTATCAAATATACAATTTGGTTCGTCATTGATGTGAGTGTTAATAGTCCGCAACCCACGTGTCCTTTCCTATTTGTTCTGGCCTCCACCAGATTCCACCTCCTTAAATTCCAACCAATGAGGAGTCACCACCTGAGCTGCGGCCAACGACTGTCCAAATAGCAGCTCTATGACAGTCCAAATAGCAGCTCCCAAAGTTTATCTCACCAATCTGATAGGGGCGGATTTATAGAGGGTCCAAGGAGGGCCACAACCTCCCCAATTTTTTAAGAAATCTCGATTACTATATATAATTTTTTTGTAGTTTTTAAATATATATTAGTTTGACCTTCTAATGTACAAATAGTAAACTTGTTTGAATGGTTGTATGTTGGGTTTCTAAATGAGAGAGTATGAGTTCAAGCTACATATTTGTTAATATTTTACATATATATATCATATATTTTGAATATGTACAATTTTTTTTCTTCATCTTTTCTAACACTTTGAAAATTTTGAGTGTTTTTTGTTGCTCATTTTTGTTTGAATTTTAGTATATTTTTTGCTATTGAAATTTAATTAACATAACGATTTTACATATTTGTATATATAACAGCACGGCCTTTCCATAATTTAAATTCTGACTCCGCTCCTGTAATCTAATATCATTCTTTACATCAGGTGCTCTTTATGGAGTGGACCGGATCTTTGTTAGCACTCGATCTCCATAGCAAGTCCAAGCAATTGCCATCCTAGGATTATAAACCTTAGAGGGCAGCTGGGCAGCTTCAGTTCCAGCCTTCAACAACTATTTATCCAACAAGAACACCAATAACAAAACTACCAGTCAACTATAAAAATAAAATAAAAAGCATAGTTTATTATACTTTTATGGACACTATTGGACCCTTTAATTAGTTTATTATACTTTTGTTAGGTTTGTCTAATTGATAGAATGAATTTTTTTCTTCTTAATTCCACCACGAGCTTTTGTTAATATGTTCTCTTTTTAACAAGCTGTAAAGTAGAATATTAAAAACCAGCAACTTTTTTTTTCGTTGGTAGTTGCTTTCTTAAATTGTTACTGCTATTTCATATTAACATAATTTTATAATGAATCTCTACTATATAAAGCGGTTTCGAAACGCTCAAAAGTGAGCCGTATGGATATCATCAACCATTTAAATAAATTTAAATAATAATAATAAATAACTAAATAACTAACTAAATACTCCACTAATTGTTTAAAAAAAATGTAACTAAGTATTTAACTATCTAATAAGATATATTTACAACTAAATAGTCTAACTCAAGTGGTTAAGGTAAGAGATGTTTTTCTTGGTTGCTTGAGTTCAAATCCTAACTTTGATAAATTTTTATAATAAATTTATATTTGATTTTTTTAAACTTTTTTCGCACATGCATTTGCACGTGCACACTACTAGTATATTTATATGAGTTGAGTGGGTTCCCGATGTGGCTTTATCTATTAAAGGAATTTATGCCCATGTGGTGCTTCGGGCGTGATTTATATATTGTTGCCATGTTTTCGAATCAAAAAATATAAAAGAGACTGTCAATTTTTTTAGAAATTTCGAAAGATAGCCAAATTTTGATCTAAAATTTGTAGAGGGTTACAAATTCTCTAATCAAGATTCGTCACATGTTCAAATATGAACTAAGTTCGAAATATTTGCGATAGTTTTAAAGCAATTAGTCCGATATTTTGGTCTAAAAATCATCATTGGTATATAATTATCCATATATTTTTTGGAATATTTATGATGCATAATCATCCACAACTTAGAAAGCAATGATTCGATTCTTATAACTAATCGTACATGGATGTACAAACAACAACATGAGAGCAAGATTGTATGAATGATGAATTCAATGTTGGCTTTAAGGAATTTCTTAACTACGCCAATAGTCAAACTTGATTTTATGGGTGGTTGAAAAATCAAGTGTCCATGTGTCAAATGTCGTAATATATCATACAAAGAAGTGATTCTTGTGAGGGAGCATCTATACCTCAAGGGTTTCATATAGAAATAAGAACTTTTGTTTTCGCAATGTCAGCCTTCCTTTGATATGGATATTGGAGAGGGATCTTATGGAGATCATTTTGAACATCGGCAACGAATCCTGGCATGAGAGGTGGTAGTTGTCACGCCATGACTATTTTGATTCAGGGGATCTGAATCACAATGCAAAGAAATTCTATGATATGTTCAAGGATGCAAATATTCTGATATATTCGGACTATGATACTCCATTTGTCATGTCGATGGTGATGTGACTTTGAACCTCATGTATGATTTCAATTTATTGCAAAAATGCTACGTTAGGATTATCTAGATCGTCAGAGAGCTGTTATTGAATGACTTGCCTAAAAACTTCTACAAGTCAAAGATGAAGATAAAGAAACTCGAATTAGGCTACGAAATAATAGATTTTTATCGCAACGACTACATATAGTACTATAAGAAGAAAAAAAAAAGTATAAATATAGATGCACTTTATGTACCATACAGATCGATACAACCCTGTTAGGGGTAAAGGAAAGTCAACTAGCTAGAGAAGCAAATATGCATCACTACAGGTACCTGCATATTCTTGCCGATCACGAATATGTTGCAAAGATGTATATGACCACAAATATAGTCCAACACATGATATGACATATCAAAGAATATACGAAGGATGAAGGAGAATTATCTCACCCTTCCGATGGAGAGACATATAAATATTTTAGTTAGAGTCATCCGAAGTTTGCTGCAGAGCCTAGAAATATCCAATTGACAGTATCTTCTGATGGACTCACTGTTTTGGACAGTCAAAAAATTATTACTCTTATTGGTCGATGATTTTGACCCCTTATAATTTACCACCAAGGATGTGCATGAAGACTCCTTACATGTTCTTGATACTAAAATTTGAAAAAGAACATTGGTATCTTTTTGAAGTCCTTGATCTATGAGTTGAAGAAATTGTTGTAGTTCGACGTCCCGACGCATGATATCTAGAAGAAGCAGAACTTCCAGATGAGATTGGGAATCTTGTAGACCATCAACGACTTTTCAGCATAGAGAATGTTACCGGGATGGACTACTCGTGGTTAAGTCTTGTCTGATATGTATGAAAAAGAGTAAGGTGTTCCATCTTCAACGTGGAGGAAAATTATACTTTTTTTATTGTCACCATTAGTTACTCCCCACATGTTGTGGCACAGCGAAAATAAACCCAAGAAACTCAGAGAAAATTCACAACCATAAAGACAATGATTTACGTGGTTCGGCCAAGATGCCTACTTCCACAAACGAGGGTGATTTAGTTCCACTATGAAGAAGAAAAGGATTACAATAGCTCTCAACACTTCTCTCCTTACACTCAAGAACTCGATCTCTATCACAAAGATAGAAAAAAAACTCTCTCAAATTTTTGTGTTGAACTTATTCAACAGCTTTAGCTCTCTTGTGTTGAACTTATTCAACAACTTGAGCACAATGAGATGTCTTGTGTTGAACTTATTCAACAACTTACATTGAGTACTCTTGGAGGGTGTCAATTGTGGAGAACCTTTAGACCCCTTTATATACCATCGAAATCACATCCTATGTAGGCTTAAAATCCAATCTTATGTAGGATTATATATTGAAAATCCAATCCTATGTAGACTTACATATATTAGTAATCCAATCCTTGTAGGATTACTATATATATGGTCAAATCCAATCTTATATAGGATTACCATATATATGGTCAAAAAAGGTCATGGGCCTATTTTTGGACACTTTTCTTCATATGAATTTGTTGTGGTACAGCGGAAATAAATCCAAGAAACTCAGAGAAAATTCACAACCACAAAGACAATAATTTACGTGGATCAGCCAAGATGCCTATTTACACAAATGAGGGTGATTTAGTTCCACTATGAAGAAGAAAAGGAATTACGGTAGCTCTCAATACTTCTCTCCTTACACTCAAGAACTCGATCTCTATCACAAAGATAGAAAAAAAACTCTCTCAAATTTTTGTGTTGAACTTATTCAACAAATTTAGCTCTCTTGTGTTGAACTTATTCAACAACTTGAGCACAATGAGATGTCTTGTGTTGAACTTATTCAACAACTTACATTGAGTACTCTTGGAGGGTATTAATTGTGGAGAACCTTTAGAACCCTTTATATACCATAGAAATCACATCCTATATAGGCTTAAATCCAATCTTATATAGGATTATATATTGAAAATATAATCCTATGTAGACTTACATATATTAGAAATCCAATCCTTGTAGGATTACCATATATATGGTCAAATCCAATCTTATATAGGATTACCATATATATGGTCAAAAAAGGTCATGGACCTATTTTTGGACACTTTCCTTGATATCTCCACCTCGGCAAGGTTTTACCACAAAATCGAGCCGACACACTTCTCCACCGCATAGCTTCACTAAATCAACCACTCGTCAATTCCGTCTCTAAAGGCTCTCAAGCAAAACTTCTCCACCTGGCTCTGGAAAAGCTTTCTTCTTCTTGTACACTCTCTTGTATCCTATAACTCGCTTTCCTTTGGATAGTGGAACCAAATCCCATGTACAGTTCTTATGGAGCGACTCAATCTCTTCCTGCATAGCCATCATCCAGTTCTCGCTGCTAGTATCTTTGACAGCCTGTCTGAATGTGATAGACTCTTCATCCTCCACTGATAGTGCATATGCCACCACATTTAACTGTCCATAGTACTTTACTGGTTCCTTAAATTCATACATGTGTACTGGCTTGACCGATCTCCTTGGCCTAGTGGTGGCCAAGAAATCTTGCTGCTGGTGTTGCGCTTCTTCTAGTTGTTGCTCTTGTGGGGCTTGATGAACATCTTTAGAAACCTCCACCTCATTTGATGCATCCTCAGACAACTCAATCTCAACATTTTAAGATTTGCTAGATACACCACCATCTTGATCGGACTCATTCTTCTTGCTTGAACTGAAGGTCACCCTGTGCTGCTTGCTATAAACGCAATGCTCACAGAAATCCATACTTGGTTTCTTCAAGTTCTTCAGTAACCCTTGCTTGCTCAGTAAGGACAGGTCTTTCTTGCTCATATGCCAAAGCCGCATATGGCAAAGACGCGTGCTATCAGACAAATCAGATGTACTGACTGCTAAAGTTTCAGTCACAGTGCTTCCCAATAAGATATAAAGGTTACCCTGTCGGTGACCTTTCATCACCACCAAAGAACCATGATCAACCCGCAAGACTCCACCCTCGGCGACGAACTTGTTACCATTCGAGTCAAGCGTACCAAGAGAAATAAGATTTTTTTTGAGGTCGGGAACATGTCTGACATTGGTCAAAGTTCGCACAATTCTATCATATATTTTTACCTTGATAGATCCAATTCCAACAGCTCGACATGCATTGTTGTTGTCCATCAACACAGAACCACCATCTGTCGCCTTGTAGGAAGAAAACTACTCCCTCTTTGGACACATATGGTACGAGCATCCAGAATCGAGAATCCAACGGTCACTCATGTTGTCATGTGCCACCGAAAAACAAACTCCATCACTATCAGCTTCTGAAACACAGTTTGCTTCATCACCTTCTCTCTCTGTCTTGTTCTCCTTTTTCTTGTTCTTCTTCTTTGAATGCGTACATTTATTTGCATAGTGTCCTTTCTCATTGCAGTTGAAGCACTTTACCTTCTCAATAGGTATTGTGGACTTGGATATTGACCTTCTGCTAAAAGATGCTTTATCGTTTGTCCTTTCTCTTACCGTCAAACCTTGGACTTGGCCTCCATCATTTCCGCCATTAGATGCCAACCTTCGCACCTCATTAGACAATAAGGCACTCATAGCTTCTTCTACAGAAATTGAGTCCTTTCAGTACAATAATGTTTAAATAAGATTCTCATAAGAATCGGGCAAAGAAAATAATAGGATTAGTGCCAAACGATCATCTTCTTCATGTATGTCAACATCCTTCAAGTCAAAAATAATTCGATTGAATTTTGAAATATGATCCCGAATTGATGTACCTTCCTCCATCACTAGTATGTAGAGTGACTTTAACATATAAAGTCGGTTGGTGAGAGTCTTCGTCATGTAGAGTGATTCCAACTTCAACCAAAGCCCAGCGGCAGTGGTTTCGTCCTTCACATAGTACACGACATCCCTTTCCAAACACAGGCGAATAGCGGCACATGCTTCGAGATCCATGTTATCCCAATTATCATCGGTCATGTCAGTAGGCTTCTTGGACTTTTCCCATAAAGCTTTGTGAAGCTTTTGAGATATGAGAACGTCATTCATCTAGCTTTTCCAAAAGCCAAAATCATTCTTCCCATTGAACTTCTCAATTTCATACTTCCCAATCCTGCTTGACGGAGCCATATCAAGAATCCACCCAATTAACTTTCTCTGAGAACTTTGTAGAAAACTTTGCTAGACTCCCAAAGCTCTGATACCAATTTGTTGTGGTACAGCAAAAATAAACCCAAGAAACTCAGAAAATTTACAACCACAAAGACAATGATTTACGTGGTTCGGCCAAGATGCATACTTCCACAAATGAGGGTGATTTAGTTACACTATGAAAAAAAAAAGAATTACAATAGCTCTTAACACTTCTCTCCTTACACTCAAGAACTCGATCTCTATCACAAAGATAGAAAAAAACTCTCTCAAATTTTTGTGTTAAACTTATTCAACAACTTTAGCTCTCTTGTGTTGAACTTATTCAACAACTTGAGCACAATGAGATATCTTGTGTTGAACTTATTCAACAACTTACATTGAGTACTCTTGGAGGGTGTCAATTGTGGAGAACCTTTAGACCCCTTTATATACCATAGAAATCATATCCTATGTAGGCTTAAAATCCAATCTTATGTAGGATTATATATTGGAAATCTAATCCTATGTAGACTTACATATATTAGATATCCAATCATTGTAGGATTACTATATATATGGTCAAATCCAATCTTATATAGGATTACCATATATATGGTCAAAAAAGGTCATGGGCCTATTTTTGGACACTTTTCTTCACCACATCATATCGATGGATAAAGAACAATGAGGCCTTTAGATTTAGTAAACAGGAACTATCTCATTTTTCGTTGAAATTGACCGAAGACAATCGATGTTTGGGAAGAGGTGGAGGATTTGCGAATTATGATAGATGAACATAGATCAGACTATCAATTTAACGCAGTCAAACATAGTCATAACTGGACAAAGCAGAGTATCTTCTGGGACTTACCTTATTGGAGGGACAATCTCATATATAAGGTATAATCTCGATGTCATAAATACCAAAAAGAATGTATTTAATAATATCTTTAATACGGTGATGGATATGAAGAAAAAGTTGAAAGATAATCCAAAAGTAATATAAGACTTGGAATAGACTATATATATATATATATATATATATATATATATATATATATATATATATATATATATATATATATATATATATATATATATATGGGTCCGGATCGGGAGTCCTGTTTCTGGAGCCCCATTCTCCTAAGCCGTAGCGGCATCCCGTGGGCCCCGTGCGGGCCCCGCTCATTCCAATAGTTCATGGGGGGCGGGGCTTTGACGGAGCTCCGCAGGCAGATCTTTTGATCCGCTCCCTATATATATTTATATATATATGTGTGTGTGTGTGTGTGTGTGTGTGTGTGTGTGTGTGTGTGTGTGTGTGCACACGCGCGCAAACATTTAGAGTTGAACCTAAAAGGAAGGGACAATGGCACATGGGTCAAGCCTTCGCGGCACCATTTGTATTTGACATGGAAGATAAATTGATAATATACAACTAGATAGCTAGTTTGAGATTTTCTAACGACTATGTGTCGAATCTGGCGAGATACATCAATCTTAATAAATGCAAACTAACGGGGATGAAGAGTCATGACTGTCACGTGTTCATGGAGAGGTTAATACAAATTACTTTGAGGGAGATGTTACCTCATCACGTATGGACTCCGCTGGCTAAGTTATCTATGGTCCTTAGATATTTGTGTTCTAGTAAGTTAACGATACAACATATGATTGAACTAGAGGAGAAGATTGTGTTGACAATGTGCAAATTAGAAAATGTATTTTTCCCTGAATTTTTTTGACAATATAAAGCATTTATCGAATCATCTTCATATAGTGGTCCAGTCTAGTATCGATGGATGTACCAATTTAAGGGGTAAAAATTAATTCATATGAACTACTAATTTCATAGTTAATAATTATAAATGTTATCTGATTTATTTGTTCTAGGTATCCGTATCACCTTAAGAAAATGGTGGGTAATAAGATCATGTAGAGGCTTCGATATTAAACTACATCATTGAGGAGTTTTTGAAGTTTTGTTCCATCTACTTCGATACTCATGTCAGAGTGAATACAGCCCCAAGGAATGATGAAGATGAGGTTGATGCACCAAATAATGGAATCATGTCTATTTTTATAAAAAAACAATGATGTTCTCCGAAGAAACCACGTTCTTCTTTCCTAATAATAAATCATGTCGCTAAATGACGCTGAAAGTCGCTGATAGTGACGTTTAGCGATGTCTTTCTTTTCTGTCGCTAACTACAAAAAAATAGCGACGTGTCATTTCGGCGTCGCTAAACTCGTTGTCAATATGACTTATTTTGGTAGTGAAGCATATAAGTGCAACTAACGTCAGGTTGTTGGGTGACAATGATCTTGAAGCTGCTCATCGTTATGTATTATTAAATATAGACATAGAGGAGATGAAATATATTAAAAAGTAAGAGAGATGACTTTGCTAGCTAGTAGTACTTTATATTTATAATTGGCAAAGAAGTATCATAACTTTGCGTCTTCTTATCACAGTAATTTTAGAGCCAAAATGCAAATTGAGAGATCTAATATTGATTATGACAAACTTGCTAGAAAGGTTGATAGGATATTTGTGTCATGGTTCCATGATCATGTAAGGATCTTAAATGTCAAGTATTATATTTTTTTCGTAAAAATTAGATTTAATATGCCTATGATATGTGATGTTACAAGTTTTTCATCCTGACATCAAGCTGCAGAATGACGGGCTTCGAGCATTAGCCATCGGGCCAAGTAAGAAAAAAAAGTATTGGGATGGATACACCATTAATGGCTTCAAGTTTAAAACAACTAATAAGCCTATCAATCACTCATTTGTTGATGAGAAGGGCAATTACACAAAGTGTTATAGAGTTTGTGTACGGGGCCCTATCTAGGATGTCGATCTAGAATATGACTAACATGGTGTATTAAGAGATGTTGTAGAGATGGAATACACATGGTTGGATTATTTTGATATGAGTACCATTGTGATGTTTAAAGTGATTGGTTAGGCACAACATCTAGTCAAGGATGGAGGATTGAAAAACATAATTTAGATTTGTCGATATTAAACATGAAATTTTTTGTGGAGGATTTGAACATTTTATATTGGTTAGTTAAATGGTTCAAGTATACTACACAAGTTACGTAGTTAAGTTTGCAACTAAAGCTAGAAACACTTATAATACTAGCCATTAAGAAATCCTATAAGCATACTGTCAGCAAAAAGACGAAAGATATAATCAATGACCATAAGGCTTTGGCAGCACGTCATGGAAATGAGCGCAAGGAGTGGTTGAAGGAGAAATTATGGTAGAAGATGCATGAGGAGACGACCACTCTTGAATACAAGGCCAAGTCGGAAAAGACGAGGCGACTCGTGCTAAGGCTGGTCTTCGTACGGGTGGATCGATCCCAATGGATGGTACATATAATCATTAGAAGTATAATTTTTCTTCATTACCTATTCATTATTTATTAACTATATATTACCTGAGTGCAATGAGGCCTCCGAGCCGGACATAAATCCAAACATCACGGCTTCCCAAAGGTCTTCGAGCGTACCTACAAGCGAAAGAAAGAATGATGAAAAGCTAGTAGACGAACGAGCTACTAATGCATATGTAAGTACTTGCTTAACCCCACTTCAAATATATATTTTCTAAAATTGACAGCAGAACGAGAAACCCTAGACCATTTATTGGAGTTAATGCTAGTTACTTTTTATTATTTTCTGACATTTCTTTAGTTAATGCTAATTACTTCATATTATTTTCTGAAATTTCTTGTAGCTATTCTTCTATATTGCTCAGTGTCATGAGTACCAAGTTCACATGTGAGAGACCAACAACTTTGGATAGAACTAAAGTTGGTAGGGCGAGCCTTTACAATCTTTAGGGCTGACAATTTTAAAGCAAGAATACCCAAGTAGTGCATATATTTAACACTGCATTCATCCTAACCACGGTTGCAGGTTTGCACCTTAAACATATATATGTTTGCCAAGGAAAATGGTGCACATACAAAAGTATTAGTTTTTGGTGCATTTCATTAAGGAAAAAGGGGAGGGGAAAAAAAGGTGTCACGGACTCAAGACTGGGTCTTGAAGGATACTGGTGTTAGCCATGGAAATAATTTTAATGATCTAGTATTTGTTTACTACGGAGAAAAAGCTGAACCAGAAGATACTCTGACACTATATTAAGTGGACGGCGCTGAAGACTGATTTCAGAAGAACTTACTTATGTAACATCTATCGAAACACACCCTTAGTCATTATGCTTCAGATTGATTTAGAAGGGTATGTGTCTTATAGGAAATGAATGGATCCGGAAAGACCAACTGCGGCTAAAAACTTTCTTCGCCATTTCACGGCATTTTGGTTCTTATGAAGAGACTTGACCACAGCAGGGCCCTGGCCCAGGTCAGCCAGGGCAACTGCCTAGGACCCACAGATTGAGAGCAAAAAAAAAAGGCTAAACATAAATATGTTAATAATTTTGTATTTAAAATATAACTAGTATGTACCATGGTCCTTCTTTGATACAAGTTATTGTGGTGTAGTGATTAGTATGCTTAGATTTGTAAACTAAAGGTCCTTAGCTCAAATCTTAGTATATTTTTTTATTAATTATTTTTTATATTATGTATGAAAGTCCTATTTTAAAAGTTCGTTCGGCTCCCATGAGCTCAGGGTTGGCCCTGGACCACAGTTACAATAATCGTCTAAAGACAAGCAGGTAGTGCAATAGCGATAGCACAATGAACTCCTTTAGAGAGCATAATTCTATCAAATCTCTGTTTTTCACTCAAAGGCAAATTTTGTACCTTCACCTTTACAAGAGGCATAGGGGTCGAATATTTATTGCTTAATTAATAGGTATCCTACATTTATATTCGTCTTTGGTTTCATACTGTTGCCATTGAGATAAATTGTTCATATTGTTAATTAATAGGTATCAAAAAATAAAAAATAAAAAAGAAAAGAAAAGAAAAGAAAGGGCGATGATAAGTCTGGCTGTGCGGTGCGGGGCACCGGCAACGTCAGAAGACTGACAAAAAATGGTCACGATCTGAGCTGGCGTGGGTCAGCATAGGGCTCCCGTTCATAAAAACTCAATTGATAGGGCGCCGCGCGGGCGGTCGTAGACCGGCACAATTCTACCATGGGTATAAACGACGCCGATCACGCGGCCCATCGTGCGGCGCCGTAAGGACGTCGAGAAGACGTCGTAAGGACGTCGTGCGCATAAAACGGGTGGCTGGACGGCATCGGCTGTCGTAGGCATCGTGAAGACGTCGGGGACACCTTCGACATCGTGGGCGAAGTGCAACGTTGAGTTGTCAAGATTCGCACGAACAGTCCAAATTGATATGACGACCGGCAAAAAATCATGTGCGAAGGACACACGATTTAACTGAGGCAGCACTTGCTGGATAGAAAAAAAAAAAAAAAAAAAAAAAACGTTCATGTTGTCATGTCTCTATATAGTAATACGTTGTGAATTCCTCTTCATGGTAGACGAAGGCTTGTTCTCTTGCATTCTTCATGTGGTGCTCTGTTCTCGAGGTTTCAAGTAGAAGTTCGTTGAGTGGAGCAGTGAATCTTAGGCCTCGTTTCGTTAGCGAAAAGGAAATCAATTCTCAAAGGGTGCAATTATCTACCGCGAGAAGTCAAGTTTTTCATTGGTTCTGTAAGGTATCCATATTTCGTTGTGATTTTATGTCTGCTATTGTTCTGTAGGGAACATGATTCTGTTTATTTGTAACTTTAGTTTCCTTTGATTTTCAACTAGAACTGGACAACTAAGAATTATACTTGGAACAATTTTCATGCATTGAATAAACACATCATCTTAATGTCATACTTTTTCATTTGTATCGTCTTGTAATCGTGAAGCTTGTCGAATATTGGAGGCTAATTTTGAGGAAGATATGAAGCAGATACTTAAGCGCCTTCCCAAGGTATGTTGATTAAATTGTTTTACTCGAACCAAAATAAACTCTATAAATTTAGGTTGCTAATTGAGGTCTTTAAACTTAGAGATCTACAGGTAGATCGCTTATTGAGAATGTTGGAGTTTTGGCCTTTCCTTTAGAAACTTTAGTCCCACATCGGATAGGCCAAAGAGTTTGTATCTCTATATATTAGCTTTGCTATTATTGGAGATGCACATGTGGTGTGGAGGTGCACATGGGTTTGCCATGTGGGGTTATTTTTCTAATGGAAAAAAAGGCTAAAATCAACAATAAAAGCATTCATGCTTTTTGCTCTTGGAAAATTTATTTCCATAGGAGCTAAGCCTAGCGACTCGGACTCGGGCTCGGGCTCGGGCTCATGAGGCGTAATGTTGGCGTAATGTAGCGAAATTTATTACCACGTCCCTAACTTTGTGGCAACCGACCAGTTGCTGCAGGGCCTATATAAGGCATCCTCTCTCTCAAGGCTGATTACAAGAGACAAAGAGAAGCCACCACAGAAAGTTTACGAGTGTTGTTTAGCACAAGTAAACAGAGTATTCAGAAGTGTACTTTAACACAGTTCTGATCTTCCAGTAGCCTTCGAGAGAGAGAGGATAAGCGCCGCACCAGCGTTGCTTTTGCACGGGAATTCGTGTCCATCCGAGGAGTCAGAAGAGCAGAAGTGTTCCAAGTTCTCCGACGAACTTGCTGGTTCCTGGAAGCTGTTCGTGTAGGGCGAATAAAGCTTTAAGCAACGGTGATCATTCACCCCAGTAGGCCTTCTTCCATCTTTCGCTAGTCACCTTCTTCGTTGCTTCCAGTAATTCTGATTGTATCTTCTTTTTAGAAGTACTACGATCGATTGCTGTTGATTACGAAATCTTTTTAGATTCTCGTAATATCATAACGATATCTTTTTAGATCTTCGTTATACTTGCGCAACCTTCCTAGAAGTGTTGCGTTGGAACATTGTTTTTACAATTGTTTCATATTCTCAGTTTTTTCATCAAAAATTGTGCCCCGGCACTAACAATCTCAAAGCTTTATTGCTACGATGGAAAACGTTAATGCTTCACTCCTCAATACTGACTTTTGTAAATTAGAAAAGTTTGATGGAGAGCATTATCAAGTCTGAAAGAGGAAGGTTTTTCTCACTCTTCAACTCAGAGACGTGGATCACGTGCTTCTTGAAGAGGAACCTATCGTTCCAGATACTGGGTCTGCTGCCGCAATCTCTACGGCTACTAAACTTCAGGCCAAGTGGAGAAGAGAAAATAGCATTTGCAGGCTGCTTATCCTAAATGCTATGGAGGATTCACTTACAGAATCCTATTCTAAGAAGAATATCGCTAGAGACATATGGGAGTCTCTAGAAAAACTCTACGAAGAAGACAAGAACCGCAGTAAAATATTTGTGGTTGAAAAATATCACAAGTGGTTCTTTGAGGATAAAAAGTCTATGCTGCCGCAGGTGAAGGAGTTCCTGAAACTGCGACAGAAGCTGGAAGACGAAGCGATGCCTCTCCCAGACAAGTTTGTTGTTGGAGGGATTGTCTCAAAGCTCCCCACTGGGTGGAGCAAGTTCTATGCAAACATGCATAGGAAGAAGCTTGAGATCAGCCTTGAAGATCTCTTGCAGGAAATATATGTTGAGGACCAAATGCGAGCTCAACTGAAGGTGGACACACTGTCCAAGCAATTGGCTAACGCCAATCTGGTTCAGACCAAGGAACCAAGGGGAAAGCAGGCGGCTTTCCACAGCAAAAAGAAGGACCCTGATAATCTAAAAGTCAAGGGAACTTCTATCAAGAAAAAGAAGCCAAAGTCTCAAATGCCTTGCTTCAAGTGTGGCAAGAAGGGCCACTTTAATAATGAGTGCAAAGCAAAAACCAAGCAATCAGAGCAAGGAGAGCCTAGTAAGGTATCTATGATCACTGGCATTGTTGCTATGATTGCACAGGTTGATACGGTAAGGACTGACTCTGACTGGTGGGTAGACACTGGAGCCTCCTGCCATGTCTGCTCCAGTAAGGAGTGGTTCACCACCTATACACCTACTTCTGAAGTGGTTATGATGGCGAACCAGGCACAAGCTGAAGTGCTCGGGATCGGGACGGTGGTGTTGAAGCTGACTTCGGAGAAGTCTCTGACGCTTCAAGGCGTGAAGCACGTACCTGCTTTCGCCAAGAACCTGATCTCAGGAGGCCTACTCTGCAAAGCAGGCCTCAGGATGGATATCAATGCTGGCCAGATGGTGATGTCTATCAAAGGAACATATTTCGGGAAAGCTTTTTATACCGAAGGAATGTTCAAAATTCAGCTTGTAAATCAGTCCAATGTAATTAATGTGATTAATGAAGTCACTCATTCTGCTTATACTCTTGAGTTGTGGCATAATAGGCTAGGATATGTTCATTGTAAACGAATAAACAGAATATCTAGTCTAGGACTTATCTCCAAGTGTGGGGGTAAGGTAGAGAAATGTGAAGTTTGTGCTCAAATAAAGATCACAAGGAAACCCTTTCCTCGGGTTAATCGAAGTACAGATCTTCTGGAGTTGGTACACTCCGATATCTGTGACTTCAAACAGTTCTCTATAAAGGCCGGGATGAAGTATTTCATAACCTTCATCGATGATTTCTCAAAGTATGCGTTCGTCTACTTGCTGAAGGCTAAAGACGAAGCATTCGAGAAGTTCAAGGAGTTCATAGCCGAAGCTGAGCGACAGACTGGACAACAACTCAAAAGGATAAGAAGTGATCGAGGTGGGGAGTACAGGTCTCATGAATTCGCATCGTTCTGCAAAGAACATGGAATTGTCAATGAGACTACGGCTCCGTACTCTCCTCAATCAAACGGAGTAGCAGATAGGAAGAACATAACGTTAACAGAAATGATTAACTCTATGTTGTTGACTGCTGGTCTTCCTAAGTGCTACTGGGGAGAAGCTGCATTGATGGCCACTTTTATTCTAAATAGAGTGCCTCATACAACTTCAGACGTTACTCCTCATGAACTCTGGTTCAAGGTTAGACCTAACTTGAATGTCATTCGAGTGTGGGGGTATCTGGCATATGTCAAGCTTCCAGATCTGAAGATTCAGAAGCTTGGGACAAGGACTACTAAGACGATCTTCTTGAGGTATGCCGAAAAGAGTGATGCTCGGAGATTTCTTGATATTGAGTCAAATCATATCATTGAATCTCGCGACGCAGAATATTTTGAAGACAAATTTGCAAGGCACAAGAATATTGTTCTTGCGGATGTTCCGGAGAACAATGAGGGTGCGCAGGTCTTCAATGAAGATGTGGTCCAAGAAGATGTTGTTGAAACAATGGTTGAACCAGATCTCGCTGAGCCGTCAACGAAGCGAGTGAGGAGGTCGAAGGACTTCGGAAGTGACTTTGTCACCTATCATGTGGAAGCTGATCCGCTTACCTATGATGAGGCGATGAAGACCAGAGACGCAGTTTTCTGGAAGGAGGCGATTGACAATGAAATTGATTCCATCACCTCAAATAACACTTGGGTGTTGGTTGATCTTCCTGAAGGAGCAAAACCCATCGGATGCAAATGGATCTTCAAGAAGAAGATGAAAGCAGACGAAACTATTGACAAGTTCAAGGCTAGGTTAGTAGCCAAGGGGTTTTCTCAGAAGCAGGGGATTGACTATTTTGACACGTATGCTCCAGTAGCCCGGATGACCACCATCAGAATGTTAATTGCTTTCACAGTAATACATGAGATGGGGATACATCAGATGGATGTGAATACGGCTTTCCTAAATGGCGAGCTAACCGAAGAGATTTACATGCAACAGCCAGAGGGATTTGTCATCAGGGGTCTTGAAGACAAAGTCTGCAAGTTGGTAAAATTATTGTACGGTCTTAAACAGGATCCCAAGATGTGGCATGAAAAATTTGACAAAGTTATAAGGTCGAATGGCTACATGGTCAGCGATACGGACAAGTATGTTTACACGAAGTTCGCTGATGGAAGAGGTGTGATCGTTTGTCTGTACGTGGACGACATGCTTATTCAAGGTATGGATATTAGCTGTGTCACAGAGACAAAGAAGTTCATCTCAAGCAAGTTCAGTATGAAGGACTTGGGGGAAGCTGATGTGATCTTAGGGATCAAGATCATCCGGACAGACACTGGACTAGTGCTGTCACAGTCTCATTATATTGAGAAAATGATCACTCGTTATGGGTATCGGGATCTTCCAGGGATCGATACGCCGTACAGGTGTGATCTGAAGCTGAAGCCTAATTCAGGGGAAAGCGTCAGGCAGCTGGAGTATACAAGCGTAATCGAAAGTTTGATGTATGCTACTACTGCCACAAGGCCTGACATAGCTTTCGTCGTGAGAATGCTGAGTCGTTTCACGAGCAACCCAGGTGCTGAACACTGGAAAGCTGTGAAACGGGTTATGAGATATCTCAAGAAGACTCAGACATATACACTGTACTACAGCGGAGATCCGCCGGTAGTGGAAGGCTTCAGTGATGCCAGCTGGTGCTCAGAGGTGGAGAGTGAGAGGTCCACAGGTGGATTCATTTTCACAATGGGTGGAGCTGCTATATCGTAGAAGTCGAAGAAGCAGACTATGCTCTCGTGGTCATCCATGGAATCTGAGTTCTTTGCACTTGATACCGCAGCCGAGGAAGCAGAATGGCTTCGGGAGCTCATGTATGATCTTCCAGTGGTTGGGGCGCAAATACCGGCGATACCGATATACTGCGACAACCAGACGACTGCGGTGGTGGCATCAAATGACCTCTTCAACGGGAAGAAGAGGACTGTGCGGTTGAAGCACAGGGCAGTACACGAACTTATCAAGAGAGGTGTTATTGCAGTTATTGATGTTCGGAGTCAGGAGAACCTGGCGGATCCGTTCACCAAGGGCCTCAAGCGCCAGCTGGTCGATGACACAGCTTGTAAAATGGGCTTGAAGTCATTCTGATATTGTATTATTGTATTCCTACCATAAAATTTTCTGCTATTAGTTCAAAGATTTATCTACTAGGCATCTAGCTTTTGGTTCAAGGGAGGACCACTAATCGGAAGAATATCAGGAACGGTGGGTACATGTTCTATTGGGCATGGAGAGGTTACGGACCTATTAACACTGTTGTCTACTGTTGTTTTCTGCGAAAAACGGTTCCTGTGGGAAGGTTGGCTTAATTGCCTTAATGAGTTCTCAGGCAGAGTGAATGCCTGGTGTTCTTTATAGGAGGCACGGTAGAGCAGCACTACAAGGAGTAAAACTCCATGCTACAGTGGGGTGACTCCATAATGAGGTTCCTATATGTGGGGTGCTGTCCAGTAATAGGATAAAGTCTTGGCTTTGCAGGCCAAGTCACAGCGGCGTAGCACCACAAATAGGCAGTTAGCCTAATGATGTATGTTAAAAATAAAGAGGGGTGTAGTCAGCACTACAAAGAGGATGAGTTCCTCATGTTATAGTGGCACGATACCACGATGAGGTACCCGGTTAGGGATAAAGCCTCGGCCTTGCAAGCCATGTCGTTGCGGCGTAACACCGCAAGGGAGCCTAAGGCTTCATGCTGGGTAGTTTGGCACTACAAAGAGGCGGTTGCCTCATGCTACAGTAGTATAACACTACGATGAGGTTCCCGGTACGGGGTAAGGCCTCGGCTTTAAGCCATGTCATGGCGGCATAGCACAGCAAGGGAAGCGCAAAGCGCTTTATGCCATGTCTCTTTATAATGAACTCACCTATAGTGTATGGACAAAGAGATATCAGGCCGTCTCTTGAGGGTAAACTTGTAGACGCCCAAAATTATATACTGAAACCAGGCTGGCACAGGGCCTTTAATGTGTAGCCAGAAGCACATGTAACTACATTATGTGAGTGGAAAGAATTTCAGCTATGATGCAGAATTCAATGCTTAGTCCATTCTTGTATTATAGTTTGATTTTTGACCCATGCGGGAAGATTCAAGTCGTCAGCGACATCTCTCCTAATGCATGATGGACAGTTACTGTGGGGAACACTTATACCCATATATAGAGATATGTGGGGGATTGTTGGAGTTTTGGCCTTTCCTTTAGAAACTTTAGTCCTACATCGGATAGGCCAAAGAGTTTGTATCTCTATATATTAGCTTTGCTATTATTGGAGATGCACATGTGGTGTGGAGGTGCACATAGGTTTGCCATGTGGGGTTATTTTTCTAATGAGAAAAAGGCTAAAATCAACAATAAAAGTATTCATGCTTTTTGCTCTTGGGAAATTTATTTCCATAGGAGCTAAGCCCCGTAGGGGCTTAGCGACTCGGACTCGGACTCGGACTCGGGCTCATGGGCTCATAAGGCGTAATGTGGCATTTTGTTGGCGCACTTTGCACTTAGCACGTCAGCATCGTCGTTAGGCGCATAGTGCACTTTAGTTGCGCTCGTTGCGCGAGCCACTTGCGCAGCCACGTTGCACAAGCCCAGTTGCGCTGCCAGTTGCGCATGCCCAGGTGCGCAAGCCCAGTTGCGCTGCCCAGGTGCGCGCCCAGGTTGCCCTCAGGTTGCGCTTGGGTGCGCTGGGTTGCGCTGGGTTGCGCAGGGTTGTGCTGGATTGCGCTGGTTGCGCTGGTTGCGCAGTGTGCGCAGTATGCTCAGTGCGTGCAGTGCGCGCAGTGTGCGCAGTTCAGTGCGCGCTCTGTCGCACAAAGTGCAAGGAGCGCTGGGTGTGCGCAGTTGGCAGCAGAACGTACGTTTGCATGTTCTGGGCGGTTGCTACATGTTCCGGGTGGTTATTACCACGTCTCTAACTTTGTGGCAACCGACCAGTTGCTGCAGGGCCTATATAAGGCATCCTCTCTCTCAAGGCTGATTACAAGAGACAAAGAGAAGCCACCACAGAAAGTTTACGAGTGTTGTTTAGCACAAGTAAACAGAGTATTCAGAAGTGTTCTTTAACACAGTTCTGATCTTCCAGTAGCCTTCGAGAGAGAGAGGATAAGCGCCTCACCAGCGTTGCTTTTGCACAGGAATTCGTGTCCGTCCGAGGAATCAAAAGAGCAGAAGTGTTCCAAGTTCTCCGACGAACTTGCTGGTTCCTGGAAGCTGTTCGTATAGGGCGAATAAAGCTTTGAGCAACGGTGATCATTCTCTCCAGCAGGCCTTCTTCCATCTTTCGCCAGTCACCTTTTTCGTTGCTTCCAGTAATTCTGATTGTATCTTCTTTTTAGAAGTACTACGATCGATTGCTGTTGATTACGAAATCTTTTTAGATTCTCGTAATATCATAACAATATCTTTTTAGATCTTCGTTATACTTGCGCAACCTTCCTAGAAGTGTTGCGTTGGAACAGTTTTTACAATTGTTTCATATTCTCAGTTTTTCCATCAAAAATTGTGCCCCGGCACTAACAGAGAAAACACCAGCTGTTGTATACTTGCATGTCATCGTTTGTTTATCCTGACCAGACAATATATAACATACTATTATTTTTCTAATTTACTTGTTCACTACTATTTACACATAGTATATTCTTGAATGGGAAAGACTATATTTGATTTGCAGGATAGAGGTTTCTTTAGTCCATCATCTCATCTGTTCAAGGGCGGAACCAGAGAAATTTTTTAGAGGGGGCTGAAAGTAGTAAAGAGGAAGAAATTTTTTTTCAAAGAGTCAAAAATACCACACTAAAGATTCTAACCTTGGCTCTATTATAACACATCCAACTAATTTAGCAATTGAGCTAACTCCACACCTTGTTGCTATGTGTACTAATACTTAGTTAGCTCCTTAGTAAGCCCAGGCTACAGCCCGGGCCAGCCCACCTGATGCTGCGCCAATGCATCTGTTATATATATTTCTAACACATATAATCTTCTTAATGTCCTTTGTTTCTTTATTGACAAGTCAGAAGAACTGTAGTTCATCATCTCATATGTCAAGTATAACATACATGTTGTGTCGGGTGGGGTTCCAAGCCTAATGTGGAGAACACTCTGGAATACGACGAGCGTCATCCTGTTAGGAATGAAACACGAAAACCGTTCCCCCAAACTAGAGAGTCCTGCGAGAGAACCGTGCAAAAGCACACAAATAAAAAATGTCAAAAACAAATTGCAGAAACAGAGATTTTTTACGTGGAAAACAAAGATGAAAAAAACCACGGGACGATAGGAGTCTAACCCTGAAGAACCTTCATTAATGGAATAAAGAGAATACACCCTCTACAAGCTCCTCCCGATCCAAACGGATCACCAAAACTCACTTGAGAGAAGAAAACTTGATTGCAGACACCGAAGAACAAGAGATGTCGAAAAATAATTCGAAGCGATCTCTCCTTTACAATAGCCTTCAATCCTTTCTCTCTCTCAAATATTGTAAAGCACTCTTGCTTACATTTTGAGATATGCTTTATGGTGAGAAAACAACTAGTATATATAGCATCAAACTCACAACTAATTGAGGTATTCTACTATATGTAGGAATACTCAATCTAAACCATTAATGTATTCCTAATATGTATAGAAATACAATATCCAACTCCATTGAGATATTCCTACTATATATAGAAATATCCAATCCAAATCCGTTGGAGTATTTATATTATATATAGGAATACCCAATCCAACTTGGGGATATTTTTCACATAGGTTGGGAACCCCACCCACTCCAACAAATCTCTCCCTTTACAACTATGTGGAGGAGGTCGTCATCCTGACGATCCTCCTGCAGCACTCAAACTTTTTCATTGGAAGAACCTTCGTGAACATGTCTGCTTCGTGGCATCTGTATGAATCTTCTCAAGTGTCGCGTCCTTCTTCTCAACTACATCCCGCATCCAATGATACCGAGTCTCAATGTGCTTGGACCGACTATGAAATTTTTGGTTCTTCACAAGGTTAATGGCACTCTGGCTATCGCAAAGTAAAGTATGTACTACTCTTGCTTTAGGTGCCCCACTTCCTACAACAGCTTCTTCATCCACAATAACTCCTTGCAAGCCTCTGTCGCCGCAATGTACTCTTCCTCTGTCGTCGACAAGTCAACACATTTTCGTAACCGCGACTGCTACGATACCGCTCCACCAGCAAACATCATTACATAGCCTAAAGTCGAGCGTCTCGTGTCTACATCTCCTGCCATATCAGCGTTAGTATACCCGACCAGCTTCGGCTCTTCACCACTAAATAAAAATCTCCAATCGGCAGTACCATAAAGGTACCGTAGAATTCATTTGACTGCATTCCAATGTACCCTTCTAGAATTGGAAAAATACCTGCTAAATGTGCTAACTACGTGAGTGATGTCTGACCTCGTATACACCATAGCATACATGAGGTTTCCCACAACTGAAGCATATAGAACCCGCTCCATATCTTCCTTCTCGTCTTCGGTAGATGGACACTGTTCCTCAGTGAACTTAAAATGAGCTGTAAGGGAGTTACTTACTTTCTTCGACCCGTCCCTCGAAACACTAAGTACCCGATGAATGTACTTCTTTTGGGACAAGTGTAGAACCTTGGACTCTCTCTCTCTCGACTGATCTCCATCCCAAGAATAGTCTTTGTTGCACCCAAATCCTTTATAGAGAAGGTCGCGCCCAGTTGGTGCTTCAACTCTGCTATCCTAGTGGCATTTAGACCCACCAGTAGCATATCATCAACGTAGAGCAGTAAAATGATGAAATCATCCTCGACAAAGTACCTCACAAATACACAGTGGTTCGACGTCGACAATGCATAACCATGCTACCCCATAAACGACTCAAACTTCCTATACCACTGCTTCGGAGTCTGCTTCAGACCATACAAGCTTTTCCTCAATCGGCAGACCAAGTGTGATTTGCCCTTCCCATATAATCCCTCTGGCTGCTCTATGTATAATTTTTCCTCAAGATCACCATGGAGGAATGTCGTCTTCACGTATATCTACTCGACCTCCAAGTCAAAACTGGCTGCCAATGCTAGCGCCACCCAAATAGACGACTGTCTGATGACTGGCAAAAATATCTCCTCATAATCTATGTCTTTTCGCTGACCGTAGCCTTTAACTACTAGTCTTGCTTTGTATCGAGGGCGAGTAACCCATCAATTTTTTAAAATCTTTTTGCCATTTGGCAACTGCACTAGATCATAAGTAAAATTGGCCTGTAAGGAACTCATCTCTTCCTGCATAGCCTCCATCCAATTCTGCCTATATTCGTCGTCTATAGCCTTTGAGAAACTTTTAGGCTCTCCTCCGTCAATCAGTAGGGCATACTTATTTGGTGAGTATCTCGTAGATGGTCGACGCTCTCTGTCGCTCCTCCTCAATGAAACCACTTGTGTTGGCTGTATATCAACATCCTCCTCCCTTTTAGGAACTACCTCCTCGACATGCTCATCCTCCTAAAGATTATCCTGACCACCATCAGCAGGCTGATGATCAAAGTTAGGAGCAACTTCATGTACTGGCTCTTCCATAACTGGATCCTTTGCAATGTCCTCTGGGAACTGCTCGAAGCTTAATGACTCTAACTTAGACAATTCCTTAGCCTTAGAAGGTATCTTGGAATCCTGAGTGTTGGTCATGGTCTGATCCTCGACGAATGCCATGTCCCTGCTTCTGTAAAGCTTTTTTTCACGGGATTGTAGAGTCTATAGCTAAACTCATTCCAACCGTAGCCAACAAAGACGTACTGCCTCATCTTCGACTCAAGCTTGGATCTCTCATCCTTCGGTACATGCACGAAGGCCTTACAACCAAACACTTGCAAGTGATTATATGACGGCTCTTTGCCGTATCATACTTTGTTAGGCACATCACCCTACAAAGGAGCACGAGGAGATTAATTAATAGTATAAGCAGCAATGTAAAGAGCCTCACCCCAGCAACTGCCCGGTAAGTTTGCCTCTGATAGTAAATTTCGTACCCTCTCCATCTGTGTCTTATTCATTCGCTCCGTTACACCATTGAGCTGAGGTATCTTGGACAAAATCTTCTTGTGTCATATCCCTTGCTCTTTGCAATAAGCATCAAAAGGACCAATGTACTCACCGCCGTTGTTTGACCGAACACATAGCAGCTTCTTGCCCGTCTCCCTTTCAACAGAGACCTAAAACTCTTTGAAAGTGGAAAGCACATGATCCTTAGTTTTTAAGGCATAGACCCAAACCTTCCTGGAATAATCATCAATAAACGTCATAAAATAAGAAGAACCACCAATGGATTTTATCTTCATAGGAACGCAAATATCTGAGTGAATCAACTCGAGCAACGCTAGCTTCCTCGAACTTGGGTGACTTTGGAAAGACACTCTATTTTGCTTTGCCGCTAAACAGCGCGTGCAATTCTCCATATTTGTAGACTTTAGCCTTGGAATCACCTTCCTATTCACCAAGTAGCTTATCTCCTTCTCACTGATATGGCTAAGCTGCCTGTGCCACAACTCGGTAGACGCATCACTGAGTGCATTCACCTCCTGTGTCCCTTGTGCGCTCTCCTTCATATAGTAGAGTCTGAGTTTTTGCTTCCTCTGGCAATCACCATCGAACTTCTGGAAAGCTTCTACTGACCGTTCCCGAAGAGATTGAAGAAACCCTCGTCATTCAACCTTCCAACCGACACCAGGTTGAAATGGATACCAGGGACATGATGGACATCTTTAAGAATAAGAACTGCACCTGTCTCCGTCCTCACATACACATCTCCAATGGCAATCGCCTTCGACACATCTCCGTTGCCCATCTTCAACACTCCACAGTCGCCTATCGTATAAGTAGCAAATAATACCCTAATACGTGTGCAGAAGCACCCAAGTCCCCCAGCCAAGATTTATCATCGCATGCGAGGTTCATGACAACCTCATCACTTTCCATGATCACATCACCTCCATGTGCCAAGGTCATCGCTGTAGTGTCCTCACTTTGCTTTCTCTTGTCACCTTTTTTCTCTCTCTTCCAAGCAAAACAGTTTCGCTTGATATGGCCCTTCTTGTCACAATGGTAACACTCTGAGTTCTTGTACCGCTTGGACTTGCCTCTGCTCTTGTCTCTGCCTCCACCTAGATTACTGCTTTGGTCCCTTCCATGACTTTCTGAAACTAGTACCACTGAGTGGGATGAAATGAAGTGCCCTGAGAACGTCTCTGCATATCTTCATTCAAGACCCCGCTCTTAGCTAACTCCAGACTGACCATGCCTTCCGGAGCACAAGCGATCATAGATACTCGTATGGTCTTCCACGAGTCTGGCAATGTACATAGCAACTAAATTCCCTGAACCTTATTGTCTAACTTGACTCCCATCGAGGATAGCTGGTCAACCACGCCCAGAAACTCACTCAAGTGATCCGTAATGGACGCACCATCTTTGTACCGCAGACCCATCATCATCTGGATCAAGAACAATTTATTTACCCCGGTCTTCTTCGCATACAAAGATTCCAGCTTATCCCACAGTGTCCTCATTTGCTCAATATTGGCAACGTGATTATACACGTTCTTGTCAACGAACTGCCTTATGTACCCACATACCTGTATATGCTCAAAATTCTAGTCCTCTTCGGATTTACCACTCGGCCACTCAGAAGCAAATACCGACATATACAACTTTTTGACAAATAGAAAATCCTTCATCTTGCTTCTTCAATAGTGATAGTTGGTACTGTTCAGGTTTACCATGTGCACCAACTTTGCGTGCATCTCTACTTCCTGGTTTGAGTGTCAACTCCTGACACTTCTCTAAACCCAAAACCCTGATACCACTCTATTGGGAACGAAATGCGAAAACCGTTCCCACAAACCAGAGAGTCCTGTGAGAGAACCGAGCAAAAGCACACAAACCAAAATGCCAAACACAAATTGCAGACAGAGAGATTTTTGACGTGAAAAATCTAGATGGGAAAAACTATGGGACGATCGGAGTCCAACCCTGAAGAACCTTCACTAACGGAATAAAGAGAATACACCCTCTTCTTTCCGATCCAAACGGATCACCACAACTCACTTGAGAGAAGAAAACTTGATTACAGACTCTAAAGAAAAAAAGATGTCGAAAAATGATTTGAAGCGATCTCTCCTTCACAATAATCTTCAATCCTTTCTCTCTCTCAAATATTGTAAAGCACACTTGCTTACTTTTTGAGATATATTTTATGGTAAGGAAACACCTAGTATATATAGCCTCAAATCCATAACTAATTGAGGTATTCTACTATATGTAGGAATATTCAATTTAAACTGTTGGTGTATTCCTAGTATATATATAGAAATATTCGATCCAACTCCATTGAGATATTCCTACTATATATAGAAATACCCAATCCAAATCTATTAGAATATTTCTATTATATATAGGAATATCCAATCCAACTCCAAGGTATTTTTTACATAGGTTGGAAACCCCATCCACTCCAACACCTCCGTGTGTGCAAGAAGTTCCAAAAGTCGATGACGACAAATGTGGTTTGATTTAAGCGCATATCAAAAATCTATGCAAAGCATGTCAGAGGGGGCTGTACACCGGCAGTAGGCTGTCAGTATACCGTCGATATGCTAAGAGTTGCATAATTCATTCCAAAAGTTAGGCTGTATATCGTGGTATACCGCTACTATTGCCAGTGCTACTCTATAACCGTCCGGCATACCGCTGTCGGGACTGAAGGTCCAAGTCGGATGTTTTGTCAATTCGGTTGGATCGAGATCAACGGTCCAAGTTGTCTTAGGATTATGGTGACATAAATAGGATATTTTTTAACCCTAATCTCATCAGATCAATAAAAAAAAGATTTTCTTAATGGTATGATTTCTAAGGAGAGAGAGGTGATTCAGAGTTTCGGGTGTTGATTTGGAGGCTTCGAGGAGTTCTTTATTGATTCTTTCTTGTCTTTGGTATTTGTAGTCGTTATAATTTATTTTCATCTATTTGAAGTATTGCGTTGATCCGTGTAGATTGATGGAGAAGTTTGTAAAGGAGTCAGTGTATTCTATTAGTGGAGACTTTTTCGAATGGGACTTTGATTGACTCGTAGTTTTCCGCCGTAATATTTTTCACCTAAAAATTGACTGTGTGTACGTGAAGAACAGTTTGGCAACTCTAGAGGGGGGGTGAATAGAGTATATATATATAATGACCAATTAAAAAATTACTCTTTCACGAATAATGAATAATCAGAGTAAAATGCGGAATGTAAATGAAAGATAAGAGAGCATATGCAAACACAGCAATTTTAACCTGGTTTCCCTCGTGGAGGACTAGTCCAGGCCTGAGAACTCTAGCTCAGGATTAAATCCACTATTTGTGAAATAGTAGCTTACAACCCGTGCCTTTACTTCAGAAGAGCACGTCAACTTCTTACAGAGAATCGCAGTGGCGATTGCTTGGAATTGTCCAAGCGATTTCTTCACTCTTGCACAAGAATCCTAACTGAGAGATGCTGAGCACTCGAGACTTAGGAGGCTTGTGGCTAGTAGATGGGAAGGGTATGGCTTATAGAGCTTGTAGGAGAGAAGAGAAGAGAAGATTGAGTGTGATTCAAAATGAGAGAATTCATGCCCTATTTATACTGATTTTTGAGGCAGAATTCGGCCAGAATTCGGGTAGGAGAATTCAAAAAATTTGGCCGTTGGACAGCTAGCAACCAGCTAACCCTAAAATTAGGGTTTCTGATTTCTAGGGGACAGAGTTCGGCCCGAACTCTGTGTGGAGGCAGAGTTCGGCCCGAACTCTCTCTCCAGAGCACAGAGTGATTCTAAGTGGGACTTGTGGGCAATTTTGTTTTGGTGGAGCTTGGGATTTTGGGTAGGCTTGTAGACTAAGTTCCAAGAGCTCAGCATAACTCAGAGTACATACTTCTAGACTCAATGAAATAAAAAAGTACAGACTCGAAAATATACTGAGAGTCGGAAACTAAGCTGTCGTTTGTCCCGAACTGAAAGCAGACGTCGTGTGTCGTATTGAATTTATACAGATATTATTTAGTCAATGTAGTCAATATTTGGTTGACTGTGACTTTGTGTCAACAATCTCCCCCATATTGATAATTGACAAAATAATATATGTATATTTTAATATTCATACCTTGACACAGTTGATTATAACATAGCTCCCCCATAACTGATGCAGAGCTAGAATCGGATAGCTCCCCCGTAATCAGTGAACGGTTCCGAGCTAGAAGTAGTAGCTCTCCCCCGTAAACAGTGCATATACCCTGTAACCTGATAGATAACATATTCCCAAAACAAGCACAGATATACACAGATGAATGCATAGAACCTGCATAGAACCTGTAAAAGTTTCCCAAAACAAGCCAGTACAAAAATATACATATGTTTCTCCCCCTTTTGGCAGTTAGCAATATAAATAAGCAAAAAATAGTAATGCAACCACACCAAGAGAAAAAAATAGTATAATACTAGACAAGAGAGTGCATTGGCATAAAAGAAACTATGAGAAATAGCATAAAATGATATCCACCAACCAGAATGTCAAACACATCATCAGGGTTCTAAGATAAAAATCCAGTACATAAATCCATAACTAAATAACTAAAAACATAAAGCAACTGAGACCATCAGCAGTGGCAGCAGCATAACAAGCCAGTCTCCATCACGGAGCACCAGAAGGTCCTGGAACATCTGAAGGACCAGGGAAAGAGCGACGAGGGTCCACGAAAGCATTATCCGGATCCATATACCTCATGACCCACGGATCGTCTATACGATGACCCGCTCGATCTGGATCCCGCTCAATAGGCACATGCAGATCAGGATGACGAGCGAGTGAATACCGCATATCATGCAGAGAGTTCCCAAGGGTACTAATCTGCAGAGTGGTACGGTAATCCTGCTGCGTCCAACGATCATCCTCAACAGCAAAGCGATCGCGAAGCATAGTCTGTATAGACTCCAGGGTGGCAGGAGGAGGAGGTGCATCCTGACCAAAAGGAGGGGCGTCAGGCTCCTCATCCTCAGAATGCTCAGATGCCTCAGGAGAGGCAACAACTGCCTGAGTGCGGCGTGCCTTGGACAAGAAGGCAGGAGCGGGCAAGAATGGACAGTCATGAAGAGGAATGATAAATGCACGAAAAACCATAGGAAGATATAAAGGATAAACTAACGCCCTTGGTTTCTTCCTACAATTTATCATCCAATCCATCATTGTCCTAGGAAGATTGAATGGAATACGATAATGGAGATGATATAAGGCTGAGATCTCAAAGTATGTAACTTCATCAGTTGATCCAGCCTTGGGTAAGATGGTGTTAAAAATCATGCGATGAAGTTCATAGAAGTAGGGATTGAGATGCTTAGCCATAAGCTTGCGAGGACTTATGTTAGGAGCACATAGTTCCTCCTTGAATCCTTCAAGAGAAGTATCGCCAACAAATTGGAATTGGCGTGCTTCCACAAGTTTATCCCAAGCATCAAGATTAATAAGTTTAAGAAACTCCCCCAACTCCGAATCATTGAAGGCGATGTCAATACCGGCAACCCGGAAATAGATGTGGGTTGCATCAAATGTTAAATTGCAATAAAACATTTGGATTGCACTACGATAGATGACAAAATTTGAAGCAACTAAAGCATCCAAACAAAGATCACGGAATAAAGACTCATATTGAGAAAATATGGTGAAGTTTATGGGATGACCCCCAAACACCGGACGAGTTCTAAAATCGCTAAACCATTCATTTGAGGCTTCTAGCGACACAAAAAGACGGTCGTCATAAGTGTTAGGGTCATCGGGACATGGTGGATTGAACAACGGATTGAGGGGATGTTGTTCATCTACTTGTTCAATCGGAGGAGGAGGATTCGAAGAGGAAGCACCCTCGGTTCGGATCCTCTTCCCACGATTGGGCAAGCGTGGAGCCATTTGCAAGAAATTTGATAACTTGAAAAGGAGAGAAAATGAGAGTTATACCTGAAGATAATGTCAAACAGTTGAAGAGAACGTTGAAAAACCCCTTTCCCTTGAGTTTGAGAAGAAATAGAGCCCTCTATCTCAAGAACTAGGGTTAGGGTTTTGAAGGAAGAGGATGGAATAGATGGAGAAGAAGGAATTATGGGAGGAAAGAGAGGGAATCCCGAAATAAAGTAGGGCTTGGTCTTTGGTCGGGTGAAATATTGACCATAGGATTAGAATTGATCCAACGGCACAGCCAGATCCCGACCCTGGAACCAAGGGACCGAACTCGGCCCGAACTCGGATAGGAGCAGAGTTCGGCCCGAGTTCTGGATCATTGGTCCAGAACAGAACAAAGGCTAAAAAGAAAACAAAAGTTGAAGAATAACAAGAAATGATAACAAAGAAAAAGATTTAAGAGTTAAACAAAAGAAAGTTGAGGACACCAAAGAGATTAGAATAGATAGAGAAGGAGATGTACACAGAAAACAGAATGAACTTTTTAGAAAATATCAATTAGGCAATATTAAATCGAAACGAGCCATATAATAAATAAGGATATATATTGTGGTTCAATAGTCCAAATTTGCCATGGGTTAGCTGCAGGGGCCGGATCCCAGCTAGCGGTAGTCCTGAGGACTAGTGCACCGTGTCGCTTAGGCTTTTACGCCTTGTTGTCAGAAGGACCCTTTCGGCTTGTACCCATACCAAATTTTTCGTAAAAGAATCACAATATACTCGATATTTACGCAGGTGAGTTTCAATTTATGACTGCTTCATCTAAGATTCCAAGTTCACGACAAAGAAAATTGAAACGCTCTTCGGATAGTGGCTTAGTAAAAAAATCTGCCAGCTGATGATCAGTGTCAATAAATTCTAAGTTAATCGTGCCATTTTGCTGATGATCACGCAAAAAGTGGTGTCTGATCTCAATGTGTTTAGTGCGTGAGTGGCATACAGGGTTCTTAGTCAAATTGATGGCACTAGTATTGTCACAGAATATAGGAATATGCATGAAAGATAACTTATAGTCTTCCAGGGTTTGCTTCATCCACAGAATTTGTGCACAACAATGCCCAGCTGCTATGTATTCAGCTTCTGTTGTGGATAGTGCAACAGAGTTCTGTTTCTTGCTAAACCAGAAGACTAAAGCTTTTTCTAATAAATGACACGTGCCGCTCGTACTTTTACGGTCGACCTTGCATCCAGCGAAGTCAGCATCAGAGTAACCAATAAGATCAAATGATGTTGTCTTAGGATACCATAGGCCTACTGTAACCGTACCCTTAAGGTATCTAAAGATACGCTTAACTGCGGTCATGTGTGATTCCTTAGGATTAGCTTGATATCTAGCACATAGGCAAACACTGAACATGATATCGGGACGACTAGCAGTTAAATAAAGTAAGCTGCCTATCATACCTCGATACTTACGTTGATCAACAGGTTTGCCGCTCTCATCTGGTTTGAGTTTGGTTGAAGTGGCCA
This sequence comes from Iris pallida, assembly GCA_029216955.1. Taxonomy (NCBI): domain Eukaryota; kingdom Viridiplantae; phylum Streptophyta; class Magnoliopsida; order Asparagales; family Iridaceae; genus Iris; species Iris pallida. The sequence continues at coordinate 20,802,618 of JANAVB010015000.1, read as the reverse complement.
TTGGCGTGCTGATTGGTTTGATGTTGTCAAGATCGAACTTTTTTAGCATGTCCTTGGTGTACTTTGATTGGCAGATGAAAGTTGCATTAGCCAGTTGTTTTACTTGCAGACCAAGAAAGTAGTTGAGCTCTTCCATCAAGCTCATCTCAAATTCCGTCTGCATACACTTGGCAAATTCTTGACAAAGAGTTTCATCAGTAGACCCAAAAATAATATCATCAACATAAATCTGAATTAATAGAATGGTGTCTTTGAAGGATTTGATAAATAGTGTAGTGTCAATTTTCCCTTTAGAAAAACCTTTCTCAAGCAAGAAGCTGCTTAGCCTTTTATACCAAGCTCTGGGGGCTTGTTTAAGGCCATAAAGCGCTTTCTTTAGCTTGAACACGTGGTCGGGAAATTTGTGATTTTCAAAGCCAGGGGGTTGTTTGACATAAACTTCCTCCTTAATAAAGCCATTCAAGAAAGCACTTTTAACATCCATTTGAAATAATTTAAAGTTTTGAAAATTAGCAAAAGCACAAAGCATCCGAATGGATTCTAGTCTAGCAACAGGAGCATACGTCTCATCGTAGTCGATACCTTCCTCTTGGTTGTATCCTTGAGCTAGTAGACGAGCTTTGTTACGTGTGACTGAACCATCTTCATTTACTTTGTTTCTAAAAACCCATTTAGTACCAATTATAGAGTGATTAACCGGTCTAGGAACGAGTTCCCATACTTGGCTTCTCTCGAATTGGTTGAGTTCTTCTTGCATAGCAGAAATCCAAAATTCATCATTAAAAGCTTCAGAAATGTTTTTAGGCTCTACTTGTGAAATGAAGGCAGTGCTAGCAACGGAGTCTCTTAGTGATGATCTAGTAGTTACTCCACGTGAAACTTCTCCTATAACTAAATTTTCTGGATGAGAAGGTTTGAAAGAGAATTTCTTAGGCAAACCCTCCAGAGAATTAGTTTCGGTTGAAGTATTCATTGGAGTAGAAGTTGATGGCTCAACGTCATCATCAAGAGTACTTGCTGCACTGTTGTCTTCATCAAAAGTCACATTTGTTGACTCTTCCACAATAAGTGAGCGTTTATTGAAAACTCTATATCCCTTACTCTTGGCGGCATAACCAAGAAAGATACCATCGTCAGCTTTGGCATCAAATTTGCCTAAGTTGTCTTTGGTGTTAAGGATAAAACATCTGCAGCCAAAAACTCTAAAATAAAAAACATTTGGGGTTCTCCCAAACCAAAGCTCATAGGGTGTTTTCTTCGAAATGGGACGAATAAGCACCCTATTCAAAATGTGGCATGCTGTACTTACAGCCTCTGCCCAAAAATATTTCGGAAGAGAAAATTTATTCAACATGACTCTAGCCATATCGCCAAGAGTCCTATTCTTCCGCTCCACAACACCATTTTGTTGAGGAGTTCTAGGACAAGAAAATTCATGATCAAAACCATTTGTATTACAAAAACTTTCAAAATCTGAATTTACGAATTCGCCTCCATGACCACTTCGGATTCGAGTAATCATGTAGCCTTTTTCGTTTTGAACTTTATTTATAAAAACTTTGAAAACAGAGATAGCGTCGCTCTTATTAGCGAGAAAGAAAACCCAAGTAAATCTCGAAAAATTATCAACAATAACAAAAGCATAAAGTTTGCCACCAAGGCTAGCTATTCTACTAGGACCAAATAAATCCATATGAAGTAATTGTAAGGGTCTAGTAGTACTTACAGAGTTGATGGAATGAAATGAGGATTTAGTTGCCTTGTTTAGTTCACATTCGGCACATACCGTGACCTTTTTGAATGTGATGTCAGGCAATCCTCTCACTAGCTTCTTGGTAGAAAGCCTGGATATAGCATCCATGTTGGCATGACCGAGACGCTGGTGCCAAAGTAGTCGTTCGTCTTTGTGGGCATATAAACATCTACCTGCATGGTTAGTATTTATAGAGAGAGAGAAAATATAGATATTGTCCTCTCTTTTCCCTTCAAAAGCAATGTCTCCTGTTGACCTATCATAGATATAGCAACAGTTTTGTCCAAAGTTAATATCATATCCATGATCAGCAAGATGGCTAATGCTGAGCAGGTTATGCTTTAACTCGGTCACTAGGCAGACATCCTTTATAACAGGAGAAGGAGGATGACCAATGATACCGTTACCTATAATGTGCCCTTTGAGATTGTTACCGAAGGATACGTATCCTTCTCTCTTCATCGATAGTGATGCAAAAAGATTTGCGTCTCCCGTCATATGTCGCGAGCATCCACTATCGAGAATCCACTTACTTTCAGTTGAGGAGAGAAGGTCCACCTACATCAAGAGTAGATGTGACCTTTGGTACCCGAATTCTTGAGGGTCCTGAAAAGTTAGTCTTTGGGAACCAAGCATATATCCTTTTATCTACAAGTCTTCTAACTCTGCACTGTGGTGAGATGTGTCCATGTAATCCACAATAAGTACAGATAGCATTCTTATTTATACTAGGAGCATGAGAATAATATCTATAAGCAGCAGGATGAGGATGGACATGATGTGAAGAGTTAGCATGGTGAAGATGATTATGCATGGAATAAGTGGCATGTTGATGGTATCTATGAGGCATAGAATGATGGTATTGTCTATGATGTGTGACATGCTGATATTGTCTAGTTGGCATGGCATGATGATTTTGTCTATATGGTATATGAGGATCTTGTCTATATGGCATTGCATGATGATTTTGTCTATATGGCATGGCATGGTGCTTTTTATGTGTGGAGTGATGTTGATTGTGTCTTTGTGCATGATGAGTGTGTACTGAGTGAGAATTGTTCTTACGTGCACGTGGTTTGTGAAAGTTTGTGTATATAAATGCATGGTTATGTACTGCATGAGATTGACGTGGTTGACTAGCATGAGTGGTGTTGTGCCCATGTGATTGGGTTTGAGGTTGAACAACCTGTTTACCCAATTTGGTTTCTAATCTTTTAGAAACAGCTTGCAGTTCATCAACCTTAATATTTAAGCCATAAATCTTAGTCATGGAAATCTTGTGTCTACTCTTTTCTTCAGCAAGCAATGTGTTGAGAGTAGTGATTTCTTGAGTTTGTTGCTCAATACGTGCTTCAGCATCATGTAAGCTTAATTTAAGCTTGGATACTTCATCAGTGTCATTAGTGGGTGATGTGTTTCTAACATTATCAAGAAGTAAAGAAATTCTTTGTATCTCATCTTCTAGACTTTTGATTTTGTCCTTGGCATGTTTATATTTACCGATAACCTTTTTGTGATCATCAAGTAAATCGGTGAAAGCATCGCCAAGTTCATCAAAAGAGAAGTCATCTAAAGTTTCGTTTGATACCTTGGTGGAATTTGCCATGAGGCACACATTTTCTTTGTCTTGAGGAGAGTTCTTTTCTTCCTCGGAGTCACTTGCTTCGCTTTCATGCCAAATGCTTGTGTTGGCATACCTTTTTGATGAGTTCTTCTTGTAGGGCTTTTCATACCGGTTGCTTTTCTTTAAGAGCGGACAGTCTCTTCTGACGTGTCCAGTCTTTTTGCAACCATAGCAGATTGGTTCTTCTTCATCGTCTTCTTGTGGTTCCTTCTTTCTTTGATTGAAGCGAAGGAATTTCTTGAAGTTACGTACCATGAGAGCTTGGTCTTCATCATCTGAGATATCGTCTTCAGTCTCATCGTGATCAATCTTTCGTCGATGAACTTTGAGTGCGATCTCCCTGGTCTTCGGAGCAGGCTCTTCGAAGTCCTTGAGGTCAAGCTCGTGAGTCATGAGCTTGCCCATCAAAGTCTCCATAGACATACTTGTGAGATCATTTCCTTCTATGATGGCTGTCACCTTAGGGTTCCAAATCTTTGGTAGCCCTCTGAGTAGCTTGCGGATCTTCTCATGGTTTGAGTACTGCTTACCAAGCGAGGATAACGGGTTGATGATGTCGAGGAATCTTGTAAACATTTGAGTTCGTCTCATTTGGCTTCATCTTGAAGGCTTCGTACTCTTGAGTGAGACGGCTTATCTTAGATTCCTTGACTTGAGTGGTTCCTTCATACGTCACTTCCAGAAGTCTCCATACTTCATGAGCAGTGGTGCATGTAGAGACCCTGTTAAACTCGTTCCTGTCTATAGCACAGAATAAAGCATTAATAGCCCTAGCATCTAGACTTGCCTGTTTTTTCTCCTCGACAGAATATTTGTCGTGTGGTTTCTCAATGAGGTCACCATCGACAACTATCCTGGCGGGCTTTTTGTAACCGTCAGTGACGACAGTCTACAGGTCAAAGTCTAGAGACTTAAGATAGAAGCTCATCCTTGTTTTCCAATATGTGTAGTTAGTCCCATCAAATAGGGGAGGCCTATGAGTGGACTGACCTTCACCATGATTGGAAATCAAGGATTGTGTGGTTGCCATGGATCAGCTCTTAGGATGTTAGTCCTTGTAAAGAGAACAGAGCTCTGATACCAATTGAAGAACAGTTTGGCAACTCTAGAGGGGGGGTGAATAGAGTATATATATATATGACCAACTAAAAAATTACTCTTTCACGAACAATGAATAATCAGAGTAAAATGCGGAATGTAAATGAAAGATAAGAGAGCATATGCAAACACAGCAATTTTAACCTGGTTTCCCTCGTGGAGGACTAGTCCAGGCCTGAGAACTCTAGCTCAGGATTAAATCCACTATTTGTGAAATAGTAGCTTACAACCCGTGCCTTTACTTCAGAAGAGCACGTCAACTTCTTACAGAGAATCGCAGTGGCGATTGCTTGGAATTGTCCAAGCGATTTCTTCACTCTTGCACAAGAATCCTAACTGAGAGATGCTGAGCACTCGAGACTTAGGAGGCTTGTGGCTAGTAGATGGGAAGGGTATGGCTTATAGAGCTTGTAGGAGAGAAGAGAAGAGAAGATTGAGTGTGATTCAAAATGAGAGAATTTATGCCCTATTTATACTGATTTTTGAGGCAGAATTCGGCCAGAATTCGGGTAGGAGAATTCAAAAAATTTGGCCGTTGGACAGCTAGCAACCAGCTAACCCTAAAATTAGGGTTCCTGATTTCTAGGGGACAGAGTTCGGCCCGAACTCTGTGTGGAGGCAGCGTTCGGCCCGAACTCTGTCTCCAGAGCACAGAGTGATTCTAAGTGGGACTTGTGGGCAATTTTGTTTTGGTGGAGCTTGGGATTTTGGGTAGGCTTGTAGACTAAGTTCCAAGAGCTCAGCATAACTCAGAGTACATACTTCTAGACTCAATGAAATGAAAAAGTACAGACTCGAAAATATACTGAGAGTCGAAAACTGAGCTGTCGTTTGTCCCGAACTGAAAGCAGACGTCGTGTGTCGTATTGAATTTATACAGATATTATTTAGTCAATGTAGTCAATATTTGGTTGACTGTGACTTTGTGTCAACAGTACGTTGTGTGATTAGGATTTTGGAATCGTGTATGGGTTGTGCCTTGAAGAACATCTTCAATGTGTATCTGTTTGGAACAAAAAACGAAAACCATTCCTCCAAACCAAGAAGCCTGTGAGAGAACCGAGCAATAAAAAAGCAAAAAATCAAATGCCAAAATCACAAAGAACCAAATCGTAGATACATGCAAATTTTGATATGGAAAACCTTTGCGAAAAAACCACCGGACGATTGAAGTCCAACTCTGAAAAGTCTTGTAACTACAACTTTTCTAAAGCGAGGGTATTTTTGAACTTTTTGTGAATTTGATTATTTTATATTATTTAATTAAAAAATAATGTGATTAGTGATATAATTTGGTAACCCTAGAACCATATTGATTAGATGTTAGACATGACGAAAGAAGATTTGATTAGTGAAGCTAGACAACTTTAGATTCAATTCTAATTAATTAGTCAAGCTTTTAGTATAGTTAGGAACAACTTAGAATTTATTGACTAAACCACCAAGTAGAAGGAGCCTTCTTCTTTGAAACTTTGTCATGACAACTTGGAGGGCTAATTAGACTTTCCCATGAACCAACCTAGCCCTAATATGGCCGGCCCACAATGGTCCCGTGCCTAATTATATCACCACTTCACCATCTTCCTCCTCCCATTTCATTTCAAACCCTAATTTTAGGAGTCTCCCCCAAATAGCTCCTACAACCATTTCTCATCAAAATTGTCCCAAACCAATTAAAATTTCTTCTCCTTGAAGAGAGGAAGCCTCTATTGGCTAGTAGGGAGCCTATTGGAGCAATTTGACCATTGGAAGTTGAAGGAGATCTCACTTTGGTTTTGTTCCTTGAGAATCCATCTCTCAAGTGGTAAGAGCCTCTTAACACCCTCAAATTTCCCATTCCTTGATATAGATGCATTCATATAAGGTCCCCATGGCATTAGGAAGAATTTGAGTCGATTTCGGATCCATTTGAGGTGCGTATCACGAGAGTATCGGATACGCACATCAAGTGTTTGGTGAAATGTCTCTTAGGACTTTTTGTTGCTTTAATTTTAGTTATAATTAGTTAATATTGTTAGTAATGCACTGTAATCATAGTGTAGACTGTGTCTTGTGATTTGGGGATTGTTTGATATGTTATTTGGACAAGGGGGAGGCTCGCGTTCTTGTATTCATTCGCTGCTTGAACACTGGTTCATCATGTGTGCTGTGTAGAGTTTGCATTTGATTTGTGCATGTGTCTTCACATCCTAGACATCCTAGAGATCATATCCTATCATTTACTGCAAGTCCCATGGCTCAGGTACTGATACAGATTCAGTCGAGCCTATCTATTACTTCACTGCATTCATATTGCATCTGTCCTGCTAATGGGATAGTGTCATTTGATTGTTCACTGCATTCATATATCACTGTACACAGATAACACATCCTGCATCACCTATATGTGATCACCTTCACATGTATTCTATTTGATAACATGTTCTGCCTTTCACTACATCCTACAATACACTACTTGTCCTGCATATTAGATTGGTCCTGCATCCTCATTCAATGCGTACAATGCATTCACTGTATTTTCCTTTCCACTGCATTCTCAATTAACCACAGCACATATTGCATTGTCCTGCATTCCTCTTTTATTTCACTGCTCTGCATATTAGGTAATGTCATGCCTACATTGATCCACTGCATTCCTTTCATTCACATGTTGATTTTGAGTTTTCATATCTTTCTATGCCCTACATAATGTCGATCTGCCTTTTTATTCAGTCACATATAAACTAAGTATCTGGGACTTGAGTTCAGATTTAAACTTTTGTTCTAACATTGATTCTTCCCACTGTTCTGTTTGTGTCTGGCCATATGGCATATGTCCAACTCTTCTCATAACTGACCATTACTAGTTAAAGAAGTTGGGAGGGGAGTCCTTGACACAATTGTTCATTCCAATTGTTGGTTCTTCCCATAGGTAATAGCTCATGTTTTCATGTCCTTAGATTTCAGTCTTCTGTGCTTAAGTGCATTCATTGCATTAACTCTAGTTTCTGCTCTAACCTTAGGTTCTATCCTCTGCTAAATCAATTGCTCTGCCCATCCTAAAATGTCTGTCCACTGTTACATATTATGTCTGTCCCCTCCATATGCTAACCTCTTATGTAGATTCATTCTAGTTATGAGATGGGGGTATTAACATCTGTCCATAAACATTAGTTCTGCCATGTCGTATCAGTTCTTAAGTCATCCTTGGTTTCAATCCCTTTGTTGGCATGGTAACAAATGTTGCCATGATGATTCAGTTATGGTAACCTTAGGTTCAACTAATTAGTATCCTTGCATGTTCATCCATGATAGCCAGTGTTCATGTCTATGATATGATAGTTCAATCCCATATCAGGTATCTGTTAGTCTTGTAATCACTACCAGTGTATTAGTCCCATGTTTCCCTCTTTTTAGTTCAACCAATGATAGTGCCAGTTGAATGAAGATTTGTGTATCAGTTGGGTAGTGAGGGGCTCGAGTGTGGGAGTAATGGTATATGTTGGTTCAGTCACTTTCTCAAGTTAGATATATGTGTTGCAGTGAAGGGAAACTTATATCATTATCATAGGAATGAGCATTAGTCATGTGAAGAGGAATGAAGGCCATAAGTGTATCAGAATAGGCAATGCATTAGGAGAAATTAGAGCAATATCAAGAGAGGGGTAATTAGTTATATGCTTTAGATATTATATGTTCATTCCCTTGGTTGCATCATATCATCCATATATATATATATATATATATATATATATATATATATATATATATATATGTATAGAGTGTTCGATCACCAAATTGATGTGGCCTGCAAATTCTTGTCTATTGTCCCTTCTTTGTCCATATATCCCATTCTGTATCAGACCCCTATACACATAATCTCTGATACCTGTTCTGTTATACAAGTCTATCCACTTATTCCTCATTGTCCTACACATTCCATGTCTTGCCCTATATTGGTGACAGATGGGAGAGATGTCCTGCATCCTATCCATACCCTATTGATTTAGACCCCTTTTACTGCATAACTCTTTGATGCAGTCCCTTGTGGCTAGTCTTCATGTCCAAATTCCAACTGTAGAATCCCAGTGTAATGCATCTGCCCAATGTTTTGATTTGTCCTGTAGACAAGATGACCATTTCATTACCTGCCCAATTCAGTGTTCATTTACCTGCAAATGGATACCTGAACATGAGCAATAGCTAATTCATGAGATGGTCCTAACCTTGGGTTTTATTTTCCTGCATTTCATTTGTACAGTTCCCAATTACTGTATAGCATCATACCCTCTGATGTATATGCCCTTTACCTCTGAGTTTAACCCACATACTTTGTTCACCGCAATGGTCATGATCTGTCCTACCACTTCACTTCATCACTTTACCACTTGGGTTAGATATCCTGCATTCCCAATTAGCTCATTGCTACTTAGACATGTCCCGCATTTGCATTCACTGCCACATTCACATATCCTGCCCCTACATATTTTGGTTCAGTTCCTTAAATATTTGGATCCAACCTATTAATGTTGTCCTGCATATCATATCCAGTCCCTTGGTAGTCATGTTCAGTCATGAACATGTGTCCAAATTCTCTGGATTAGATGTTCAGTCCCTTGTATATTTATATAGACATTTATTATAGACTATTGCATTTTCCCTGTACTCATATTCATTTACTGCATACAGAGATATCCTGCACATTAAATCACACATACTGCATATAGTTAATATACTGCATCAGTATAGTTCACTACCTTCATTCATTCACTGCACCCTTGTAACCTGCAGATGGGTTGGTCGACCAATTTGAATTGGGGACTTGGTGTCTAGTGTGCAGTCGCATTCTCTGATGTGCTGTCCCAAGATGTTGGTTCTGCCCTGCACATACTAATGCATGACCAGTCCCATTTTGTACATTTGAGTATCTAATTCCTTTGTCTATGTCACAGCCATTAGGAATTATATTTTGTCCTCGTACCAGTTCATGTCCTGCAAGGGTTCATGAACCATCTGCCATATTTTGATCCCATGCTATGTTCATTTGTAAGGGACAATGGCTGCATGCACTTGGGTCCAGAGATGCATGTATGAGTCTAAATTGGTTCAATCCTTAGGTTGCTGCCCTTGTGTCCCATTATCTCTTATAGTTCATTTGTATACTATGTACATATATATAGATATGTAAGATACTTTGTGATATATAACATATATGTGGTAGATGGGATTGTGTGCTTGGAATATATGTATGAGATAGGGGTGACTTGATAAGTATATAGGAAGTTATGAATTAGTTTAGTATAGGATGTTTGGTTAATACTTGTAGAAGCATGAAAATACGTAGATATATCAAAAGCGCAGGTAGTGTTCTCGCTACACAAAGCTTCATAAAAGCGCAGGTACCCGAAAGCGCAGACAAAAGATCAGCAACCACAGTTCATAAAAAGTTCTTTATTAAATTATACCTACAAAGATCTATTACAGATTCATCATGATTACAAGAAAAGAGCATTGCCTACAAGGATCTATTACAGATTCATCATGAAAAGAACTAAGGCATCTAAAGATCTATAAGAGGGTTAATCTTCACAAGCGCCATACAAGGGAGTTAATCTTCACAGACACGTAGCCCCCAGACGCGCAGTGCTGTCAGAGTGAGCCACTTCCTGATGCAACTATTGGTCCGAGCGAGAACTCAGTCCACAGTACAGGCCGTGCCACCGCCATTGAGCAGGACAGAGCACAACCTGTGGCTCTTCGATCGGATTGGCAAGCAATCCAAATCCGAAAGCTTGGATCTCGAAGACCTCTAAGGCATTTTTCAGGTTTGAACTCCTTATGCGCCAAACGCTCAAGTGCATCTCGAAACTCAGCAGCAATTCTTCTACAAAGGCACAACTTCTTTGAACGAAGGGATCCACAACCATCAGCCGACTTGTGCAATGCCAATGGCCGTTCGAAGCTAAGCCAGGATCGAGCATAGAGTTTGGAATGCTAAGAAAGGAAGACGACTCTTCAGAAAAACTCCCTTTTATATAGGGTGAGTGTGGTCCAACCAACATGCCATGTGGCCGTCGGTCAAAGATGCCCAAATTAATGGGTTCATTTTACTGAGTCCTAGGCCACAGACTTCTTAAATTTTTCAAATGACGGCGATAATTAAGGAAGATGACGACCGATTCGTCCATCAAGAAGAGCAGTCATTAATCACTCTTAAAGACTTTGACAGAAACTAGCTCATTCGATTCATAAGTACAGCCTCCACACCGCGCTCTTGCTTTGACTCAGAAGCGCAGCCTCCTCGCTGTGCCCTCGCTTCGACTCAGAAGCACAGCTAGCCCACTCCCTCATACAATGCCCTCGTTTCAACTTAGACGCTCAGTGGCTCTTCCGTCTTCAAGACCTAGACTACTCGTTGCCCGAAAGCATAGTGACTCCGTCGCCTGAAGCATAGTTTACTCGTCGCCCTAAAAGCACAGTGACTCCGTTGCCTGAAGCACAGTCCACTCGTAGCCATAAAAGCACAGTGAATCCGTCGCCTAAAGTACATCCCACCCGTAGCGCTAAAAGCACAATGACTCCCTCGCCTAAAGGACAAGCCCGCTCATCATCCAGAAGCGTGGTGGCATCAAAGCTCCGTCAGAAGCGCTGCCCGCATAGCGGCACAGCATTACGAAGTGACATGGTTCCACGTGGCCAGATGGGTATGTATATCTTTTCAGGATACCACCCTATCGGTTTGTTTAAACCGCCGCTCTTAAGATAAGACATAGTTTGGTTCTGTTGATAAGAGCAATATCTTATCGGTTTATTTAAACCATGGATAAGGACGAAGCTCGTTCTTATGGACGAGAGCTATATCCAACTGGTTTGTTTAAACAATGGCCCTCTAAGATAAGATAAAATCCAACTTCGGGGATAGGAACAAAATCTGCTTAGGTTCATCCGATCAACAAATAAGCATGCGCCATGTGTCATTTATTCAGTTATATTGATAACTCTCCAAAGATCTCGATAGAAAAGAATCTCCGTGCCTGCCACGTGTCAGCTCAATAGTAGCCCTCACCGTGACCACCTCAAGATTCTTCCATATCTTTCCGTGCAGCGTACCTGCACAATCCTTATGCACATCGCATATGTGCTCCCCTATAAATAGGAGTTTTCCTTCGATAAAGAGGCTTCGAAATCTTCAACTTCCGCATCCTCTTGATTGGTAACCCTAGAGTTTCAATCACTAGCACCAGAAAGCCAAAACAAGTTCAACTCGTCGTCAGATCGTTAACGGAGTAAAAGAGCCACTGTAGTGCTCGATCTCTACCGCCACACTTTTCCATAAATTTTGTACTTAGATCTCCTATTTAGGAATCGATTGTACTCTTTTTACGTTTAAAATACAAAAAGTTCGTATAACCTTTTGTCATGGCAAATAAGATGGTGCCTCCCCTGCTGGGGACTTTCTTCTCCTCCAACGAGAAGGTAGTAGTGCAATCTGACAACAACTTGCTAGGATCTTTCCAGCAGACGTTGGTCTTACGTTTCGACCAACAAGCTTTTGAAAATCTCTTTTCTGAGGAGAAGTCAAGTCTTTCGAAGCTGTTCGTAAAACTGAAGAAGACTCGACGCACCTGGGTGTCGAAGGCGGTTGCAACAAGCAGCAAGATGGAGGGGACTGTGCTCCAAAACCCTTGACCGACGAAGCCCAGAAGAAGATTTTGGCTACTGCTGCCATGCCGCCTCGCTCGATTTCCACTCCGAGAAAGCGCAGTAAAGAGTATGGCTCCCCTATTGCGGGCCCAAGAAGGGCACAACGTCGAAGGAAGCGCACAGTGGCTCAACCGCTTACGGAGGAAGCGGTGCCGACGAGAAGATCTGTCTTTGACAGAATTGCCTACCATCAGGTAAGGCTGTATTGGACTATAAATGTTACGCAACTCCTAGGGGTAACCTAAAGAGATCCAAGGTAGTATGTGCCCTACGCGGCCAAAGTGCTATGCCAACCACTCTGTTGAATTCTGAATACTACGCACCCTCTCGGGGTAGTAGGAAGAAATCTAAGACAGCATGCGCCTTGTGCAACTAATGCGCTATGCCAATAGCAGACCAAAGGCCCGCGTTGACAGTCACGTGTGCAGCCAATAGAAAGCTATACAAAGCTGATCCGAGTGCTTCGATGCCTCGACCGGTAGAACCCCGTTGTCACTCGAGCACTCATGTGCATAACTCTAACCAGGGGGTACACTCTACTGAGAAAGTCTCACGCGAACAGTATTCCTGTAAGCATGGAAGGAGTCTACCTCATCAGTAACTTTTCGATTAGGACCTAAGCGTGTCCTGTGCACAGAAACTAAGAAGAGAGAAGCTATCTCTGTATCCTTACTCCTGCGCATAGCTTCCCTATGCGTGCAATGAGGGTGCAGGAATGAAGACCCCAACATTTTTCTACAAGCGTAAAGTTGAAGAGGAGCCTGCGGCACAAGGTATGCCTAAACCAAGGCATACTTGTGCCCAGATCATCATCAACTGTTGCTGTCACTAGGCAGCCACATCGCTACTAAGGAGACAGTCCGTCTTCCAAAGACTGCGACCAATGGTGGCTGTACATCAGAGACTCGACCGGGGGTCGTCGAGCGAGGAAGAAGAAGAAATCCGTGTTTCTCCATGCAATGCGGTGCGGGGTTCTCCATCTCTCAAGCAGCTATCCAAAAACCCTTCCATCTCATCCAACAAGCCTAAGAAGCGGCTTGGGAGTAGCAAGACGGAAGTACCCAACATAGATGTATTCCAACACACGCGCGCCAAGTCTAGCTCCTTGCCGCAAAAAGATGCCACGTCAGATGCTGGGGGTAGCCAGTCCTCCACCACTCATGACAATCCTGCATTCCAATCCAATGAAGGATTGTATGACACAGAAACCTCTGCAGGCACAGATAGCCAAAAAGCGGAGGGAAGCAATTACAGCAAGTCAGAGGATGATTGCAACCTACCGATCTATCCTTAAGACGATGGGACTCAGCCCTCTGAACAGGAGAGCGAAAGATCTAATATCCCATCTACCCACCCACACATGGCGTCCGTATTTGTGGCCGAAGGTGACAACAACGCAAAAAGCAGCGAAGGCTCTAGTCAGCAGAAACGTATAGAGGTTCTCGAAGAGAGCCTAAACACGTTGAACATTACTATGAAGTCCTTAGCTTCTATTGTCCTGGAGATCAAGGAGAGATTGACCCCCTCTGACACCACTCTTGCTCCAGACCCAGCGGCTAACGGTGGGTCCAATGTGCTTTCTATCGCGAGCCAAGCAGCGCCAGCATCATCTACTCCATCAACAATCGGGCCTACAGTGTCGAATAAAATACAACAGGCCATCAAAGAATTGTACGCTCGCTATGACGCCAAATAAAAGCAAGCAACACTCTAAAAGATGGGGATTCGGCAGCCATATCATGCCGAATGGGATAATGTGATCTATCCTCCCAAATATAATCCGTAGACGCTCACGCCGTTCGATGCAAAGGCATCGCCCCACCGATACTTGAGATACTTTACCTCAGTAACGGGACATCTACCAAAGGATGATGCCCTCCTCACCAACATATTCATAGGAGCCCTACAGGGGGTGGCCTACGAATAATTTTTGCAGCCTTCCGGACAACTATATTTCGTCCTTTGAAGACTTGAAGAACCTATTCCTCAATCAATTCTACGAAGGAGGAATGGACATGATGATGTCGACACTCATAGACATCATGCAGAAGGAGAAAGAGCCGGTACACGCATATAATGAGCACTTCCGCCAGGCCATGTTGAGGTTACCTCCTGGTATAACTGAGCTCATGCTTATGGACTCCAGCTGCAAGAACATGCTTCCTGCGATCAAGTTGTGGTACAGTGCTCCATGCGTAGAGTGGATGCCTTTCATCACAGAGGCGGATGTAGCTCAAAGAAAAGCGCAGGATATACAATTGCTGGGACTGAATTTTCTCTTCCTCGAAGATAAAAGAAAGCGCTCATCCAGCAACAAAGACGGAAAAGGGAAGCAAGCCATGATCGTCAACATTTCCAAAGGTTTGGCATCAGAGAACCCAAAGCTGACCGAAGCGCAGAGGCCGAAAGAGACCTACTCTTTCAATGACGAAGACACACTAGAACTGTTCGATATGTTGGCAAAGGGTGGCAAACTTCAGCTCCCGTCGCCTAGGCATCCCGATGAAGTAGGAAAGGTGGACAATCCAAAATACTGCAACTACCACTAGTATGTCCACCATTCGACTCGTGATTGTTACAAGTTGAAAAGACAAATCCAGCGCCTCATCGACGCTAAAGTCATCTCACTTGACTACGAGGAGAAGACTGTTACCGCCAACATGGTCACTCTTCAGTTCGAAAGTTTTTTTGGGAACAGAGGCTCAAGACGACGTTATCCCCATCCCGAGAGCGACGATGGAAGTAGTCAATCTTCCACCGGCCCGTGACAACACCCAAGGCCTCAATACATTTATGATGCTACGAGGCAATGTAATGTGGATCCATCCTGATCTTACTCCAGATATGATGATGCCTGCAACATGCTCTGTCAAGGATAAGAAGGTCAGGTCGTGTCGCATGATCTCGACGACAACTGATGATACCCTAGTTACCACTCGCTCGGCTCACCAACGAGAAGAGAACCAAGCTCCAGAGAAAGAAATACCTATGCCCGTTGCGGCCAACACCCCCAATACATCGAAAGCAGGCCCATCTTAAGCGCCTGCTGCAGATAAATAGAAGCAGAAGGAGGTTCGCTTTGACAAGCCTCTAAAAAAAGACTTGACAGTAGCCCTACAATTTTGACATATTGGCACAGCTGGCCAACACTCCTGCTCGACTATCATTCTTCGAGCTTCTCCGTCTCTCCAAAGAGACTCGAGATGCCCTCAGCGAAGCTTTACAGAACGCTGACTCCTTCCTCACTCAGGTGCAAGTGCCTAAGGAGAACCCTACTGAATGTCCACATTGTCACAGTGTGGTCGAGGTAATCCCTAACATCACCTTCACTCAGCAGGACATGCTACTGAAGAATAATCAACACAACTGACCCCTGTACTATACAGGGTACGTTGGTGCCATTAAGGTCGATCGCATCCACATCGACCATGTGTAACTACCACATTTCTAAAATATAGGTAATTTTGAACTTTTATAAAATTGATCATGTTAATTGTTAAATAATAGATTTAAATCATGTTAATGATAAACTAGTAAATTTTTTATTATTTTAATATTAGTTAATTTAGTGTATTATGATTTTGGTCTTTTGCTAGTGAAACCTTAGGACAACTTAGCCTAGAGACTAACCTTGACCATGGAGACCTAGCTAACATAAGTGGATTAGTAATTAGGCTCTAATCTAGCTAGGAATGACTTAGAAACTAATTAAGGATTAAAATTAAGGTGCTAGTTTGGGCCTTTAGTAAAGGGGCTTAATTTGATAACCCAGAAAGGCCCAATAAATAATGTAACTTGACCTAAACCCTAGCCCAACCTTGTGTCTAGCCAAGAGCAGCCCCCTAACCCTATATAACACATCATTAGCCCCCTTTCATTCCTCTTTCATTGAAACCCTAACCCTAATTGTGTTCTTCTCCAAATTTACCCCCTTTTACCAAATCAACTCTAAATTCTCCAAACCAATTGTAAACTACTCCCTTTGAGTAGAGAAGGTCTCTGTTGGCTAGCCAGAAAGGATTGTGAGCATTTTGGCCATTGAATTTTATGGGAAATCATTTCAAGGGAATTTTTATTGAGATTCCAACTCTCAATTGGTAATGGCCTCTAAACCCTTTCAATTCCTATTTTCTTTTCATAGATACATTCATTTAGGGCCCCCTAGCATTAGGCTAAGTTTGGTTTAAAATCTAATCCATTTGGGGTACGTTTCGAAAGAGTATCGTATACGTGTCTCAAGTGTTCGATGAAATGCCTCTTAGAACTTTTTGTTCTTGAATTTCTAAATAAATTACATATTTGGATAGCCTATTATGTGTAGATTGCTATGGTGTATGACTGAGTCAAATTCTATGTTGTATCCCATGTCCAAATGGATACGGGTATGCTCGTGGACACTGTGTAGCTGTACTTTACTACTGCGTGTCTATTTCTCCCTGGATACGACACGGTGTAATGCCTGTGGTTCATATTACGTATTTAGAATACGTGTACATATTTTTATCTTGTATTGCATGATTTCTTGCTTAGCTTTTCTTCATGGCTTGGTTTATTTCTTGGGTTGGTTCGGCTTGGCTCGGTTGCCTTGGTTCATTATGAACCAAGGGTGAACCCCCTACCTACCACCATTAGTATTTATTAACCCTTTCTCCTTCTCTCTCTTCATTAATATCTTCTTCTTTCCTACCATTAATTCCTTATCTACCAGAGAAAGGAAGAGAGAGGTCTAGACAAGTGCAACTTGCTTCATAGAGGAACTCTAATCTTATTGCTTCATTCTCTTCCTTACAGCATTCTAACTTACTTTAGAACTTGGCATTTTCACTTTCTATGGCTAGATTCTTGTAGATCTATATTTACATTATTTTCAAATTTCTTGGGTTTTGATCTACTTAATCTTCTTATTTACGAGTTTTGATGGTTCTATGTTGTAGAGCATTTCGTTCTACCCCATTTTGACTTAGGAAAGTTCGGATTTGGGCTCCGGATGATAGAGTTATGCAACTTGGAAGCCATGGCTTATGGTGTACTTCTTCTCAAAAATTTAGAGAAGAAGCACAGTCCCGAGTCGCATAGTAGCACTTGACTGCATGAACATTCATGGGCAAGTCAGTTCCAACCGCATGCACTATTGCCTTGACTTGACCGCATGACAAGTTCATGCAGCAAGTATTCCTTCTAGCCGCATGAAGTCCTTCTTACTTAACCGCATGACTGAGGCCCAGTCCTTCCTGGCCGCATGGATTTCCAGCAACCCTGAGCCGCATGAACTCAACACTCGCGAGCCGCATAGACCATAGTCTCCCAGCCGCATGGGTTGCTTCCCTTGACCGCATAGTCATTGCTCTCCGCAGCCGCATGGATTGCTCCTCCCCGGCTGCATGTACCTGATTGATCAGCCAGCCGCATAGACCCATCCCCCGCCAGCCGCATGAGTTCCCTATCCTCCTGGCCGTATATATCTTGCCTTTCTCAGCCGCATGACTGACTGGAGCTCCGAGCCGCATATGACTGATACCCTTTGACCGCATAAGCCTCTCCCTTTTAGCCGCATGTGCCTGACCCTATTCAGCCGCATGGGCTGTTCTCTTCCAGCCGCATGAGATCATTCCTGACCGCATATGCCTTAGCCGCATGGCTCTCCTATAGCCCTGTGTAATGATATTTAATTAGATATTTTATGCCTATTTTATATCCTTACGCCTTTTGTCATGAACTTAATAATCACGAATTCACTTAATATGTTTGGAAATGATAATTGAACATGACATGATAGTGGCCCATCGTGACGCACTCCTGACAAGTACACCTGGCATGATTTATTTTGAACAGCTGTTGCGACGGCTACCTGACATGACATGACCTGTATAAATTACCTGGACACCGTGGACGATTGTGCTTGTACAAATAAACCAGTCCCGTCTTGCATCATGTCTAGGACAGGGACTCCTGAGTACCACGGTCAGGAGTACCTACTAAATTGGACTAAGGCTAATAACTAGAATTACACAGTAGTCATGAAGAGATTTCCCAGCTACAGGCAATCCCGTTACCTGGGCGCTCCTGGGATCTGTAGCCTGCCATCGAGTAGGGCACATTTTCAGCACACTGTCATGTGTTGCACCCTTCAAGCTACTTAAGGGTACATGCATTTCCTGGACGATGTACCTACCTGAATTCAACCCCTAATTTTCGTCCTGGGTAACCTGGATGGTCTGCAGGGCTTGTGGCTGTAGAATAATCTCACTGCATCTTATTACTAATTAGGCTTGTGACAACCCTAGTTAGTTAAAGTATCAAGTCGTAATTCTTGCTTGGCCGTGAAATGATTGGATGGAGTCTAAACCTGTCTAGCCTTGCCCTGATCCTGTTCCAGATTGCTACATGACCGGAATGCCTGTATTTATTTTACCGATAAATGGTGAGAATCCAAGTTCTGTTCAGACGAAGGGTTACAACCCCGGTCCTTGTTTGGTTTACGGGTTGTAACCTGGCTATCTGAATAGTCCCATGGTTATCTCATCGTATATCACCCTGTTATGCTTTTCTTAAACTTCTGTCTTAATTATTATTTAATTATTATTTTGTGCTAATTGCTAGTTTTAGTTCCCAAGTGAAGCTTCATTTGTGGCACTTGCTCTTTCTGGTGTCTGATCCAGCTGGTTTTGTATGGCCAGATTTTGGAGCAGCTCCAGAGGATCTACCGACCTTCCAGCCAGATGGTGGCCACTAGACGGAACCCTGGCAACGAGTGGGTTTATTTTTGATCTCCCACTTTATTGTAAACATATTCTTTGAGGCATTTAGCCGACGAGCACCTGTTTAGCTCGATTGTACTTACTTACTATCTGCCTACGGGCTGTAACATTATTGACAGATCCTAGGGTTGATCATGTATGACTAAACTCTTGCTAGTCCTGACATTTTGTAACGACTAGCTTCATGATCAGCTGAATATGTAATGTTTGGCACGCCTTACTATTGTATATTTAATGATCATACCTCTTGTAACTTTTACTTACTTGTTTGTGATTAAGACAATAGGCTTGTTCATGACCTTAAGAGACTGCTGGCTTGTAGTTAAACCCTCATATATCTAGACAGCCGTGACCGTATAGCGAGATGGATCCTATTTCATATACGTAGCTGGCTATGTCTGCCCCCGCTCTCCAGTATTCTGGTTCTGGAGCGTGACACACGGTTTGATGTGCCACCGGTTGGTAAAGGCGGGGCATCGACTGATAAGCCATACATGAATTTTGGGTTGATTTATGGAGTATTCGATGAGTTATCTATCACTCCTATTTTCTGTTATACGTATTTTCAGTATTTATATACGAATTTCTGACTATTGTTAGGTGACCCGTAGTTAGACTTGTATTGCTTAGCCTAGTCTTGGTTTAATCTTTACTTGACTTGGTTCAACTTGGCTTGGCTTTGTTTGGTTTATTTTGTTGGGTTGAGATGAGAAGAGTGGATATAAAAGTCAACTCCTCTCTCTTTTCTCCATTTATTTTTATTTCTTCATCTTCCTCATTAATTCCTCTCCATCTACATCCAAGAAACCTTAGGCAAGTGCAACTTGCTTCATGATAGATCTCAAGTTTTAGTGTTCTATTCTCTTCTTTGCAAGATTCTAAGCTTCATTAGAACTTGACAGTTTTGGTTTTGATGGATAGATTTTTGTAGATCTAGGTTTTGATCTATTCTTGTTTTTTCTTGGTTTTGATCTATTAAAGCTTGGTATTTCCTAAAACCAGTCATCCCAAGCTGTAGGAAACCTTGTTCTACCCAGTTTAGACCCTTGGAAGTCCCAATTTTGACTTATTTTGAGGAAGTTATGGCATTTTGAAGTTTATGGGTTCTTGGAGCTCTTCTCGGTCTGTTGGAGGAGAAGATGAGCAGTGCGCGTGCCCCTTGGTGACGTGTTCCCTTGGTTGCATGCGCTCTTTAGTACTGCACAACCTAGCGTGCGCGCCCCTGGCGCCACCTGTACCCTGGCACCCTTTGGCACCTAAGCACCCCTTGGCCCCTGGCGCTACCTGTACCCTGGCGCCCTTTGGCACCTAGGCACCCCTTGGTACCCTGGTGCCACTTGCCCCTTGGTCAAGTGCCATTTAACCTAGCCCCTCTGGTCTCGCGCCACCTGACTTGCCTAGCGCCTCGCGCCACCCAGCCTTAGTTGACCTGGTACCACCTAGCCCCTCTGGCCTCGTGCCACCTGACTTGCTTGATGCCTCGTGCTACCCAACCTTAGTTGGCCTGGTGCCACCTAGCACCCTCTGGCTCATGCACTATCTCATGCTATGATGACTGTTGTTGCCTATCTCCATGCTTGTTCTCATGGTTCTTAGTGTAATGCTATATCTTTGCATATACTTGTACTTGGCCTAACTTGCGACAACCCGACTTGATAACTCGTTAATATGGAACGTGATCGACTTGTGTATGACATGACTTGCCAGTATTGAACTTGACATGAACACAACTTGGCATGAACACGACATGATAACGTGAACCCTTCTTGATAAACTTGATAGTGGCCCGTCGAGGCGCACTCTTGACAAGTAGCAAGTAAACTTGATATCTCATGAATAATCTTGATAGTGGCACATCGAGGCGCACTCCTGATAAGTATTCTTGACATGACAAGTAACCTGACATGACATGTATAATCTTGAAATGATGTTGCGACAGCTACCCTGACTTGCTAAGTAACTCTTATCTTGACACCGTAGTTGATTCTTTTAATTATGACTGTACAAGCTACCTGTCTCATCTTGCATCATGTCTAGGATGTGGATTCCTGGTTACCATGGTCAGGAATTCATAATAAATCTAACTAGGTTAATGACTAGATTGATCAAGTAGTCCATATAGAGAGATTTTGCCAGTTACAGGCGATCCCATTATCCCGGCCACACCTGAAGGACTTGTAGTCTGCCGACGAGTAGGGCACATTTTTAGCTCACTGTCATGTGGGGCACTTCTTTAAAACATAAGTACTGAAAGTACACCAGTAATCTTGATAACTCTTGTAAACCACCTTACCAGGATAACCTGGATAGCTGCAGGGCTTGTGACTGTGGGGACATCTCAATTGCATCTTACTAGTAACTAGGCCTGTGATAACCCTAGTTAGTTAATGATAGCAAGCTGTAGGACTTAATTGGCCGTGTATGAATGCTTGTCTCGTGATTAGCATGAGAATTATATTCCGGCTCTTGTTTTTCTAATGCAAGCTATCATTTTATTCTAATTATGTCTTTATGTTACTTAATCATGTTCATTTATGTATTCTTCTATTTAATTATCTGCCAATTTTAGTTCCTTAATGAAGCCTCCCTTGTGGTACTTGCTCTTCTGGGTTCTGACCCAGCTGGTTTTGTATGGCCAGATTTTGGAGTAGCATCCGAGGATCTACCTGCCTTCCAGCCAGATAGTGAACACCAGACATAACCCTGAAAACGAGTGGGTTTCTTATTTTGCTCTTCCACTCTATTGTAAATTATTCTTTCGAGGCATTCAGCCGCCGAGCAAGTGTTAGCTCGTGTTGAAACTAAATTTTTATTTGCCTAAGGGCTGTAACATGATTGACAAATCTTAGGGTTGATTATGTATAACTTAACGGTTGCTAGTCTCATATTTTGTATGACTAGCTTCATGATCATCTGAATATGTAATGTTTGGGACACCTTACTTTGTATGTCTGATGATCTAACATCTTGTACATCTATTTGCTTACTTGAGAATGAGATACTAGGCTTATTCTTGACCTTAAAGACTGATGGATTGTAGTTTAACCCTCATGGATCTAGACAGTCGTGACCGTATTACGAGGTGGATTGTACTTCAATGTACGTAGCTGGATGTGTCTGTCCTCCGCTCTCCAGGATTCTAGTTCTGGGGCATGGCATTATACCATCCACAAGTTTCAGTCGATATGCTTCACACACACCCTTCTGTACACATACACTGGTTGACACTCACTAATACACTTGGACATGATTCTTGGACACTTCGATACCATGGACACCAAGACACTTGTGTGTGACACCACTTTGACACTTTGGATTATATATCTTGCATGCACACACACACACCCATAGTGCTCGATACACACTGAACTCTACATTACTGTTACTGAACACTCCACATTTTCAATATTCGGATACCATGTTTTAATACTGTTTTAGACACTTGATTGGACATAATTCTTAGACACATGTTGACACACCAATGAGACACCCTCACTCACACTTGGTTGGACACAATGTTGGACACATTTGTATACGTGTTTGCCATGCACACACACTCGAACACTTCACACACTCAATTCCCTGTTATGTCTGATACCTTGTTTTGACACTTGATACATTGGACACTCTTGATTATAGCTTGAATGACACTTGGACACACATTTACTGCTGTCACTACCACATTTTAGCTTGAGGGTATTTTGGTCATTTTGAAAATTTGAATTTATTTTTGAATTATTGGGGTGATGATTGTTATTTTTGACTTTTGCTAGTTGAGACTTTGAGGACTAACCTAGATGTTGACTCTAGCTACGGTGACTTGATTAGCATGGTGGGACCATAGTCTAACTTAAGTCAATCCAAGTTAAGTCATTTAGAATAAAGTTTCATATAGGGGAATAAATGATTAGGTTCATGGACTTTTGACTTAAGGAGTGATTTCCTTTACCATTGAAACTTGGCCCAAGCCCATAAGTCATAACCCTAACCCTAATTCTTTCCTTTAGTGGCCGGCCACATAGGGATCCCCCCACTATATAATCTCTCTTCCTATTCTTCTTGTCTCTTTTGTATCAAATCAACTTTTGGAAAAGAAAGGT
Source organism: Iris pallida (assembly GCA_029216955.1). Classification (NCBI taxonomy): domain Eukaryota; kingdom Viridiplantae; phylum Streptophyta; class Magnoliopsida; order Asparagales; family Iridaceae; genus Iris; species Iris pallida. The sequence goes on along the minus strand of JANAVB010015000.1, from coordinate 20,779,602 downwards.
ATTGGTCATTCTTCCCCAAACCATAACTATTCTATTTTAATTCCTTTTTGACTCTAGTTTCTTGTATTAGAGTCTAATCCCACTCTATTTTCTGTTCATGGAGAGAAATCTCAGTTTTGGTACAATTTGGAGCAATTGGCTTGCAAGGAGAATCATTCTATTTGGTGTTTTTTTCCTTGTCATTGACACTCTATAGGTAAACACTCTAAACTATGTTTTAATTCTGATTTCTTTGCATAATAGCCTAGATCTAGGTGTCCCCTAGCTGTGGTGTGTGATTTGTGAAATTTTATATTGATTTCGTGTCTGTACCGGACACGTATCATAATCTAGTTCTAAGTGTTTGTGTAAATGTCTCAATGGATTTTATTTTACTGTTTTTGAAAAGTAATTAAATGGAAATGTTGATCTATATGTATGTTATGATTTCCATGTGGACTGAGTCGACCTCTGTGTCCTTTTCGTGTCGAAAATTGACATGAACACGCAGCACGAGCAGTGTGCTCGATGCCCTGCTGTTCGGGGTGTCGTACGCACTGTACACGACACTATTGGACACGAAATTTCTTGGACACACGAAGCACATGACTGACATCAACCTCCCAAAATTTGGGATCACATGGATCACCACAAGAGGAGAAATCCGACCCGTACTGGACTCACACTATGTGCGCACTGTCAAGTATCCCTCACTGACACGCGTCTCGTGTTCACACAGGACATGACTTGGACACGTCGTGGTGCATGCAGTGTGTATCCCTAGTGTTGGGCTATACGTGGACGTGACTACGTGGACACACGTGTTGTGTGTCGTGTCCACAAATGGGATGAACACGTATACGAGACTGTACACTGTCTCGATGTACACGAGTGTGGGATCAGTTTTTGGACACGTTTGTGTCCAGATTTTGAACACCATGACACTCGTAGGACACCTTCACGTGTGACACTTTAATTACCAACCATTAAAACTGAGTATTAGTTGTATTTTGAATTCGATCTAATGGTTTCCCCAAATTTCTGATAACTAGGGCTGATACTCGAATTTCTGAGATTAATATTGTGTTTAAACTGATTTTTGAATGGTTAATTTATCATGATTAGATCATACATTTATGCCTGAGATTGTCTACATGTTGGGATTTATGTTAAGCATGGAATTATGGGTTTTCGAATTGCATTGGGCTGTCAAAACCTGAAACCTGGGATACTGTTTGTGTACACTGATTTGTGTACATTGATTCATATATCAAACTGTTTATGTATACATGTGTACACTGTTTCCTGAGAACCCAGGTTGTGACCTACACACACACCCACACTCTACAAAACTGAGAACATATTGTACATACACACTCACACAAGAACACTAAACCTGAGAACCTATACTACCTACTGCTGCACCGTTTTTTCATATAGCACACACACACCCTATCTATAGGATATACACTCACACATTGATTTTCCACACACACACACACACATTCACACAAGCTGAGAACACCCCCTCTTTACTGCCACACACAGTTGCCAGTACACACACACACTGTTAGGTACACACACATGACACACACATATATATGTATCTGTCACTATCTCTCTTTCTATACATTTATATATATATATATATATATATATATATATATATGTATATATATATATAATATCTATATTCCTGTATGTTAATAATGTAATATATATATATGTTCCTGTTTAGTATATATCTTAGACACTTAGTTTCTCTCTCTTATCTTGTGTTTCATCTGTGGATTTTGTTGATATTATCTATCTATCTTATCGTACTTTCTTCCTTAGCTGTGATTGAGTTGTACTTTATATTATTCTTCCATTCGGAGAGTATAACTGTACAGGTACCTTATAACTGTTAGATGTATGTGACCTAGGACAGCGTTCTACCATCGACACTGCGACGTAGGCTGGACGTACCTACTTCTCGTGCCCCTACACTGGGTACGGGTCGTGACACATTTTTAGTGGTAGCCCATGCAGGTCCTAGTTAGAATTGTGGTGGTCTTCGAACTAGAGTATCACTGCAGCCTGCAGTAGGATTATGATATTTTTGAAGGTACTCAATCACATTAGAAAAAACTCTTAATCAGATTCCTTTTATCTAAATTTGCTGCTTATTGTCTTTCCTTGAATATAAACTGTCCTCCTTTGCTATTTTGACTCATTCTCAGAAATTGTTTTCTTGTTTGATCTGTCTCCAGGATCGTCGAGACTAGATCTTATTGCCCAGGACAGGGGGACACTGATGAGAGGTCTGCCACCTCTCATCCTTGGCAGCCAGCCTCCGGTACCGCAGCCCAGTTATGCCAGCTGGGGTGTGTGTTTTAGCTGCCTTCGAAGGAGCCCTTCCACCAGCTCGCAGGCAGAGCCCAGTCATTCCGGAGATGCTCCAGCAGCAGCAGCCGCCTTCAGGATCCGTTGACGCAGTCCAGTTGTTCACTTTCTTCCAATAGTTCATGGAGGCCCAGCAGGCCCAACAGCAGCGTCAGACGGCAGAGTTCAGTCGGGGCATCGATCTGGCCCTGACAACAGTTAAGAGGGCTACAGCTCAGCCTCCAGCAGTTCAGCAGCAGCATCAGCCGAAGGAGAAGGGCATCCAGGATTTCCAGAAGATGCACCCACGGGACTTCAGGGGTACCGAGGGCATCCTGTACGCAGATGAGTGGATTGAGCACATGGAGGACATCTTCAGGCTGGCAGAGATTCCAGTGAGGCTACAGATTGAGGCGACGGCTAGTACGATGCAGGATTTAGCTCGCACGTGGTACCAGACAAACCCGAGGGTTGGTACAGTTGGGCAGACTTGGGTAGCTTTCAAGAAGCTATTCAAGGAGAAGTTTTTCCCCGACGCAGCGCTTGGTGCCCTCGAGACGCAGTTCGAGGCTTTGGTGTAGGGCAGTCAGACTGTCGAGGAGTACGCCGGGGAGTTCTGCCGTCTGGGCAGGTTGGGGTTATCTGAGGCGACGAAGGCCCGAAGGTTCAGGAAGGGACTAGTCAAGGAGGTGAAGTCCTATACTAAGAGTGCCCGCAGCACTACTTTTGAGGAGATCCTGGTGGGTGCCTTAGCAGCGGAGGATGATCTTGAGCTGAGTCTCAAGAGGGGGCGAGACACTCAGGGAGCCAGTGGTAGCGGTGGACCAGCCAAGAGGCTGCACTTTCAGCAGCAGCATCAGCATAGACAGTTTCAGCCGCAGCAGTTCCAGCAGCCGAAACTTCAGCCAGCTCAGCATCAGCAGTCTAGGCAGCAGCAGCAGGCCTCGAGGCAGCAGCCTGTCAGTTATGGTTTCTGTAAGAAACTAGGGAATGTATGGAATGACTGTAGGAAGAGGCTTGGGAGGTGCCTAATATGTGGTTCGGCAGAGCACCAGTTGAGGGAGTGCCCTCTATCTTCGGGACGAGCAACTCATGGAGCGGGGGCCAGAGCCCCAGCAGTTTAGCAGAAGGGACCGTTGTCGACTCAGCAGCAGTGATTCATGCAGCATCAGCAGTAGGCCAGGGGAGGCCAGCAGGGGCGAGCTTTCTCCATGACGACCGAGGATACAGAGGCTATTGGGGAGCTGATCGCAGTTCTGTTCTTCTCGACTCTATTCTATTTTTTCCATATTTGATTCTGGGGCTTTCCACAGTTTTGTGTCTGTATCATTTGCTGTAAGACACTGCCTTGTATCTGAATCATTGCTTAGGACTTGCAAGATAACGACTGGGGGTGGTATTATCCTCGTGAGTGATGTTTACAGAGGACAGAGTGTTATTTTGGGAGGCCGGGAGTTGGAGGTGAGTCTGCTCGTAATGCCACTACCGAACTACGATATCTTATTAGGTATGGATTGGTTGAGCAGGCATCACGCCAGCATAGATTGCCGTGGGGGTAGAGTTATGTTTGGAGCGCCAGGAGAGCCAGAGTTCGAGTTCACCCGACGGCAGGCGGAGCAGAGCAGCAGACTTTTCTGCGGAGTTTCAGTCGAGGAGCAGGCGGCTCCACATCCTTTAATTACGGAGTTTATGGACGTCTTTCTGGAGGAGTTGCCAGGACTTCCACCGGACAGAGACGTTGAGTTCTCGATAGACTTGGTTCCCGGTGCGGAACCATTTCTCAGCATGTCTATCGAGTGAACAACAGTGAGTTGGTGGAATTGAAGAAGAAGGTGGATGAGCTGCATGACAAGGGCTTCATCCGATCGAGTTCTTCACCTTGGGGTGCACCGGTACTCTTTGTACCCAAGAAGGATGGGTCGGTACGGATGTGTATCGACTACAGGGTACTCAACAACCTCACGATCAAGAACAGATACCCACTGCCGCGGATTGACGATCTCTTTGATCAGTTGAGCGGAGCTTGGGTTTTCTCAACGATTGATCTGAGGTCAGGTTATCATCAGGTAATGGTGAAGAAGGAGGATATTCCAAAGACCGCATTCAGGATGCGGTATGGTTAGTTTGAGTTCTTGGTTATGCCGTTTGGGCTGACCAACGCCCCAACGGTATTTATGAACTTGATGAACAAGGTGTTCCACCAGCACTTGGACATGTTCGTGGTGGTGTTCATCGATAATATCCTAGTGTACTCGAATACTGAGGAGGAGCATGAGAAGCACTTGAGAGTGGTTCTGGAGACACTCAGGAGGGAGGAAGTTTATGGCAAGCTCTCGAAGTACGAGTTATTTCTGGACAGAGTTGACTTCTTGGGTCATGTGGTGACTGGAGATGGGATCTCAGTGGACCCGAAGAAGATCACGACAGTTGAGGCTTGGTCGGCACCGAGTTCAGTAGCAGAGATCAGGAGATTCTTGGGACTGGCAGGTTATTACATGAGGTTCGTGCAGGATTTCTCCCGAATTGCAGAGCCGTTGACTAGGCTGACCCGGAAGGATGGAAAGCTTGTTTGGTCAGAGAAGTGTCAGGTCGCTTTTGATGAGTTGAAGAAGCAGCTGACGACAGCTCCAATTCTGATATTGCCATCAGGATCAGGAGGGTTCACTATCTACATTGACGCCTCAGAAAAGGGTTTGGGTTGTATCTTGCAGCAGCATGGGAAGGTGATTGCGTATGCTTTCAGGCAGTTACGTCCCCATGAGAAGAACTACCCTACCCACTACTTGGAGATGGCAGCAGTGATATTTGCTTTGAAGTTGTGGAAATACTATTTATACGGGGAGCGGGTGAAGATCTTTACAGATCATAAGAGCTTGAAGTATGTGTTTACACAGAAGGAGCTCAACATGAGGCAGCGTAGGTGGTTGGAGTTGATGAAGGACTTCAACATTTTACTACAGTGTCACCCAGGAAAGGCCAACGTGGTTGCCGATGCCTTGAGTAGGTATCCGATAGCCATGTGTTTGACCATGGATCATCACTTGCTAGCAGACTTGGAGAGCCTGGGGATTGAGGTGATTGTGCCAGGAGTTTAGATGCAGATATGGGGCTTTCAGATTTAGTCGGACTTGATGGAGAGGATCAAGTCGACGCAGTTCGAGGATATTGCTCTGCGGTGTATCCGAGAGCAGGTTCGAGCATGGCTGGTGGATGATGAGTTTACTCTTGCAGAGGATGGTGCTTTGAGGTACGATTTCAGGCTGTGTGTGCCCAGTAGAGAGCTCAGGGAGCAGGTCATGCAGGAGGCCCATTGATCTCAGTACTCTATATATCCTGGTGCCAACAAGATGTACAGGGACCTGAGGGAGCACGTCTGGTGGTATAGGATGAATCGGGAGGTAGCTCGCTTCGTAGCCAGATGTTTGGTCTGTCAGCAGGTCAAGGCAGAGAGGCAGAGGCCATGAGGTTTGTTACAGCCATTGCCTATTCCAGAGTGAAAGTGGGAGCACATCATGATAGATTTTGTTTCTAAATTGTCGCATACACCAGGAGGGAAAGACGCGATTTGGGTCATCGTAGATGGGTTGACCAAATCGGCCCACTTTTTGCCATTTAAAGTGGGTACGTCTACTGAGAGGCTTGCAGAGATGTACATGCGGCTGATTATCAGGATTCATAGAGTTTCGATCAGCATCGTCTCGGATCGGGATAGTCGCTTTACTTCCCATTTCTGGCGGAGTCTGCAGACTAGTTTGGGCACTCAGCTCAAGTTTAGTATTGCATACCATCCTCAGACAGACGGACAGTCAGAGAGAACTATTCAGATGCTCGAAAAAATATTGTGGACGTGCGTCTTGGATTTTGAAGGATCCTGGGAGGATCACCTGCACTTGGTGGAGTTTGCTTACAACAACAGTTTTCAGGCCAGCATTGAGATGTCACCCTTCGAGGCACTGTACGGGCGTAGGTGTCGTACACCCTTATCTTCGAATGATGTTGGAGGGCGAGCTTTATTGGGACCTGAGATGGTTGTTGATGCAGCCGAGAAGGTGAAGCTCATCAGGGATAGACTTCGCGTGGCGCAGGACAGATATCGACATTGGGTCGATAGCCACCGGAGGCCTTTGGAGTTTGAGGTACAGATTAGAGATAGAATTAGAAGTTGGTTGTTTTTTTGTGTTTGTTTGATCATGTTTGATTATTTTGTAACTTGAGACCTTGTTTGTGTTTAGGTCGGAGATATGGTTTTTCTTAGGATATCTCCGACTCGTGGTACCATATGTTTTGGTGGAGGTGGGAAGCTTAGCCCGCGCTTCATCGGACCTTTCGTGATCAGCGGAAGAGTCGGTGACATGGCATACAGGCTAGACTTGCCACCTGCACTAGTGGGTGTCCATAACGTATTCCACATATCATAGTTGAGACGGTACGTGGCTGATCCTAGCCATGTACTCGACCATTTGGAGATTGAGGTGGGACCTACTCTCAGTTATCCAGAGCAGCCAGTGGAGATTCTGGATCGCCGAGAGAAGATACTGAGAACCCAGGTGATATCCTTGGTTTGAGTTGCATGGAGACATCATTCTCCAGGAGAGTCTACCTGGGAGCGGAAGGATGAGATGCGCGAGCGATACCCATATCTTTTTGGACCTTGAGGTATGATTGTCTATCCTTCTCATCAGTTTAGTTTCGAATTTAATTTCGAGGACAAAATTCTTTTAAGGAGGGTAGATTTGTCACTACCATATTTTAGCTTGAGGGTATTTTGGTCATTTTGAAAATTTAAATTTATTTTGGAATTATTGGGGTAATGATTGTTATTTTTGACTTTTGCTAGTTGAGACTTTGGAGACCAACCTAGATGTTGACTTTAGCTATAGTGACTTGATTAGCATGGTGGGACCCTAGTCTAACTTAAGTCAACCCAAGTTAAGTCATTTAGAATAAAGTTTCATATAGGGGAATAAATGATTAGGTTCGTGGACTTTTGACTTAAGGAGTGATTTCCTTTACCATTGAAACTTGGCCCAAGCCCATAAGTCATAACCCTAACCCTAATTCTTTCCTTTAGTGACTGGCCACATGGGGATCCTCCCACTATATAATCTCTTTTCCTATTCTTCTGGCCTCTTTTTTATCAAATCAACTTTTGGAAAAGAAATGTATTGTTCATTCTTCCCCAAACCATAACTATTCTATTTTAATTCCTTTTTGACTCTAGTTTCTTGCATTAGAGTCTAATTCCACTCTATTTTCTGTTCATGGAGAGAAATCTCAGTTTTGGTACAATTTGGTGCTATTGGCTTGCAAGGAGAATCATTCTATTTGGGGCTTTTTCCTTGTCATTGACACTCTATAGATAAACACTCTAAACTATGTTTTAATTCTGATTTCTTTGCATAATAGCCTAGATCTAGGTGTCCTCTAGCTGTGGTGTGTGATTTGTGAAATTTTATATTGATTTCGTGTCCGTATCGGACACGTATCATAATCTAGTTCTAAGTGTTTGTGTAAATGTCTCAATGGAATTTATTTTACTGTTTTTGAAAAGTAATTAAATAGAAATGTTGATCTATATGTATATTATGATTTCCATGTGGACTGAGTCAACCTCTGTGTCCTTTTCGTGTCGAAAATTAACACGGACACGCAGCACGAGCAGTATGCTCGATGCCCTGCTGTTCGGGGTGTCATACGCACTGTACACGACACCATTGGTCACGAAATTTCTTGGACACACGAAGCACATGACTGACATCAACCTCCCAAAATTTGGGATCACATGGATCACCACACGAGGAGAAATCCGACCTGCACTGGACTCACACTGTGCACGCACAGTCGAGTATCCCTCACTGACACGCGTCTCGTGTCCGCACAGGACACGACTTGGACACGTCGTGGAACATGCAGTGTGTTGCCCTAGTATTGGGCTACACGTGGACGTGACCACGTGGACACACGTGTCGTGTGTCGTGTCCACAAATGGGATAAACACGTGCACGAGACTGTGCACTGTCTCGATGTACACGAGTGTAGGATCAGTTTTTGGACACGTTTGTGTCCAGATTTTGGACACCATGACACTCGTAGTACAACTTCACGTGTGACACTTTAATTACCAACCATTAAAACTGAGTATTAGTTGTATTTTGAATTCGATCTAATGGTTTCCCCAAATTTCTGATAACTAAGGCTGATACTCAAATTAATGAGATTAATATAGTGTTTAAACTGATTTTTGAATGGTTAATTTATCATGATTAGATCATACATTTATGCCTGAGATTGTCTACATGTTAGGATTTATGTTAAGCATGGAATTATGGGTTTTCGAATTGCATTGGGCTGTCAAAACCTGAAACCTGGGATACTGTTTGTGTACACTGATTTGTGTACATTGATTCATATATCAAACTGTTTATGTATACATGTGTACACTGTTTCCTGAGAACCCAGGTTGTGACCTACAAACACACACCCACACTCTATAAAACTGAGAACATATTGTACATACACACTCACACAAGAACACTAAACCTGAGAACCTATACTACCTACTGCTGCACTGTTTTCTCATATAGCACACACACACCCTATCTACAGGATATACACTCACAATTGATTTTACACACACACACACATTCACACAAGCTGAGAACACCCCCTCTTTACTGCCACACACAGGAGCCAGTACACACACACACTGTTAGGTACACACACATGACACACACACATATATATGTATCTGTCACTATCTTTCTCTCTATACATGTATATATATAAAATATCTATATTCCTGTACGTTAATAATGTAATATATATATGTAAACTTCCTATATGATTTAGTATATATGGATGTGGTGAACTTATGCTAGTGTGTTGCCATTGTAGATTAGTACATAGGCATATAGCCTATATGGTTCCTATATGTAAACCTATGTGTATATGGCAAGTATATACATGGGATTATGTGTTGATAGGCTTGTATAACATTATGATGGCATGTGAATGCTAGATAGATATGGTTAGGCTTAGTGAGACTTGTCTGGTTAGGATTTGACCTAGTTGACCTAGTTTGACTAGTGTAGTTGACTAAAGTTGACCAAAGGTTGACTTTAGACTAGATTGACCCAAACATCATATAGAATGCATTATAGTAGTATAATTTACCATTTTGGATATGTTGTGACTTGTGCTGTTTTAAATAGGAGCCAGACACCACTCCTCAGACACTATTTCACTTCAGATACTCAGGATATCAGTCGAGTACATTCTGTGACTGTTTTATACTTGATAGGATTTACATTTACGCTCTAGATTACTTTAATTGATGCTGTCATGTTGTTAAGAAAGATTGGTACTATATAGATCCCTTCATGAGATATTATCTCCCTCGGGAGCATCGGGTTACAGTATGTAATGTGCGTTTCACTTTCATCATGTACTCCGGTGCTTTCACCATTCATGTGCACTCTTGTAATTCATGTACTCTCATGTTCACAGAGCCCCCATGTATATAATCATGTGCACCCTTTTATGGGCTTTCACGTGATATCATGTGCAATAACATAACCTATCTGGATCCTTGTGTATTGATTGGGGTACGGGGGAGTATAAATGGTCATGTGAACAGTTCCAAAGTAGTATACTCATGTGCAAACTCCTAGATTACTCATGTGCAAATTCAAGCCGTTCACATGTCTATCTTGTACTCTAAATCACTAGTTCACTGTTAGTTCTCTACTTATAGTATCTATTTACAGTACAGTTCTCTCTCTTTTACTTTATGTACTTTCTTTCAGCATTTTATGTATCTTACTCTATTGCATATTTATATATCCTGTCATATTATGAACTGTGTGAGATGTACTGTGCTCACTCCCGTCCTGACTGGACCTGTTGAAAATATTACAGATGATATTGAGGAGTTCTGTCCCACATACTATGGAGCAGGCCTAGATGACACATGTGAGCTGGACTCACAGAAGGACCCAACACTTGCAGAGGACATTACCCCAGTAGTCTAGGCTGGTTATCTAGACCAGTATCTTAATTACTACATTGTCTTGTTGGATACACTTGTATTTGTTTGGGGATTTATTATTCTGGATATTATGGAGTTGTTATCTTAGATACTTAGTTTCTCTCTTATCTTGTGTTTCATCTGTGGATTCTGTTGCTATTATCTATCTATCTTATCGTACTTTCTTCCTTAGTTGTGATTGATTTGTACTTTATATTATTCATCCATTCAGAGAGTATAACTGTACAGGTACCTTATAACTGTTAGATGTATGTGACCTAGGACAACGTTCTACCGTCGACCCTGCGGCATAGGCTGGACGTACCCACTTCTCGTACCCCTACACTGGATACGGGTCGTGACAACTGTACTTGATATCATCTATCTATTCCATATCATGTTGTTATCCATCTTTAGTTGCTTTGTGATTGAGTTGTATCCTTCTGAGATTGTCTTCCGTTTGGAGAGTATATCTTATAGGACAGATTTATTATTTTGTGTTAGATGTTGTTGAGACCTAGGATAGCGTTCTACCGTCGATACTGCGACGTAGGCTGGACGTACGTACGTACTCGTTCCCCTAAATTGGGTACGGATCGTGACACATTTTTAGTGGTAGCCCATGCAGGTCGAGATTTGCATTAGTACGATTTCGTGGTAGCACAATGACTTAGTTGTACTACTATGAGCCTGCAATAGAATATAGGAAGTAAGGTGTTAGAATGAGAGGATAGTCAATCACAGTTAGAAATTCTTAAGAGATTCCTGGGACGACCCTTGAGAATCTTATTTGAACTTTAATTTGAAATATTTTCCTCTTGTTTTGTTCACCCTTACTCCTTGTTATTGAATTTGATTTTGATGGATCGTTGTTGATTTTGATTTTCCTATCAAGATGAATTTTATGACCTGAGTTACGGTATCTTCTGATAACATATGTTGACGATGATCACAGGGAAGGTAAAACGTCTACTTGATTATGGAACCTGGAGTTTATTGCAGCCATATAGCCGTAATGGCAGAAATGTAGATGCCTGACTTCGGATGTACATATCTTGGGGTTATGAGATTTGAAATTTCTCACAGCTATACTAGTCGGCATAGCGAGAATTCTAGACGACATGATTATAGAGGTGCATACCCCAGTTATGGAATCTATTATTTATCGCAGCCTTGCTTACTGGCATGACGAGGATCTTGAGTAACATGATTTTGGACAGACGCGTATGAATATCAGATTGTATCTTGAGAAGGTTATTAACATATCATCTCTATCTTCCACTTCTGTTATTATATAATTGTATTACATCATTAATTAACTTAGAAGTAGGGATAATTTTAGCTATTTAGTCCAGTTTCTTGTAGAGCTTATTTCATATGTAGTACTTTCATAGTGTGATGGTTTGATGACTTGTAGAATGTCCGTATCTTGAGATGATAGTTAGCATTGATATTTGAATAGTGACCCATTGTAGACGATTCCTCTGGTATTTATAATACCTACCAATTTTTATATAGGATGTTAGTCTGCCTTACAGCCTTTTGATGATTTCATATTTTCCATCTATTTCCAGTATGGTACCCATGACCAGAGCCTGTCCCCCGAACGTAGCTGCCATTTCGGATATGACTGAGAGCGTGCTTCCACTTCCTGTTGCTCAGGATGTCGTGACCCCTCTGGCTGATCAAAGGGTAGTAGCACCTCCTGTCATTTAGGAGGTGGTAGTAGCCTCACTGGAGAGTTTTTCTCCATCTCCTATCATTTAGGAAAGAGTTGCAGTTTCGCTTGAGACCGTGAGACTTCCTCTGCCTCCTAGAGTGGTACCCCATACCATATTCTCGAGAGGTTTGTTTCCTGATGGAGCTCAAATATTCGGACCTCTCCGGGATGTGTTAGAGACACAAAGAGTTCAGGCTGAGATCCTGAAGAAGCAGTATCCAGTTCCACCAAGAGCCTCAGGAGTACCCAGATTTTCAGCCTAGACCTTAGCATGTCTTTTGAGATAATTGATGCACCCTACCATTGCTTGTATGTTTTGGTACCTTGTGATTGCTTTGTGCTGTAGTATGACTAGTATAGCTAGATGAGACCCAGACTGATACTGCATGTCATGAAACTGTATGTTATTCTTTCAAATTGTATAATTTAGATAAAATTTTCTTAGACCATGATTGTTGGAGACGTGACCTTAAGAGGAGTACGACCAACCTAAATTTCGATGATAAATTTTTCTAAGGGGGAAGGATTGTAACTACTACTTTTCTAAAATGAGGGTAGTTTTAAACTTTTGTAAAATTGATCATGTTAATTGTTAAATAATATATTTAAATCATGTTGATGATAAATTAGTGAATTTTTGATTATTTTAATATTAGTTAATTTAGTGTATTATGACTTTGGTCTTTTGCTAGTGAAATCTTAGAACAACTTAGCCTAGAGACTAACCATGACCATGGAGACCTAGCTAACATAATTAGATTAGTAATTAGGCTCTAATCTAGCTAGGAATAACTTAGAAACTAATTAAGGATTAAAATCAAGGTGCTAGTTTGGGCCTTTAGTAAAGGGGCTTAATTTGACAACCTAGAAAGGCCCAATAAACAATATAACTTGACCTAAACCCTAGCCCAACCTTGTGTCCAGCCAAGAGCAACCCCCTCACCCTATATAATACATCATTAGCACCCTTTCATTCCTCTTTCATTGAAACCCTAACCCTAATTGTGTTCTTCTCCAAATTTGCCCCCTTTTACCAAATCAATTCCAAATTCCACCAAACCAATTGCAAACTACTCCCCTTGAGTAAAGGAGATCTCTATTGGCTAGCTAGGACCATTGAATTTGGTGGAGAATCATTTTAAGGGCATTTTCATTGAGATTCTAACTCTCAATTGGTAATGGCCTCTAAACCCTTTCTATTCCTGTTTTCTTTCCATTGGTGCATTCATCTAGGGTCCCCCCTAGCATTAGGCTAAGTTTGGTTAAAAATTGAAGCCATTTGAGGTGCGTATCGCAAGAGTATAGTATATGTGTCTCAAGTGTTCGATGAAATGATGTAAACCCCCCTAATTCATTAAAATATTTAGATTTAGTTTTGTGTAGAAATTGGCGCTAAATACATGTATGCATAATATTAGGAGTGTGAAATAATAGTAATAGCAAATACTTAAGTTAATGCATAGTTTGGGTGTAATTTTATATGATATATTTATATGTATATATGTATGTGTGTATGTGTTGATTTATTAAGGTGTATATATTTATATATACATATATGTGAGAATATATGTGTATATAAATATATCTAATTATTAAATTATGAAAAAGAGTTTTTTTAATTAGAAATAATACATAAAAATAGAATTTAGATATTTAAATAAAATAATAATAGAGAAATAGAAAATAGTTAAAAAAAGGAATTTCTAATAAATAAAAAGAAAAAAGAAATGAAAAAAGAAAAAAATAAAAAAGAAAAAGAAACGAGAAAAGAAAAAAAAACAAAACAATTATCACCCACCCACTTAAAGTAGGCAGGCCCCCCCTCTCCCAACATAGCTGCTGTAGCAGCAATTCCGTGAGCAACCACAACAACCCGTGGGCCATTTAGCTTATTAGTAATAGTAGTAGTATTAGGTTTTTCAACCAATTTGTTTTATGTATAACTTCCTCCGCAGACCTTAAAATCCTATATTCCTAAAACAAAAATTACGACAGAACATACCCTCTTTGTCTACGAGTTCATTTCACCAGCAACAGAGTTGTGTGTGCGACGAACGGAGCATCGAAAGTCAGCCCCTCGTCATCCACGGAGCAGTTTTTCCACTAAAGGTACCCTATTTCCCGATGACATAACTTTTTACTCGTAACACCGATTTTCGATCCGTAAGATTTTCTGGAAAGTTGACTTGACCCTCTTCGAGATTCCTGATGGATTTGGACAACCATCTAACTGGTTCGAAAAATCGAACCAAAGTTAGCAAATGTTTTTATTTTTTTGGACTGTTAAAACCAATTTTAAAAGACAACTTGTCGGCCAATTTGCTTGCTGTGTATTAAAAGCTTGTAGAAACTAGTTGAAAACAGTAAAAGACAACATAACCGAGATCGTAACGCATCTTCTGGATCGTCGTTTCGATTAACGTGTAAAAAGTAAATTGATGTTGAAGTTGGAGGAAAAAATGTGTTAATTTATATAAAATTTTAAAATTTTTCTCGATACGGCGTGCACCCTGACAAATCGGGCGACATGGTCGTGCGCTATACGCATCGAAAGGCGCGTATAGACGTTACTGAAGTGTGGGAACTGACAGAACTCAGTTTCGTCGCATGTGCGCGACGAAATCAGTCCGTATCCATCAAGATACCCCCGTATCGCCAATTTGCAAACTTTGCCCTAATTTCGTGTACAGTCGTCAAATCGAGAAGAAAATTATACCAACAGGTCCGAATCGAAATTCTGGCCCTGTGTGCCAAGTTTGGTTCATTTCTGAGAAGGTCGACCAGAACACCTTTTTGGCGGGCCCGCGATCCACTCAAACGGGCGATTTTGTACGCGGCTCATAGGAATCCAAAAATGGACATACCATTGAGTTCCCCTCCTCAAACTGAATCTGTAGACATGTAGTTTGATGACTTTAGAGACCATAGACTTAGGTACGCATTTCGGTGCAAAGTGGGTCCAACGGTAGACATCATTTTAACCCGAAATTATGATTTTGCCCCTGTTCCAGAATTGGACTTTTGGACAGACGTTTCCTAGGTATATCTTATACACCGACTATATTTTTTTTATGTTTGTTTCAGCGTCCGAAGTTGTTTGGTGATTGTGACGTTTCTTGGCTGACATTGTAATTTCTTGCACTTGCCACTTTGTACCATCAGGCAAGATACCTTGCCACCTTACTCTGTGATTATTATATTCTTATTTTCAGTTGTTAATTTTAGCATTTTTTATTTCTTGATATTATAAAACTGTGCGTCCAAGTCACAGTTGGGTGCAAGCGACTCTATCGGTCGTTTTCTCGCTTTATTTATATTCTTGTACATTGGCTTAGCCTAGTGACCACCCATTGATGTTGAGGTATTGATATATCTCATATGGCCTTGACACTTGCTTTACCATGTGATGTGAGTCATATGTAGGACACGTATCCACGTAGTCGGCTGGCCACCGATACGTATGAAGTGTGCGGCGGATAGGAGTAACTGCCAATAGAATTGCATGCTAGAAGACTTGGTGGTTACTAGAGGTACATGTCAGTCATGGAGATGATGATACTAGACATTGGGTGGGGAGAACAATACCTGACGTATGAGTTTCGATTGTACTTCCCTTGTAACCCGAAAGCTCCGCTGGAGATACGGGAATGATTAGACTCTCAGGTTGGCCACTGTCGTTCTTGGAACATTATGCGCTTGGTCACTGGTGCCCAAGAGGGGATTAAATCAGATCCTATATTTAGCCAGGGCTCATGCGTCGAAGGATTGTATCTCAACTGCATATTCACAGTAGATTGGTCAGGAACCTGATTGCATGCATCCTCTCTTTCTATTATATTATCACAGTTTATATGGCATGGTGTTTTCTTGTATCTTATTACGTCCCTCTGAGGACCTGGTTATCTCTCCAGGATTAGACGACTTCCTGCAAGAGTACGGGGTGGCATTGGATTCAGCTTACATCGATGACGAGGCAGTTCCTACTGATTTCTAGTCTATTTCTTATTTGAGACATTAATGGACATTATTTTTACATCTCTTTTCTTTCTATTTTATAAAGGCTGGACTCGAATCTTGTGAGACTATTTTCATAACTGTTTGGAGTGAGCATGTTCATCCGGCTATCTTTTGATACACTTATTTATTATTTGGATTCTATTATCTTCTGTGTTGAGCTGTGATGAGATTAGATTAGATTATTCTGGCCTGTGATTATTTTATTTACAGCTTATGTGCATATATGAGGATTTCATTTATTGGAGTATTCTTCGTACATGTGTGTTTTCCATAAATAAATTCCTTTATTTATTGTGTATCTGGGAAAATTACAACTGTGGGAATCTGATCTAGAAGACGATCACTTTATTCCTTGGACTATGCGAAGAAGAAAAGCTCTCAAAATTTTGACAGTAGATAACTATGTATCCTTACAATGAATGAGAAAAAGAACTCTATTTATAGAGTCAAAAATAATAACTTAAAAGATAACTGTCTTCACAGCCTGTGCTTAGTTGAAAATCATGCAAGATTTAACATACGCAAGGTTGTGAGCAGTTACTGGACGTGGCCTGTAACTGTTGGACACATGGCAATCATGCATGAGTCGTGTACAAGTTACAGGACACGCAGGCGAGAGATCTGTGGCATGGCTGCCACGTACTCCAATTTGATGAAATCCACGCAGACTTGTTGAAGACGAAATCCACGCAGACTCGGGGTAGAAAGCTTTAAAATCTACGCAAACTTGGGGCAAGAAGCTTCAGAATCTACGCAGACTTTGATGAAGAAAACTTCTGAATCCACGCAGACTTGAGGAAGAAAACTTCAGAATACACGCAGATTTGGGATAGAACTGCCAGCTGTCTTGATTCAATGTGCCTCGACTGACACAAAATCTCTGGTAGTGATTGCTTTTGTCAGTCACATTAAATGACAAGAAGCTCTTTTGGTACGCCAACTTGACGAAGGTTGAGTCTTGCTGAAGAAGATTTCGAAAATCACGCAATAGACGACTGTGATCTCTCGAATTCTGTGCATACGTGGCATACGAAGAGACATTCTTCGACTGTTGTGCTGTCAGTCATAATTACTCTCTGACAAATGATGAGCTGTCTCCCCA
The DNA here is from genome assembly GCA_029216955.1 of Iris pallida. Classification (NCBI taxonomy): domain Eukaryota; kingdom Viridiplantae; phylum Streptophyta; class Magnoliopsida; order Asparagales; family Iridaceae; genus Iris; species Iris pallida. The sequence continues at coordinate 20,762,394 of JANAVB010015000.1, read as the reverse complement.
GCGTGATTTGTAAATATTGTCTGGATCAACTGAGCGTGACTTTTGACTCTGTCCTGATCAACTCAGCGTGACTGTCATTTTTAAAGGCCTACAAGACCCCCTTCAAAGTTTTCGAAAAATTGAAAAGACTTCAAAATTTTCGAAATACTTTGAAAATAAGATGATAAAATGAAATCAGTCACGCTGAGATGACTTCAAATTTTTCGGAAGTCGGAAAGACTTCGAAGTTCTTTGAGAATATCCAAATGAACTTATTAAATGTCATGATGACTCTTTATTTTCCGAGACTGATTACATCCAGTTTATGGTGGAATATGAACCACCGGCGAGCTCTGTTATATAAACAGGGAGAGGATTCATTTAATCTTTATCTACGTCAATATGACACCAAAAGAGAAAGCTGAGGAAGAAGTACGCAAGTTGGGCTTTTGTTCCCATGGTGACCCCACTTTTGGGGGTGAAGAGCCAGAGCCCCTTGTCTTCGAACTCAAAGATGATCCCTTGCAACTAGCCAAGAATTTCTTGAGCTATTTTGGCTTAGATGGCTCGTTCTCTTCTGATGGGCGCAGCCTCATAGAGCAGCGTGAAATGTTGAAGGCTCTGTTACACCGCATGGGGGTCAAAAGCGTAGAAGAACTAGGCATTAAGCTTAGTCGCTCTGGAAAATAGAGCGTGTCTTTTGTGCTTTTATTGCACTCTTTTTGTTTTGTCTTTTGTAAGGCCATCAGTGCCTGTCTTGAAGAATGAAGTACAACTTCTGTGTTTAATCTGCGTGCATTAATGAAGAATATTAATTAGCACCTTTTGACTATTTCCAAAGTTGCTCTGTCTTCCAAAGCACACGTAACACTCATTCCACGGTTTACGAGCGCTATTTATGCGGATCTTTTCCAAGAATAGACTTGTACTTTGTCCTTTAAATAGATAGAAGAGTTTCACAGATACTCATCTCCCATTCCTCTTCTTCTTCTCTGAGAATGAAATTTTTGGGAGATTTCACTCTCAAACAGGAAAGCAATGTTTTCTAATGTTCGACTTCTGCGCACTGTATCAAACATGAGTTTGCCAATCCTTAGCACCAAACTTGAAGGTAAGTCAGTATAATACGTGTATTATTTTTGCTGTTGAAGATAGGCTTTCTGTTTCTTGTTTTTGATTTGAACAATACATGCCTGTTTCTGTTTGATAAATGCACACTGAATGATTTCTGTTGATACTTTCTACAGAAACTTGGCTAAAAATTTTCTTCAGAACTGGCATTGGGGATGTGGATGTTGTGGAGAATATCCTGCTGACATCTACATCAGGGAGCTCATACGCTTTTGACGCGTAAATCAGACAACTCAGAACTCTTCGTGGGATAGAAGGGTCTTCCTCAGATGGTAGGAAGAGCCTTTATACACGAGAGTTGGATGGTGGAGTCAACTCTACCCCGAGAAATCGGGTAGTAGAGTTCCTTTCACGGGAGAACTAGGAATTGTATCCCAAGGTTTGGATACATTCCTGTCTTCCTTGAGAGGTTACCCCCAATCCACCAGTTGTATTGGCAGCACCACGACTTCGGGCTGCCATACTCTGTGGTTCTCCTCTCGTCTGAGAGAGAAGACTAGAGTTTGATTCCTGCTGATCTGGTCGTGACTGGGACCCAGACAGTCAGGAACTGCCACCAACAACGAACCTGACGGAGAAGGTCCGACAGAGAAGATCCAAAGAAGAAGATAGATCTCTATTAGGTTATTGTTGTGGTGTAGAATGAAAATCCAAGATTTGTAATAGATTTCCATTATGATTTATAAGAAAGTCTAAGAAAATGTAATAGACTTTTTGTGGTGAAATGAGAATGGAAATGATAATTCTTCTATGCTCAAAGATTTGTATTTGTGGATGAATTGTGGACATGATAGATAATGAAATCTTCTTTTCTGTTTTAGAGTATATGATATTATCAGAGGTATTATGGACGTGATAATATGTAGGAACTCAAAAGAAAATAGATTGATTTCTATGCAGAGGTCAAAAATGACAAATGAGCAAGTAGATTCGAAATTGATTCAGAGGTTATGAAAACATAATCAATAACAAATCCCCACTTTAATAAATTGATAGAAGATCATGAACGAACGAATAAATGAGTGGATGAATCGTCGGATGAACGCAATTAATGGATGGATGAACCGTCGGATGAACGTAATTAATGGATGGATGAACCGTCGGATGAACGTGACATTTCATTATTTGTAGAACTTCTACCTATAAATATAGCAGAAATTTGACAAGAACGAACACTTCTTCTTTCAAACATAAAAATGTCGTCTGAAGAAGCATTCAAGAAAATTGGAATTGCCTCAAAAGTTCAGAAAGGCACTGAAGAACACCCTGCTGATCCAGTTCAATCGAAGAAGACGGAAGCAGGCGAAGGTTCGTCTGCACCCAAGCCACCAAGGGACATTCTGGATTTCCTGCTCGAACCAGGAAAGACTGAAGAAGAAGAAGCCATGAGGATGGCCGTTTGCAAGTTCCTCGTGGGTTCTAGCAAGGAGGTTCTCGACTCTTTTGCTGATCACGTCTTCGAGAAGGACGGCAGTGGCCCACATCCAAATGTAGAAAAGGATGATAGTGATCTTCTTTAATATCATGTATCATCATTCATGATAAAAATAAAATAAAAATTTTATTTCTAAACATGAAACTGTCTGATGATTACAAGCATTTACATTTATACATAGTACTTTTTAAGGAATTTGTCATTAATAGGCATCAAAACTTTTCGACCATCCAATTCTGAGAGTTGACAAGCTCTATTTGAGAAAACTTTGCTCACAATATAGGGTCTTTCCCACTTTGCGTCAAATTTGCCCTTGCTCATATGAGTCACAGTCATAGGACGTCTGACAGTTAGAACAAGTTCTCCTTTTTGATACGCCCAAATTCTGACTTTCTTATTAAAAGTTCTTGAAATTCTAGCTTGATAGAATTCAATATTCTGTTGAGCAGATAATCGCTTTTCATCCAGAGCTTCTAATTCTTGAAGTCGAAGACGATCATTATTTTCTGCAGTGAGTTCATTAGCGATTGCTATCCTTAAAGAAGGAATTTGAATCTCTAATGGAAGAACAGCTTCGCAACCATACACCAGAGAGAAGGGTGTACATTTAGTAGCATTACGAACTGTAGTGCGATAAGCCCACAAACATTCACCGAGCTTCTCACTCCAATTACGTTTGTTAGTAGAGACAAACTTCTTTAGGAGTTTGATGATGGTCTTGTTGAAAGCTTCTGCTAATCCGTTAGCTGCCGGATTATATGCGGTAGAAGCCACATTGTTGATTCGGTGATCGTCACAGAATCGAGTAAACTTCTGACTGACGAACTGTGGTCCGTTATCATGAATAATGCGTCGAGGAACACCAAATCTGTAGATGACGTAGTGCTTAATAAAGCAAATGACATTGGACGTCTTAAATTCAGACAAAGGAATGGCTTCGGCCCATTTGGAGAAGTAATCGGTTATTGCAAGAATAAATCGATGACCCTTGGATAACGGCGGATTGATCGGACCAATAATGTCCATGCCCCAAGCTTCGAAGGGCCATGATGCTGCCGTCGGATGTAGAAATTCCGAAGGTTGATGAATAAAATCTGTATGGATTTGACAAGCTTTACACTTCTTTGCATATTCGATGGCGTCTGATACCATAGTAGGCCAATAATAATCCATACGTCGAATACGGTCTTGAAGTTTTGGTCCAGGCTGATGTGCTCCATAAATTCCATCATGTGCTTCACGAATAATTTGTTGAGCCTCGTCACCGGCAACACATCGGAGAAGTAAACCATCTTAGGCTCGACGATATAAGGTCTTTGTTGTATGATTATAATAGAATCGGAATGATCGTCGTCTGATAGATGCTGCTTCACTCGGATCATCCGGAAGAATATCATACAATACAAAATCTAAGAAAGGAAGTCTCCAATCCGTATCTGTATTTTGATTCTCGGCTGAATGACTGAAGATGAATTCTATGCTGGAATCAGATAAAGATGATGAAGATTTACGACTAAATCCAAATCCTCTTGTTGTGTTGACGTCATGAGATGTTGATTCTTCAGTGTCAACTGGAAGTCCTAGGCTCAGGTTATTTTCAAGATGAAATAATTCTCGATTGCGAACAAGAATCATTTGTTGTCGTCTAATTGGGATAGCGAACACCGCTGCAAGATTAGCTAGAGCATCAGCTTCTGTGTTACATGCTCGTCTAACATGTTCAATGAAGAATTCTTCAAACGAAGAAGCCATAATTATAGCTGATCTATGATAAGAAACCAGATCTTGATGGCGGACTTTATAAGTATCTTTTATCTGATTGACAATGAGTTTAGAGTCTCCGTACGCCTCCAAATGTTGAATATTTAGATGTTTAGCGAGTTGAAGACCAATGAGTAATGTATTGTACTCAGCTACATTGTTTGAACACGGCTGATCGAGAGAATAAGCTCTTTGGATAGCAAGACCTTCTGGCGATACAAGAACGATTCCAACTCCAGCGACAATATCACCATTAGGACCTATCCTTGAAGCTCCATCAAAGAATAGACGCCATGTAGGATCTTCTACAGCAATTTGGTTTGAATCTAGGACTTCATCTGGAATTTCATCATAGAGTTTTGAATCTTCTGGAATTGAATGAGCAGCCAGAAAATCAGCTAAAGCTTGTCCTTTGACTGACTTCTGAGGAATATAATGCATGTCATACTGAGCAAGTAGGATTCCCCAGTTAGCTAATCGAGAATTCAAAACACTGGGTTTCTTCATCATGATCCGTATAGGATTGATCTTGGAGATGACATGAATAGTCTGGCTAATGATATAATATCGTGAACAGCGAACATCAAGGCTTGACATTCTTTTTCGACCGGTGAATATCGAGGTTCAGCTCCGGTCATAGTACGACTGAGATAGTAGATGGCTTGTTCATGACCATTTTGATTCTTTTGAGCGAATAATGCACCCAATGAATGACTCATTGCTCGAGTATATAGGAGAAATGGAATTCCTGAAACGGGAGGTACCAATGCTGGAGGGCTCATCAGATATTGTTTTATATCATCGAATGCTTTCTGACATTCATCATTCCAGACAAAAGAAACACCTTTCTTCATAAGTTTGTTGAATGGTCTGCAGCGTCCTGATAAATTAGAGATGAATCTCCTGATATAAGCGATCCTTCCTTGAAATCCTCGTAGCACTTTTAAGGTGCGTGGAGGACGTATCTCTTGGATGGCTTTGATCTTCTCGGGATCCACGTGTATACCTTTAGAGGTAATGACGAAGCCGAGAAATTTACCACTAGAGACGCCAAAGAAGGACTTAGTAGGGTTCATCTTTAATTGATGCTTACGCATTAGATCAAATATAGTCTTCAAATCTTGGATATAATCCTCCTTTTGTCGACTTTTGACTGCAATATCATCAACATAGCATTCGACTGTTTTCCGTAAATGTTCACGGAATATAGTGCTCATAGCTCGTTGATAAGTTGCTCCTGCATTCTTGAGACCGAATGGCATAACTGTATAACAGTATGTACCGATCGGCGTTCTGAAAGAAGTGTGCTTCTCGTCATCTGGAAATATTTTAATCTGATTGTATCCAGAATACCCATCCATGAATGACATCCGCTCAAATCCACAGGTATTATCAATCATGACATCAGTGATTGGTAGAGGGAATTCATCTTTAGGGCATGCCGCATTGAGATCGCGGAAGTCTATGCATACTCTGACCTTGCCAGTCTTTTTAAGGACAGGAACTATGTTAGCCACCCAATCGGGATATTGTTCCTCTCTAATAAACCCGGAGGTTATGAGTTTATTGACTTCAACTTCAATTGCATCCATAATATCTGGATGAAATCGTCGCTGTTGTTGTTTGACCGGTTTAGCATTCGGCAAGATATTGAGCTTGTGAGTTGCAATTTGTGGATCAAGTCCTGGCATATCTTCATAACTCCAAGCGAAGACGTCGATGTAGTCACGAATGAGTTTGATCATGTCTTGCTTATCAGGTTCAGAAAGACTTTCACTAATGAATATTGGTTTGGGAAATCCCTCTTCACCAACATCTATTTGAACAAGTTTGTCTTCAGTCGGAGGTTCTTTTTGCTCGAAACGGAACTCCCATTGATTATCTAATCTTTGGGCCCATTGTTCCGATTCAGGTAAGATTTCAAACTCTTCTTCGTCTTCATCACTTTCTTCAGAATGGTCAATGGAAACCATGTTGGAAGACAGAATGTTGCAGTAGAAGTCCCCGATACTTGTATCAGAATCCCAAGAAGTGGTACTAGAAGAATCAGATCTCTTATCTTCGTCAGACTCGGGATCTTCATGGATAATATTGATAAAAGGAGTAGGAGCTATATAGCCCAGTCCGCATTTCGTCCTTCTATATTTCAGAGGAGGAATACGAACAGGCATTTTTCTTCCCTTTCCACTATTGAGGCCAGTCCTGAAGTCATAGCCCATATTTTTGATGATGTCTTTAGATTGCTGACTATAACGACGTAGTTGTAATCTTCCAGTGTCATCATTTTTGTCTTCATATTCTAAATCAGAAGGACTTTGGGGCCCTTTATAGTAGAATATTGGAATGTCTCCTGGCTTTCTGCTGGGAACTAGAAAGTATGAAGATTGTACAGGTTCTAGGGATACATCTGTATGAACAGTCTGTACAACCCCTATGGTTATTGCGTTCAAGTCATCTAACAAATGTAAATAACTATGAACATAATTACACACATCAGCATACTGCATAGATGGAGACTTTTCATTAAATGTAAAAGCAGCAGTATTTACATTGGGAGAAGGCTGAGCCTTAGAGATTTTAGCCAAGTCAATGACTAAAGGGGGAGAAGAAGAACGAGAAGAAGCGTTGTTTCGATTAAGATCGATAACAAATGGCTCAGAAGAGGTGAGCTCCTTTGAAGTTTGAGATGGAAGAATAATCCGCCCTCCAACTGGAATTAGCAGAGTATCCTGTTTCATATGTGGAGATGCAGGAATTACAGTACGCCCACTGACAGGAATAATCATTGTGTCTTGAGCAAACGACTGAGGTAACGGAGAAATCCGTCCACTCACCGGAATGATGAGAGAACCTTCTTCAGAGAGTTTGGGAGATTGTTGCTGAATAGTTCGACCTTTAACAGGAATTATTAAGGTCTCACTTTGTGAATTCTCTTTCTCCATAGCTTGTATAACCCTTGTATACTCTTCTTTGTACATTTGAGAATCATTGAAATTAGCTTCAACCCCATGGAAGGGATTTATATCAGCAACTTCTTTTTGTACTCTTCCATTGCTATCAATGTATTTAAAATACTGATAAAGAGTAGAAGGCACCACATTATTTTCATGAAGAAATGGCCTCCCCAGAAGAAGATTATAGGATCCCACGATCTCGATCACATAAAAAGTGACTTTGGATCTGAAATTGCCTATCTGAAGCTTCAGATGATTCTTTCCCAAAGGCTCGCTTCGGCTTTGATTGAATCCCAAGATAGTAGTAACCGTCTTAGAGAGATTGTGAAGAGGGATTTTTAGTTTATCCAACAGACTCTTTGGCATTATGCTTATAGCAGACCCTGGATCAATGAGGATACGATCTATCTTCATTGTATCGATATAACCGGTGTAGTAGAGAGGCCGATCATGTCGATTATCCTCCAATAGCATGTCATCTTGTGTAAAGGTGATATTTGGGATAATTTCCAATACACTGTTGCAATGTAAGCAAGTGGCAGGTTCTGCATCTGGCTTCTTCAATTGTGCAAGACAAGAGTCAGCTTGTAGAAGTGCTTCACTTAATGTCTCCCGAGTCTCTTTGGAAAGACGTAGAAGTTCAAAGAGGGACATTCTAGCTGGAGTATTAGCAAGCTGAGCTAAAATGTCGAAATTATAAGGCTTCTGAAGTCCAAGAGGAGAGGACTTCTTGATTGGCTTATCAAACCGAGCCTGTTGTTTGCCTTTCTCCAGAGCTGTAGGCTTGGGAGGAACAGGTTCAGTGGATGATTCTTCTTCAGGAGGAACATTAGAATCATCTTTATCAGCTAGAGGGATATCAAGAGGATCCTCAGGATTTTTTTGGAATAATCCTTTAGATAAGGTTTCCCCGTTCGAGTAGCACTAACAAGTGCTTCTTCTTTCTCTTTTGTCTCTGTGTCAGGAATAGATCCAAGAGAAGTCATATGACATGATTTAATCTTTCCAGCCTTCTTGGACTTTCGAGAAGTAGTCTTTTGAGGAGAAGGCGATTCAAAATCTGCCACTAGATCAGGATGGATCCACATGATTTCTCCAGTTTCCAAAGTGATTGGCACTAATCCTTCAGACCGTGGAGGAGAAAGATTCACTATGTCAAGAGTTGCCTTAGGAATATGAATGATCCCACTTTCAAGGAGTTGAGGAGGGAAATCTCCGAATTGCATAGAGACGACGTTGGAGGTGACGGTCTTCTCTTTTGGAGTAAGAGAGATAGCTCCAGATTTAATCATTTCTTGGATCTTTCCTTTCAGTACATAACATGTACAAATTGTATGACCCAGCATTCTGTAATATGGGCAGTATTTGGGATGATCTGTTTTACCAGCTTCATCAGGTTTCTTGATCTCAGGTAATTGTATCTTATTATCTTTCAGCAGACATTCAAAGATACCAAGGACATCGTCGTCATCGAAAGAATATTCTTCTTTGGGGCGAGGTGTTCTTGGTTGTTGAGTTGTAGGAGAGGTTTGAACAGTTGATGCATCTTTGCTCTGAAGATTAACTTCAAGAGTTTCTTTTCCCTTGCGAGCATTATTTTTATTGTTAGTACCTTGACCTGTTTCTTTAGGAGTCATCTGCACTCCTAAACCTTTGAAGGTTTCAGCACTAATTTCTGCGGCCTTGGCACTAACTATGAAAGAAGGTCAGTCTTGGAATTGAGTGGATCCTGTCTACATGCTGATGATTGGCAACAAGTTTGATTTGCATGTGTCGATGGTGACAGCATCAGGAGTTCCAAGAGGCATCTTCAGAGCTTCTCTTCGAAACCGTTCAATGTACTCTTCTGTAGTTTTATTATTTTTCTGCTTGATTCTAATAAGAGCAGACATAGTCATGTCATTGAGCCCTTCATAGAACCGTTCAAGAAACATCTGTTTGAAACCGGAAAATGAGGTAATGCTCCCATCTGGGAGACTTCTATACCATTCATAAGCCGTTCCCTTGAGATATCCAACAAACACCCGAGTAAGGAGGGCGTCGCTTGGTTGCAGCTGATCAGTCATCACTTCAAAGTGATTAATAAACTGACTTGGAGAAGTGGTTCCATCATAGAATAAGATAGTGGGAGGCTTGTATTTAGGAGGATACGATACTTGCTTCCATTCTATCGGATAAGGTTGTTTGATGCCTAACCTTTGTAAACCATCTTTCTGTTTGAATGCCTCGAATTGAGTTTTGAGATTCCTCAATTCTTCATTAACAATTCCAGAAGATTGTGGAGTTGTAACTTGTAGAGAATAGTTGGGAGGAGGAACAGCATTGTAAGCACTACCCCCAGCTCCAGAGAGACTAGGGTTTGGTTGAGCTGGTCCAGGAGTATTAGATTGTACTGCTGGAGGAACTTGTACTGGACTCATATCAGTGTCAGTTGGTATGGCATCTGGTACAGTTTGTCGATTTTGCATCTGTGTTGCCATGAGTTCATACATCGACTTCATAGTATCAGCCATAGACTTCATTTGTTGTTCCAAAGAAGCAATTCTTTGATCTTGAGGAGTCAAGGAAGAAGAAGGTTCATCAGTATTCCCATCAACCATATAAGTCGTGACTGTACGAGGAATTATTGATGAACTGGTAGATGTTGTTTGTTCTGAATCATTGCTTTGTGTATCAAAGTCAATTATAGGAGAACTACCCCCAGTAGGAAGAGGTAGGAAGTTAGATTCTCCAAGGAATTCAGAATCATCTTCAGAGATCAAATTTCTTTGACTAGAGGCCAGGACTCTTGCTCTGGTATTTCTATATACTCCATCTGGACTATCAACTCTACCCCCAGCATCCCGAGAGGTCATATTGACAGAAGCAAACAAAGGCTCATCTTCATCAGGCATAGGTTCACACTGAATCCGATTGAAGACAGATTGTCGTTTTGTTTGACATCTGCATTGCATTGTGACTCTTGGCTGGAAGTCACATTCATGATCAACATGATCATGAGCCATTGATTGACATCTGCATTGAATTATGACTCTTGGATAGAAGTCACATTCAGCATGGTCCTTTGACACAAAATCACTTCTTCTCTTCTGTTGAAGATATTCTCGTAAATCTGTTTGTGAAAATTGAGGAATATATTTCCTGTTCTTGGGTCTTGATGGCTCTTGATTATATAGAGAATGATTAATATGAGCCACATAGTTTCTTGCATACTCTGCATCTGGATCTCTTATCCTTGTTTCCAACTGGTATGGTTTCTTAACACCAGAAGTGTTAATTTTTGTTCTTAGATCAGTTGGAGGTAACACATTGGTTTTGGACACATGGAGTTTTCCTTCCATTGATCTGGATATTTGCAGAGAAGGAAGAGTTGAACCACCCCCTTGATTAGGAGTTGGTAACAGACCTTTTCTAGACAAATTCTGTGCCCAATTCGAAGAAGTCATAGAAGAAAACATTAAGGAATGTTTCTTCTTAGACACATTCAAGTTTTGAGACATAGAATGTCCAGAAGGAAGAGTAGTCAAAAGACCATCTCCTTTTCTTTGACTAACAAAATTGTCAGTCAAAGCTGTTCCTGAAGTAAAAACTACAGGAGCAGAAGAAACAACTAAAGAGTTATTTCTTTTCGAAGGGACTTTGTGTGGAAGACCACCCCCAGTTCTGGTAGAACTTGGCAAAGAGGAAAAGATAGCTAAAGAGCTATTCTTCTTAGATGAAATACACGCTGAAATAGGCTTGGTTAAAGAACCAGTGCTGTTGGCGTGACTTTTGACTTTGGAAATACACGCTGGAATAGATTTGGCTAAGGAGCCAGTATTGTTAGCATGATTGTTGATTTTAGAATTACACACTGGAACAGACTTGGCTAAGGAACCAGTGTTGTCAGCGTAACTTTTGAGGTTGAAATTGTACGCTGGAACAGATTTGGCTAAGGAGCCAGTACTGTCAGCGTGACTTTCAACTTTGGAGATACACACTGGAACAGATTTGGCTAAGGATCCAGTACTGTTAGCGTGATCTTTGATTGCTGTCATCTTCGAGCGCACAAGAGTGTGCGTGCTTGCAGTAGAGTTCTTGCCAGTGTTAAGGAGCAGACACTGTGGCAGAGACTTCACCATTGGCTGCCAACTGATTCTTAGGGACATAGATAGAGTGTCCCTTCGACTTGGCAGTGATGATGGAGGCTATAGTGGGCTTACCACTCTTAGCCCGCTGCATTTCTTCATAGGCGAGTTGATCGAATTGGATCGTCATCACCTTCTTCGTCGAGCCGATTGACGAAGTATCGCATTGAGTTGTTGCCATCTCAGAAGAGGAGATGGTTTTCCCCAGCAGAGTCGCCAATTTGTTTTCCATAAATAAATTCCTTTATTTATTGTGTATCTGGAAAAATTACAACTGTGGGAATCTGATCTAGAAGACGATCACTTTATCCCTTGGACTATGCGAAGAAGAAAAGCTCTCAAAATTTTGACAGTAGATAACTATGTATCCTTACAATGAATGAGAAAAAGAAATCTATTTATAGAGTCAAAAATAATAACTGAAAAGATAACTGTCTTCACAGCCTGTGCTTAGATGAAAATCACGCAGGATTTAACATACGCAAGGTTGTGAGCAGTTACTGGACGTGGCCTATAACTGTTGGACACATGGCAATCATGCATGAGTCGTGTACAAGTTACAGGACACGCAGGCAAGAGATCAGTGGCATGGCTGCCACGTACTCCAATTTGATGAAATCTACGCAGACTTGTTGAAGACGAAATGCACGCAGACTCGGGGTAGAAAGCTTCAAAATCTATGCAAACTTGAGGCAAAAAGCTTCAGAATCTACGCAGACTTTGATGAAGAAAACTTCAGAATCTACGCAGACTTGAGGAAGAAAACTTCAGAATACACGCAGATTTGGGATAGAACTGCCAGCTGTCTTGATTCAGCGTGCCTCGACTGACACAAAATCTCTGGTAGTGATTGCTTTTGTCAGTCACATTAAATGACAAGAAGCTCTTTTGGTACGCTAACTTGACGAAGGTTGAGTCTTGCTGAAGAAGATTTCGAAAATCACGCAATAGACGGCTGTGATCTCTCGAATTCTGTGCATACGTGGCATACGAAGAGACATTCTTCGACTGTTGTGCTGTCAGTCATAATTACTCTCTGACAAATGATGAGCTGTCTCCCCAGCGTGATTTGTAAATATTGTCTGGATCAACTGAGCGTGACTTTTGACTCTGTCCTGATCAACTCAGCGTGACTGTCATTTTTAAAGGCCTACAATGTGCAGCTGGCATGTTCACGTACTTGGTCCTATGTATTTTAGGACTAGGGCGTTACATATTTTTGTGGTGGCCCATGCTGGTCTACGTTAATATTGTTGGGTTACATGACTGTGCCCAACAAGCCTGCATATAGGAATAGGAATAGTATCTCATCCAGAACTACTACTCCTTGACTTCCAACCTTTTTGAAACTTCTTTGATTATTTGATTTACCTCATATCTAATCTTTCCTAATATCAACCTATCTTCCTCGTGCCAACAGTATGAATCTCAGAAGCGGACGTACTTCTGCCTTGGCCTTCACATCTGGTGAAGAGGATACTCCGGAGGGACAAAATCCTCTAATGACTCCAGTGACACCGTACCAGCCAGGATAGTCGCAGCCTACTACGACACTGACGACGGTACACCCAGAGATTACAGTACCCCCAGTCAGCCAGGCTGGGCAGACCACTACCATGCCACCGAAAGGGAATGTACCACTGCCTCCACCACCACCATTCCCTCAGCAGTTTCTACTACAGTCGGGACCTCAGATGCCTCTACTACCGACTGATGGGAGCCCTACTTCCCAGTTTATGTACGCCATGATACAGGCTCAGTGGCAGCAGACTGAGCTAATGAGACAAACAATGATGGCAGCATTGGCTAGACCTCCACCACCACCTCCAGTGCCAGCACCAGCACCGGCTCTGCATCCTTATGAAGGCTCTATCAAGAATGTCATAGATATGAACCCCAAAGCCTTTAGAGGAACGGAAAAGCCACTAGAGGTGTCACAGTGGCTTATTAGTATAAAGAAGCTACTGAAGGTATCCCAGTTACCAGTTCGAGATTGGATGACAGCAGTGAACCAACTGTTAGAAGATAATGCTCACCACTGGTGGAAGACGGAAGAGAGACGACTAGGCGCTGGGATCACCTGGAAGCAGTTCTATGATGCATTTTATGAGAGATTCTTCCCTATTCATGTTCGAGATGGTCTCTACGACCAGTTCCTTCATCTGAAGCAAGAAAATATGACAGTTGATGAGTATGACTTAGAGTTCAATCGCCTGGGTAGATTTGGTGCGGGATTGATTCCAACAGAGTTAGAAAAGGGAAGGAGATTTTACCAGGGGCTTGTACCAGAGCTCAAGTCTTATACGACTACCCAGTCTTGAGTCTCCCATTCAGCTGTCCTGGAAGAAGCTCGTGCTCAAAAGATTCTTCGTTAGGAGCAGCAGCAGACGTCGAGACGCCATACCCCAGCAGTTATGCCAGCCCGAACTACTCGGGAAGGACCAATCAGGAGGCCCACAGGACAGCACCAGCGGAGGCCCTCATCTTACCAGAAGCCCACTTGTCACTTTTATGGAAAGTAGGGTCATGTTAGCTATGACTGTCGACTTCATTTGGGCTTATGTATGAGATGCGGATCAGGACATCACTTGGCCAGAGATTGTCCTGAGCAGCAGGCTCTAGTTCATGCACATCAGGTCCAGAGGCCTACAGCCCCAGCACTTCGTCCACCATTACCACCACAGACATCACAGTACCGCAAGGCCAGAACTCAAGGCCCAGGACAGAACCATGGAAAGGCATTCTCTCTAGCTGTTGAGAATATAGAGACAGAGACAGAGGTTATAACAGGTATGGTTTTAGTTGCATCTTTTCCTGCTATTACATTATTTGATACTGGAGCCACACATTCATTTATAGCTACTAGTTTTGCCACTAGACACAACATTCCCATCACACCCTTAGCTAAGAATGTTAGAATCCTCACTGGAGGAGTTGTACCTGTTAGTGGTGTTTGTAGACTTTGTCCTGTAGTGATAAGTGGTAGAGAGATGAGGGTACAACTTCTTGTATTTTCTATGCCAATATTTGATGTGGTTCTTGGAATGGACTGGTTGAGCCAGCATTTCGCTCTCATAGACTGCCATAGGGACAGTATTGTCTTTAGACCACCGAATGCGGCAGAGTTTGAGTTCACCAAAGAAGACGGAGAGAGTTGTGATGCACCCGTATCGGGGACTCATATGATGATGCAGGATACCCCTCAGCACCCTATCATCACCGAGTTCGAGGATGTATTCCTCGAGGAATTGCCAGGACTGCCACCTGACCGAGACATTAAGTTTTTTATTGAGCTTATTCCGGGAGCCGAGCCTATTTCATCTCGAGTTTATCGACTAGCGCCCAAAGAGTTGGTAGAGATGAAGATGCAAATTGATGACTTATTGGAAAAGGGCTTTATTCGTGCCAGTGCGTCACCGTGGAGAGCACCCGTTCTTTTTGTGCCTAAGAAAGACGGAACAGTGTGCATGTGCATCGACTACAGAGCATTAAATGCAGTGACGGTGAAGAACAAGTATCCCTTGCCGCGTATAGACGATCTATTTGATCAACTGAGTGGAGCAAAAGTATTCTCCAAGATTGACTTACGATCAAGCTATCACCAATTGAAGGTTCGGAAGGAAGACATTGCAAAGACGGCTTTTCGATCAAGGTATGGACACTACGAGTTCTTGGTCATGCCTTTCGGTTTGACCAATGCTCCTACAGTCTTCATGAATTTAATGAACAAGATCTTTCACCAGTACTTGGACAAATTTGTAGTAGTCTTTATAGATGATATCTTGATTTACTCCAAGAGTCAAGAGGAGCATGAGCAACATCTACAGATAGTTTTGGGAATGTTAAGGAATGAGCGACTTTTTGTGAAGCTTAGCAAGTGTGATTTCTTTGTCAAGGAGGTATCATTTTTTGCTCGTGTTGTACGGGTGATGGTATATCAGTAGACCCAGAGAAGATCACAGCAGTCAAATCATGGCCCGCTCCCCACATCAGCTTCTTAGGTGAGAAGTTTCCTCGGACTTGCGGATTACTATCGACGGTTCGTAGAAGATTTCTCTCGAATAGCGGGGACCATGACTCGATTAACTTACAAGAATCAGGAGTTTGTATGGACAGATGAGTGTCAAGTCGCTTTTGACGAGTTGAAGAAGCGCTTAACCACGGCACCGATCTTGACACTACCATCGGGCCCGGAAGGATTTGTGATCTACAGTGACGCATCCGAAAAAGGATTAGGATGCGTATTGATGCAGCACGGTCATGTAGTAGCATATGAATCGCGACAGTTGAGGGTACATGAGAAGAATTATCCGACCCACGATCTGGAGCTCGCAGCAGTTATCTTTGCTTTGAAGCTATGGAGACACTACTTGTACGGCAAGAAGGTTGACATCTACACTGATCATAAGAGCCTCAAGTACATGTTCACACAAAAAGAGTTGAATATACGACAACAGCGTTGGTTGGAGTTGATGAAGGATTACGAGATCGAGCTACATTATCATCAGGGCAAGGCTAATGTCATGGCAGATGCATTAAGCCGTAAGCCTATGGCATACTTTTTGACTACGCAGAAGGAGTTAATTAGAGACTTGCAGCAGCTTGGTATTGAGGTAGTATTGCCTGGAGCAGATGGCGTATTAGCCAACCTCCAAGTGCAATCATCATTGGTAGAGCACATCAAGACAGCATTGCCTACTGATGCTAGATTTCGACGGCTTAGAGAGAGGACTGAAGCAGAAGAGCAGACAGGATTAAGGATTCATCCTGATTGGACATTACGATGTGGTGATCGTATTAATGTTCCCAATGGAGAGCTACGGCAAGAGCTGATGACAGAGGCTCACAGTTCGACTTACTCTATTCATCCTAGAGGAACCAAGATGTACCGCGACTTACGACAGTATTATTGGTGTTATAGAATGAAGCGAGAGATAGTTCATTTCGTTTTCAAGTGCTTGGTATGTCAACAAGTGAAGACGGAGCACCAGAGGACAGCTGGTCTGTTGCAGCCGCTACCCATTCCCGAGTGGAAGTGGGAGGACATTACTATGGATTTCGTCACGTGTTTTCCTCGGAGTCCTAGGGGACGTGACACAATATGGGTGATTATTGATAGACTTACAAAGTCAACCCATTTTTTACCTTTTAGAGTGGGCCAGTCGACAGAGGTATTGGCAGAGATGTATATGGAGAAGATTATGAGATTACACGATGTGTCTATTAGTATTATGTCGGATCGCGACTCGAGATTCACCTCGTACTTTTGGAGGAGCATGCAAGAGAGTTTGGGCACACGATTGAAGTTTAGCACGGCGTACCTTCCACAGACAGACGGCCAGTCAGAGCGTACCATTCAGACGCTAGAGGATATGTTAAGAGCGTGAATGCTTGTCTTTGGTGGATCATGGGAGGACTATCTTGATCTTGTTGAGTTTTCCTACAACAATAGCTATCAAGCGAGCATTCAAATGGCTCCGTTTGAAGCGTTGTATGGTAGAAAGTATCGGTCTCCTGTTTGTTGGAGCGACATAGGAGAGCGACAACTATTGGGTCCCGAGTTAGTCTTGAGCACAGTGGAGACAGTGAAGAAAATTTAGGGCCACCTGCGAGCAGCACAGGATCGTCAGAAGCAGTGGGCAGATAATCGTCGCCGACCCTTAGAGTTCAAAGAGGACGACCATGTGTTCTTGAAGATATCCCCCACTAGAGGCACGATTCGATTCGGAGGACGTGGCATATTTAATCCAAGGTACATCGGGCCTTTCGATACCTTGGAATGTGTTGGAGAGGTTGCCTATAGATTGGCCTTGCCACCGTCGCTAGAAGGAGTGCATGACGTATTCCATGTGTCTCAGCTAAGGAGATACGTGGCAGACGACAATCATGTGCTTGATCACTCTGAGATCACAGTTGGACCGAGCTTGTCGTACGAAGAGCAACCGGTAGGCATTCTTGATCGTCGAGTGAAGGTGTTGTGGAATCAATCTATTCCATTGGTTCGCGTGATTTGGAAGCATCACTCGCCAGGAGAGTCTACTTGGGAGCGCGAGGACGACGTTCGAAATCGTTACCCGCATTTGTTTGACAACCAAGTTATGTCTTGCACATGATAGTCTTTATAGCTTCTTGTATTGCGTAACATTGCATTCGGCCCCTACCATAGTCTAATTTCGAGGACAAAATTTCTTTAAGTTGGGTAGAATGTAAATCCCCCTAATTCATTAAAATATTTAGATTTAGTTTTGTGTAGAAATTGGTGCTAAATACATGTATGCATAATATTAGGAGTGTGAAATAATAGTAATAGCAAATACTTAAGTTAATGCATAGTATGGGTGTAATTTTATATGATATATTTATACGTATATATGTATGTGTGTATGTGTTGATTTATTAAGGTGTATATATTTATATATACATATATGTGGGAATCTATGTGTATATAAATATATCTAATTATTGAATTATGGAAAAGAGTTTTTTTAATTAGAAATAATAAATAAAAATAGAATTTATATATTTAAATAAAATAATAATAGAGAAATAGAAAATAGTTTTAAAAAAGAAGGAATTTCTAATAAATAAAAAGAAAAAGAAAAGAAAAAAGAAAAAAAAGAAATGAAAAAGAAAAATAAACGAGAAAAGAAAAGAAAAAAAACAATTATCACCCACCCACTTAAAGTGGGCGGGCCCCCCCTCTCCCTACATAGCTGCTGTAGCAGCAATTCTGTGAGCAACCATAGCAACCCGTGGGCCATTTAGCTTATTAGTAATAGTAGTAGTATTAGGTTTTTCAACCAATTTGTTTTATATATAACTTCCTCCACAGACCTCAAAACCTTAGACTCCCAAAACAAAAATTGCGGAAGAACATACCCTCTTCGTCTACGAGTTTGTTTCACTAGCAACGGAGTTGTGTGTGCGACGAACGGAGGATCGAAAGTCAGCCCCTCGTCATCCACGGAGCAGTTTTCCCACTCAAGGTACCCTACTTCCCGATGATGTAACTTTTTACTCGTAACACCGATTTTCGATCCGTAAGATTTTCTGGAAAGTAGACTTGACCCTCTTCGAGATCCTCTAGATGGATTTCGACTTAACCATCTAACTATTTCGAAAAATTGAACCAAAGTTAGCAAATTTTTTTTATTTTTTTGGACTGTTAAAACCAATTTTAAACGACAATTTGTCGGCCAATTTTCTTGCTCTGTATTAAAGACTTATAGAAACTACATGAAAACAGTAAAAGACAACATAACCGAGATCGCAACACATCTTCTGGATCATCGTTTCGATTAACGTGTAAAAAGTAAATTGATGTTGAAGTTGGAGGAAAAACTGTGTTAATTTATATATAATTCTGAAATTTTTCTCGATACGACGTGTGCCCCGAAAAATTGGGTGACGTGGTCGCACGTTATACTCATCGAAAGGTGCGTATGGACGTTGCTGACGTATGGAAACTGACGGAACTCAGTTTGGTCGCGTGTGCGCGACGAAATTAGTCCGTATCCGTCAAGATACCCCCGTATCGCCAAAATGCAAACTTTGCCCTAATTTCGTGTACAGTCGTCAAATCGAGAAGAAACTTGCACCAACAGGTCCGAATTGAAATTCTGGTCCTGTGTGCCATGTTTGGTTTGATTCTGAGAAGGTCGACCGGAACCCCTTTTTGGCGGGCCTGCGACCCGCTCAAACGGGCAATTTTGTACGCGGCTGATAGGAATCCAAAATTGGACATACCATTGAGTTTCCCTCCTCAAACTGAATCTGTAGACATATAGTTTGACGACTTTAGAGACCATAGACTTAGGCACGCATTTCGGTACAAAGCGGGTCTAACGGCGGACATCGTTTTGACTCGAAATTACGATTTTGCCCCTGTTCCAGAATTGGACTTTTGGACAGGTATTTCCAAGGTATATTTTATACACCGAGTACATTTTTATGTTTATTTCAGGGTTCGGAGTTGTTTGGTGATTGTGACGTTTCTTAGATGACATTGTGATTTCCTGGACTTGCCACTTTGCACCATCAGATAAGATACCTTGCCACCTTACTCTGTGATTATTATATTCTTATTTTTAGTTGTTATTTTTAGCATTTCTTATTTGTTGATATTATAAAACTGTGCGTCCAGTCACACTTGGGGTGCAAGCGACTCTATCGGTCGTTTTCTCGCTTTATTTATATTCTTGTACATTGACTTAGCCTAGTGACCACCCATTGATGTTGAGGTATTGGTATATCTCATATGACCTTGACACTTGCTTTATAATGTGATATGAGTCACATGTAGGATACGTATCCGCGTAGTCGGCTGGCCACCGATACGTATGGAGCGTGCGGCGGATAGGAGTAACTGCCAATAGAATTGCATGCTCGAAGACTTGGCGGTTACTAGAGGTACATGTCAGTCATGGAGATGATGATACTAGACATTAGATGGGGAGAACAATACCTGACGTATGAGCTTCGATTGTACTTCACTTGTAACCCGGAAGCTCCGCTGGAGATACGGGTATGATTAGCCTCTCAGGTTGGCCACTGTCGTTCTTGGAACGTTATGCGCTTGGTCACTGGTGCCCGAGAGAGGACTATACTGAAGAACAGTGGCAACTCTAGAGGGGGGGTGAATAGAGTATATATATATATATAATGACCAATTAAAAAATTACTCTTTCACGAACAATGAATAATCAGAGTAAAATGCGGAATGTAAATGAAAGACAAGAGAGCATACGCAAACACAGCAATTTTAACCTGGTTTCCCTCGTGGAGGACTAGTCTAGGCCTGAGAACTCTAGCTCAGGATTAAATCCACTATTTGTGAAATAGTAGCTTACAACCCGTGCCTTTACTTCAGAAGAGCACGTCAACTTCTTACAGAGAATCGCAGTGGCGATTGCTTGGAATTGTCCAAGCGATTTCTTCACTCTTGCACAAGAATCCTAACTGAGAGATGCTGAGCACTCGAGACTTAGGAGGCTTGTGGCTAGTAGATGGGAAGGGTATGGCTTATAGAGCTTGTAGGAGAGAAGAGAAGAGAAGATTGAGTGATTCAAAATGAGAGAATTCATGCCATATTTATACTGATTTTTGAGGCAGAATTCGGCCAGAATTCGGGTAGAAGAATTCAAAAATTTGGCCGTTGGACAGCTAGCAACCAGCTAACCCTAAAATTAGGGTTCCTGATTTCTAGGGAACAGAGTTCGGCCCGAACTCTGTGTGGAGGCAGAGTTCGGCCCGAACTCTGTCTCCAGAGCACAGAGTGATTCTAAGTGGGACTTGTGGGCAATTTTGTTTTGGTGGAGCTTGGGATTTTGGGTAGGCTTGTAGACCAAGTTCCAAGAGCTCAGCATAACTCAGAGTACATACTTCTAGACTCAATGAAATGTAAAAGTACAGACTCGAAAATATACTGAGAGTCGGAAACTGAGCTGTCGTTTGTCCCGAACTGAAAGCAGACGTCGTGTGTCGTATTGAATTTATACAGATATTATTTAGTCAATGTAGTCAATATTTGGTTGACTGTGACTTTGTGTCAACAATCTCCCCCATATTGATAATTGACAAAATAATATATGTATATTTCAATATTCATACCTTGACACAGTTGATTACAACATAGCTCCCCCATAACTGATGCAGAGCTAGAATCGGATAGCTCCCCCGTAATCAGTGAACGGTTCCGAGCTAGAAGTAGTAGCTCTCCCCCGTAAACAGTGCATATACCCTGTAACCTGATAGATAACATATTCCCAGAACGAGCACAGATATACACAGATGAATGCATAGAACCTGCATAGAACCTGTAATAGTTTCCCAAAACAAGCCAGCACAAAAATATACATATGTTTCTCCCCCTTTTGGCAGTTAGCAATATAAATAAGCAATGAATAGTAATACAACCACACCAAGAGAAAAAAATAGTATAATACTAGACAAGAGAGTGCATTGGCATAAAAGAAACTACGAAAAATAGCATAAAATGATATCCACCAACCAGAATGTCAAACACATCATCAGGGTTCTAAGATAAAAATCCAGTACATAAATCCATAACTAAATAACTAAAAACATAAAGCAACTAAGACCATCAGCAGTGGCAGCAGCATAACAAGCCAGTCTCCATCACGGAGCACCAGAAGGTCCTGGAACATCTGAAGGACCAGGGAAAGGGCCAACGAAAAGGTCCTGGAACATCTGAAGATCCACAAAAGTATCATCTGGATCCATATACTGCATGACCCACGGATCGTCTAGACGATGACCCGAGCGATGTGGATCCCGCTCAATAAGCACATGCAAATCAGGATGACGAGCAAGCGAATACCGCATATCATGCAGAGAGTTCCCAAGGGCACTAATCTGCAGAGTGGTACAGTAATCCTGCTGCGTCCAGCGATCATCCTCAATAGCAAAACGATCGCGAAGCATAGTCTGAAGCGAATCCAGGTTGGCAGGAGGTGCAGTCTGACCGAGCGGAGGGGCGTCAGGCTCCTCATCAGCAGACAACTCAGTAGTAGCAACAGGCTGAAGGCGTCGTACCTTAGATAGAAAGGTAGGTGCCGGCAGGAACGGATAAGCATCAAGTGGTATACGAAAAGCAGGAAAGATCATAGGAAGATACAGAGGATAAACCAAAGCTCGTGGTTTCCTCCTACAGCGAATCATCCAGTCCATCATAGTACGTGGAAGATTGAAATGAATTCCAAAGTGAAGATGATAAAGAGCAGAAATGTCAAGATAAGTGATTTCATCAGGGGGAACCGATCTTGGGTAGAATGGTATTAGAGATGATCCAATGAAGATCAGAAAAATATGGGTTGAGATATTTCGTCATGAGCTTTCGAGGACGTGTGTATGGAGTGCACAAATCGTCCTTGAAGCTTTCAAGTGAAAGTCCGTTGGGAAAACGGAACGAGCGAGCATCAACAAGCCTTTCCCAAGAACTTGGCTCAAGAAGATCAAGATATTCGGCTAGTTCAAAGTCATCAAACGAGATATTGATACCAGCAACTCGTGAATAAATACGAAGGTCATCAAAGGTTAAGTTGCAGTAGAACATTTGAACGGCATGACGATAAATAGCAGAAGATGTAGTGACTAGTTCATCAATATAGAGGTCATGGAATAAAGAATCATATTGAGAGAATATGAAAAAATTGATAGGATGTCCTGTGAATACCTGACGATTCCGAAAGTCACTAAACCAGTTGTTTGATGCATCAAGTGAGACAAAAAGTCTATTGTCATAAGTGGAAGGATGTTGAGGACGAGGTGGATTGAACAAAGGGTGAGGTGGTTGAAGTTGTTCAATGATTTGTTCAATTGATGGAGGAGAATCCGAAGAGGAAATACTCTCAACTCGAATCCTCTTCCCACGATTGAACAAGCAAGGAGCCATTAAAAGATTTTTTAAAAAAAATGGTGCCTCAAACAGGTAAAGAACAATGGAGGAGAATGGAGAGGAGACACCTTTTTCTTGATTTGAGAAGCAATGAGGTACTCTAGATCAAAAACTAGGGTTAGGGTTTCAAGGAAAGAGTGTGTATAGGTGAGAAAAGGTGGTAATAGTGAAGGAGAGAGAAAGAATCCCGACATAAAGTAGGGTTTTGTCTTTGGTCGGGTGAAATATTGACCATTGGATTAGAATAGATCCAACGGCAGAGCCAGATCCCGACCCTGGAACCAAGGGACCGAACTCGGCCCGAACTCGGATAGGAGCAGAGTTCGGCCCGAGTTCTGGATTATTGGTCCAGAACAGAACAAAGGCTAAAATGAAAACAAAAGTTGAAGAATAACAAGAAATGATAACAAAGATTTAAGAGTTAAACAAAAGAAAGTTGAGGACACCAAAGAGAATAGAATAGATAGAGAAGGAGAGGTACACAGAAAACAGAATGAACTTTTTAGAAAATATCAATTAGGCAATATTAAATCGAAACGAGCCATATAATAAATAAAGATATATATTGTGGTTCAATAGTCCAAATTTGCCATGGGTTAGCTGCAGGGGCCGGATCCCAGCTAGCGGTAGTCCTGAGGACTAGTGCACCGTGTCGCTTAGGCTTTTACGCCTTGTTGTCAGAAGGACCCTTTCGGCTTGTACCCATACCAAATTCTTCGTAAAAGAATCACAATATACTCGATATTTACGCAGGTGAGTTTCAATTTATGACTGCTTCATCTAAGATTCCAAGTTCACGACAAAGAAAATTGAAACGCTCTTCGGATAGTGGCTTAGTAAAGAAATCTGCCAGCTGATGATCAGTGTCAATAAATTCTAAGTTAATCGTGTCATTTTGCTGATGATCACGCAAAAAGTGGTGTCTGATCTCAATGTGTTTAGTGCGTGAGTGGCATACAGGGTTCTTAGTCAAATTGATGGCACTAGTATTGTCACAGAATATAGGAATATGCATGAAAGATAACTTATAGTCTTCCAGGGTTTGCTTCATCCACAGAATTTGTGCACAACAACGCCCAGCTGCTATGTATTCAGCTTCTGTTGTGGATAGTGCAACAGAGTTCTGTTTCTTGCTAAACCAGGAGACTAAAGCTTTTCCTAATAAATGACACGTGCCGCTCGTACTTTTACGGTCGACCTTGCATCCAGCGAAGTCAGCATCAGAGTAACCAATAAGATCAAATGATGTTGACTTGGGATACCATAGGCCTATTGTAACCGTATCCTTAAGGTATCTAAAGATACGCTTAACTGCGGTCATGTATGATTCCTTAGGATTAGCTTGATATCTAGCACATAGGCAAACACTGAACATGATATCGGGACGACTAGCAGTTAAATAAAGTAAGCTGCCTATCATACCTCGATACTTACGTTGATCAACAGGTTTGCCGCTCTCATCTGGTTCGAGTTTGGTTGAAGTGGCCATTGGCGTGCTGATTGGTTTGATGTTGTCAAGATCGAACTTTTTCAGCATGTCCTTGGTGTACTTTGATTGGCAGATGAAAGTTCCATTAGCCAGTTGTTTTACTTGCAGACCAAGAAAGTAGTTGAGCTCTCCCATCATGCTCATCTCAAATTCCGTCTGCATATACTTGGCAAATTCTTGACAAAAAGTTTTATCAGTAGACCCAAAAAATAATATCATCAACATAAATCTGAATTAATAGAATGGTGTCTTTGAAAGATTTGATAAATAGTGTAGTGTCAATTTTCCCTTTAGAAAAACCTTTCTCAAGCAAGAAGCTGCTTAGCTTTTCATACCAAGCTCTGGGGGCTTGTTTAAGGCCATAAAGCGCTTTCTTTAGCTTGAACACGTGGTCGGAAAATTTGTGATTTTCAAAGCCAGGGGGTTGTTTGACATAAACTTCCTCCTTAATAAAGCCATTCAAGAAAGCACTTTTAACATCCATTTGAAATAATTTAAAGTTCTGATGATTGGCAAAAGCACAAAGCATCCGAATGGATTCTAGTCTAGCAACAGGAGCATATGTCTCATCGTAGTCGATACCTTCCTCTTGGTTGTATCCTTGAGCTACTAGACGAGCTTTGTTACGTGTGACTGAACCATCTTCACTTACTTTGTTTCTAAACACCCATTTGGTACCAATTATTGAGTGATTAGCCGGTTTAGGAACTAGTTCCCATACTTGGCTTCTCTCAAATTGGTTGAGTTCTTCTTGCATAGCAGAGATCCAAAATTCATCAGTAAAAGCTTCAGAAATGTTTTTAGGCTCTACTTGTGAAATGAAGGCAGTGCTAGCAACAGAGTCTCTTAATGATGATCTAGTAGTAACTCCACGTGAAACTTCACCTATGACTAAATTTTCTGGATGAGAAGGTTTGAAAGAGAATTTCTTAGGCAAACCCTCCAGAGAATTAGTTTCGGTTGAAGTATTCATTGGAGTAGAAGTTGATGGCTCAATGTCATCATTAAGAGTATTTGCTGTACTGTTGTCTTCATCAAAAGTCACATTTGTTGACTCTTCCACAATAAGTGAGCGTTTATTGAAAACTCTATATCCCTTACTCTTGGCGGCATAACCAAGAAAGATACCATCGTCAGCTTTGGCATCAAATTTGCCTAAGTTGTCTTTGGTGTTAAGGATAAAACATCTGCAGCCAAAAACTCTAAAATAAGAAACATTTGGGGTTCTCCCAAACCAAAGCTCATAGGGTGTTTTCTTCAAAATGGGACGAATAAGCACCCTATTCAAAATGTGGCATGCTGTACTTACAGCCTCTGCCCAAAAATATTTCGGAAGAGAAAATTTATTCAACATGACTCTAGCCATATCGCCAAGAGTCCTATTCTTCCGCTCCACAACACCATTTTGTTGAGGAGTTCTAGGACAAGAAAATTCATGATCAAAACCATTTGTATTACAAAAACTTTCAAAATCTGAATTTACGAATTCGTCTCCATGATCACTTCGGATTCGAGTAATCATGTAGCCTTTTTCGTTTTGAACTTTATTTACAAAAACTTTGAAAACAGAGATAGCGTCGCTCTTATTAGCGAGAAAGAAAACCCAAGTAAATCTCGAAAAATCATCAACAATAACAAAAGCATAAAGTTTGCCACCAAGGCTAGCTATTCTACTAGGACCAAATAAATCTATATGAAGTAATTGCAAGGGTCTAGTAGTACTTACAGAGTTGATGGAATGAAATGAGGATTTAGTTGCCTTGTTTAGTTCACATTCGGCACATACCGTGACCTTTTTGAATGTGATGTCAGGCAATCCTCTCACTAGCTTCTTGGTAGTAAGCCTGGATATAGCATCCATGTTGGCATGACCGAGACGCTGGTGCCAAAGTAGTCGTTCGTCTTTGTGGGCATATAAACATCTACCTGCATGGTTAGTATTTATAGAGAGATAGAAAATATAGATATTGTCCTCTCTTTTCCTTTCAAAAGCAATGTCTCCTGTTGACCTATCATAGATATAGCAACAGTTTTGTCCAAAGTTAATATCATATCCATGATCAGCAAGATGGCTAATGCTGAGCAGGTTATGTTTTAACTCGGTCACTAGGCAGACATCCTTTATAACAGGAGAAGGAGGATGACCAATGATACCGTTACCTATTATGTGCCCTTTGAGATTGTTACCGAAGGATACGTATCCTTCTCTTTTCATCGATAGTGATGCAAAAAGATTTGCGTCTCCCGTCATATGTCGCGAGCATCCACTATCGAGAATCCACTTACTCTCAGTTGAGGAGAGAAGGTCCACCTACATCAAGAGTAGATGTGACCTTTGGTACCCATTTTCTTGAGGATCCTGAAAAGTTAGTTTTTGGAAACCAAGCATATATTTTCTTGTCTACCAATCTTCTAACTCTACACTGTGGTGAGATGTGTCCATGTATTCCACAGTAAGTACAGATAGCATTTTTATTTATACTGGGAGCATGAGAATGATATCTATAAGCAACAGGATGAGGATGATATGGAGAGTTAGCATGGTAATGAGGACTATGCATAGAGTGAGTGGCATGATGATGACGTCTGTGTGGCATAGCATGATGATATTGACTGTGAGGAGTGGCATGCTGAGATTGTCTATATGGCATAGTGTGATGCTGTGGCATGATATGATGATTTTGCTTATGTGGCATAACATGATGATTTTGTCTACGTGGCATGGCATGTTGATGTGGTATGGTATGATGACTTTGTCTATGTGTAGAGTGATATTGGTTGTGTCTTTGTGCAGTATAATGAGTATGAGGAATATTCTTACGTGCACGTGGTTTGTGAAAGTTTGTGTATATAAATGCATGGTTATGTGTTGTATGAGAATGACGTGGTTGACTAGTATGAGTGGTGTTGTGCCCATGTGATTGGGTTTGAGGTTGAACAACCTGTTTACCCAATTTGGTTTCTAATCTTTTAGACATAGCTTGCAGTTCATCAATCTTGATATTTAAGCCATAAATCTTAGTCATGGAAATCTTGTGTCTACTCTTTTCTTCAGCAAGCAACGTGTTGTGAGTAGTGATTTCTTGAGTTTGTTGCTCAATGCGTGCTTCAGCATCATGTAAGCTTAATTTAAGCTTGGATACTTCATCAGTGTCATTTGTGGGTGATGTGTTTCTAACATTATCAAGAAGTAAAGAAATTCTTTGTATCTCATCTTCTAGACTTTTAATTTTGTCCTTGGCATGCTTGTATTTACCGATAACCTTTTTGTGATCATCAAGTAAATCGGTGAAAGCATCGCCAAGTTCATCAAAAGAGAAGTCATCTAAAGTTTCGTTTGATACCTTGGTGGAATTTGCCATGAGGCACACATTTGCTTTGTCTTGAGGAGAGTTCTTTTCTTCCTCGGAGTCACTTGCTTCGCTTTCATGCCAAATGCTTGTGTTGGCATACCTTTTTGATGAGTTCTTCTTGTAGGGCTTTTCATACCGGTTGCTTTTCTTTAAGAGCGGACAGTCTCTTCTGATGTGTCCAGTCTTTTTGCAACCATAGCAGGTTGGCTCTTCTTCATCGTCTTCTTGTGGTTCCTTCTTTCTTTGATTGAAGCGAAGGAATTTCTTGAAGTTACGTACCATGAGAGCTTGGTCTTCATCATCTGAGATATCGTCTTCAGTTTCATCGTGATCAACCTTTCGTCGATGAACTTTGAGTGCGATCTCCCTGGTCTTCAGAGCAGGCTCTTCGAAGTCCTTGAGGTCAAGCTCGTGAGTTATGAGCTTGCCCATCAAAGTCTCTATAGACATACTTGTGAGATCATTTCCTTCTATGATGGCTGTCACCTTAGGGTTCCAAATCTTTGGTAGCCCTCTGAGTAGCTTGCGGATCTTCTCATGGTTTGAGTACTGCTTACCAAGCGAGGATAACGGGTTGATGATGTCGAGGAATCTTGTAAACATTTGAGTGATCGTCTCATTTGGCTTCATCTTGAAGGCTTCGTACTCTTGAGTGAGACGGCTTATCTTTGATTCCTTGACTTGAGTGGTTCCTTCATGTGTCACTTCCAGAAGTCTCCATACTTCATGAGCAGTGGTGCATGTAGAGACCCTGTTAAACTCGTTCCTGTCTATAGCACAGAATAAAGCATTAATAGCTCTAGCATCTAGACTTGCCTGTTTCTTCTCCTCGACAGAATATTTGTCGTGTGGTTTCTCAGTGAGGTCACCATCGACAACTATTCTGGCGGGCTTTTTGTAACCGTCAGTTACGACAGTCCACAGGTCAAAGTCTAGAGACTTCAGATAAAAACTCATCCTTGTTTTCCAATATGTGTAGTTAGTCCCATCAAATAGGGGAGGCCTATGAGTGGACTGACCTTCACTATGATTGGAGATCAAGGATTGTGTGGTTGCCATGGATCAGCTCTTAGGATGTTAGTCCTTATAAAGAGAACAGAGCTCTGATACTAATTGAAGAACAGTGGCAACTCTAGAGGGGGGTGAATAGAGTATATATATATATATATAATGACCAATTAAAAAATTACTCTTTCACGAACAATGAATAATCAGAGTAAAATGCGGAATGTAAATGAAAGACAAGAGAGCATACGCAAACACAGCAATTTTAACCTGGTTTCCCTCGTGGAGGACTAGTCCAGGCCTGAGAACTCTAGCTCAGGATTAAATCCACTATTTGTGAAATAGTAGCTTACAACCCGTGCCTTTACTTCAGAAGAGCACGTCAATTTCTTACAGAGAATCGCAGTGGCGATTTCTTGGAATTGTCCAAGCGATTTCTTCACTCTTGCACAAGAATCCTAACTGAGAGATGCTGAGCACTCGAGACTTAGGAGGCTTGTGGCTAGTAGATGGGAAGGGTATGGCTTATAGAGCTTGTAGGAGAGAAGAGAAGAGAAGATTGAGTGATTCAAAATGAGAGAATTCATGCCCTATTTATACTGATTTTTGAGGCAGAATTCGGCCAGAATTCGGGTAGGAGAATTCAAAATTTTGGCCGTTGGACAGCTAGCAACCAGCTAACCCTAAAATTAGGGTTCCTGATTTCTAGGGAACAGAGTTCGGCCCGAACTCTGTGTGGAGGCAGAGTTCGGCCCGAACTCTGTCTCCAGAGCACAGAGTGATTCTAAGTGGGACTTGTGGGCAATTTTGTTTTGGTGGAGCTTGGGATTTTAGGTAGGCTTGTA
Organism: Iris pallida; assembly: GCA_029216955.1. Classification (NCBI taxonomy): domain Eukaryota; kingdom Viridiplantae; phylum Streptophyta; class Magnoliopsida; order Asparagales; family Iridaceae; genus Iris; species Iris pallida. Next base: position 20,732,899 of record JANAVB010015000.1, on the reverse strand, counting down.
GACCAAGTTCCAAGAGCTCAGCATAACTCAGAGTACATACTTCTAGACTCAATGAAATGTAAAAGTACAGACTCGAAAATATACTGAGAGTCGGAAACTGAGCTGTCGTTTGTCCCGAACTGAAAGCAGACGTTGTGTGTCGTATTGAATTTATACAGATATTATTTAGTCAATGTAGTCAATATTTGGTTGACTGTGACTTTGTGTCAACATATACCGAATCCTATATTCAGCCAGGGCTCATGCATCGAAGGATTGTATCTCAACTGCATATTCACAGTAGATTGGTCAGGAACCCGATTGCATGTATCCTATCTTTCTATTATATTATCACAGTTTATATGGCATGGTGTTTTCTTGTATCTTGCTACATCTCTCTGAGGACCTGGTTTTCTCTCCAGAATTAGACGACTTCTTGCAGGAGTACGGGGTGGCATTGGATTTAGCTTACATCGATGACAAGGCAGTTCCTACTGATTTCTAGTCTATTCCTTATTTGAGATATTAGTGGACATTATTTTTACATTTCTTTTCTTTCTATTTTATGGAGGTTGTACTCCGATATTGTGAGACTATTTTTATAGCTGTTTGGAGTGAGCATGTTCACCCGGCTATCTTTTGATACACTTATTTATTATTTGGATTCTATTATCTTCTGTGTTGAGCTGTGATAAGATTAGATTATATTATTATGGCCTGTGATTATTTTATTTACAGCTTATGTGCATATATGAGGATTCCATATATTGGAGTATTCTTCGTACATGTACAGCTGGCATGTTCACGTACTTGGTCCTATATATTTTGGGACTGATGCGTTACAAATGCCTCTTAGAACTTTTTGTTCTTGAATTTCTAAATAAATTACATATTTGGATAGCCTATTATGTGTAGATTGCTATTGTGGGTGACTGAGTCGAATTCTGTGTCGTATCCCATTTCCAAATGGATAGGGGGATGCTCATGGATACTGCGTAGCTGTGCCCTGCTACTGCGTATCTATTTCTCCCAGGACATGACACAGTTTGATGTGCCATCGGTTGGTAAAGGTGGGGGCATCGACTGACAAGCCACACATGAATTTTGGGTTGATTTTTTGGAGTATTCGATGAGTTATCTCATCCACAAGTTTCAGTCGATATGCTGCACACACCCTTCTGTACACATACACTGGTTTGACACTCACTAACACACTTGGACACGATTCTTGGATACTTTGACACCATGGACACCTAGACACTTGTGTGTGACACCACTTTGACACTTTGGCTTATATATCTTGCATGCACACACACACACACACCCACAGTGCTCGACACACACTGAACTCTATAATATTACTGTCACTGAACACTCCATGTTTTCAATATTCGGATACCATGTTTTAATACTGTTTTGACACTTGATTGGACACAATTCATGGACACATGTTGACACACTAATGAGACACCCTCACTCACACTTGGTTGGACACAATGTTGGACACATTTGTACACGTGTTTGCCATGCACACACACTCGAACATTTCATACACTCAATTCCCTGTTATGTCTGGTACCTTGCCTTGACACTAGACACATTGGACAATCTTTATTACAGCTTGCATGACACTTGGATACACATTTAGTGCACTGCACGCACTCGAACATTGGTATGTTTGTATTAGCACACTTGACTCTGATATCTTCACACATTTGACATCCATTCACATACCTAGACATCATGTTAGCCAACACAATTAAACTGAGATGTTCATTTGCTGCCATATTGCATCACCTGTATTAGACCACTACATTATCTACTGTCTCACACCACTGTATTAGGACATGCCCTATGCTTGCATATTCCCTGCATAGCATGTTCTGTACATTGCATTTACCTACTGACTGCAAACACTCATTGACACTCACACAAGAGGTTACTATATTGTCTCTGATACCTAATTTGGTATCAGAGTAATATTGATGTTTATATCACTGCATTAGTTTGCATTTTACTTCATTCATTACTCCACTGTGTCCTTGCCACACTTGCAGATGACACTCCACACACCTAGCATAGCTCATTCACTAGACACTGCTGTACCATTTCCCTAACACTTGCAACTGCAAACAAACTCACCTCTGTTGACACTCTAGTTCACCTTCACTTTGTACACTTGTGTGACACTCCTCCCTTTTTTCTGTAGCACTGGACACCCTTCATGTCCAGTTTGGTATTGGTACTTGAGTAGGGTTTGGCTCAGGTTCTGGGACCAGATGCTTTAGGGTTTAGATTGCTGAGTTTGGATTTGTAATTGTATTTGGGTTTGTTGATGCAGTTGGGTTTTAGATGCTCTTGGGTTGTAGTCTGAGTTTGGGTTTTGGTAGACATCTGAGGTTAGTGTGTTTATGTATATGTTTGTTATTGATGAATATAGATATATTGTATCTGATATTTATATATGTCTATATGAGTATATAGAAGTTTTGGGTTAGTTCTAATCTGTAATAGGACTCAATTCCTAAGAATTATAGTATAGGTATGTCATAGGTTTGGGATGATGTATTTTGGACTGAGTTGTATTCTCAGTTTTCTGAGAGTGGGTTGGGGGTTCAGTCCTAAAACTGGGTTCAAACTCAGTTTTCCTGAGTTGAGTTAGGGCTGAGTTCATGTGGGTTGTAAATCTATCTCAGATTTCTGAGATATAGAAGGGGTTGTGATGGTGAGTAGGTGTAGGTTATGTATATATATGTTAGTTATATATTTGTATATATGAGTTGAGATATGGTTGTGAGGTTAGGAATACATATGTATAGGATGTGTATATAGACTGTGGTATTCTCAGTTTTCATGAGAATATAGTCATAGGATATAGTGTTATATACGTAGTAGTGGTTATATATACATGTGAGGGCTTACCTTCACATGAGATATATATATATCATAATATATATATATATATATATATATATAAATATATATATAGGGGAGTGCTCAAAAACTAGCCAGGTGGTTTTATTATATGAAACCATCCTATGTTATGACCATTGGATGTGGTTGAATGGTTGAGATTCACAGTGATGGAGGATTTGAGTAATTTTCTTAATAGATAGGGGGTTTTTTGAAATTTGACCCATCAAATATAACCCATCAAAAAAAAAACTCTCCTCTCTATCTACTTCTCTCTCATCTCTTCTCTCTCGTTTTCTGATCAAGACCTCCAATGGCGATGTGTGATCTTTTCGGATCGGTCCCCGCCCCCTCTCTACAACCGGTAGCCAACTCCTCTCCACAGTTAGTGAACGCCCCCTCTCCACAAAACCTGTCACACAAACCATCACTGGCCCCTCTCCACACAACCCATCACCGACCCCTCTCCACGGCATTCACCTCCCCCTCTCTACAGTCGGTCACAACCCTCTCTCCACGACAGTCACCTCTTACGTTCACACGGTGAGTTTGGTTTCAATTTTGAAGGTTTTTTTTTAGAATTTTTAGGGTTTATAGGGTTTTTAGGCCATTAAATATTGATGTATATGTTTGTGTCTGGGTTTGTGTGTGCTGAGGATGTGTTAGCCATTGATATAATTAAATTCTTACTATCCACACAATCTGTTTACATTATTCATATGTTGCTTACTATGAATATCCACCATTTGTATACTTTATCTTGATTTTTAAACTTACAATATATTGTTGGTGTAATTTCTATAGGATGGACGAACAGTCAATCATTCAAAGTTTCTTTTCCTCAAGTTTTAGAGAGCCAAAAACCTAGGGAAGGGCAAGAGTTTGAAACTTGGGAAGATGCATTTGAATTCTACAATACGTATGCAAAACAAGCAAGTTTTAGCATTAGAAAAGATGGGGGTCAGAAGAAGAAGGGTACTAACATATGGACTTGAAAAACTTTATATGTTCCAAGGAAGGAGAAACAAACTTGTGTCATGAGCGAAAGAGGAAAAACCCAGAAAATAAGAATTTAAGGAAGCGAGGAAAAACTCGTTGTGATTGCAAAGCCAAAATGAATGTTGTTCGGAATAAGCATATTAATCTTTATCGTGTCTCAATTTTCATAGAAGACCATAATCATCCACTTTCAACTCCCGAAAAAGTTCACTTTTTAAGGTCGCATCGTATGGTTTCAAGTGTTGCAAAGGATCTAGTAGATGACTTTGAAGCTACAAATGTACCAACAAGCCAACAACTACGACTAATGGCAAGACAAGCAGGCAGGATTAAAAATATTGGGTATACTGAGAAAGATATCAGAAATTATAAAAGGACTAAGAAAGAAAAAAGAAAAGGCCATGATGCGAGGTGCTTGAAAGAGTATTTTTTATTAGAAAAGGTGAACAACCCTTCATTTTATTTTTCAATTACGAAAGATGAACACAACAATATGACTAGATGTTTTTGGGTGGACTCTGTTGCAAGAGAAGCTTACACACTCTTTGGTGATGTAGTTGTGTTTGATACAACATACAACACTAATGAATATTGCATGATCTTTGCTCCACTCACAGGAGTTAACCATCATGGTCAAACTATTGTACTTGCATGTGCTTTTTTAAGCGGTGAGTCGAAAGAGTCATTTACTTTGTTGTTTAAACAGTGGCTCAAAGTTTTTCCTACTCCCCCAAAAGTGATAATTACTGACCAATGTCCGTCAATGATGGAGGTGATACCTGAAGTTCTTCCAACTACAATCCATCGATTCTGCATTTGGCATATCATGAGTAAATTTTTAGATAAACTTGGCCCACTAGCTACTAAACTTTATTATGAGTATTTCAAAGACAGTGTATATAATTCAGAAACTGTGGAAGATTTTGAAATAAATCGGAAGAATGCTTTAGAAAAAAGTGGTTTAGAAGATGATCATTGGTTGAAGATTATGTATAAAATTCGTGAGAGATGGGTCCCCGCTTATCTCAAAGACCATTTTGATGCTGGAATGTTAAGTAGTCAAAGAGCATAAAGCAACCATTCTTTCTTCAAAAAATATATTGATAAAAGAAATTCATTGATGCTTTTTATCACACGTTTTAATATGGCAATTGAACGCCAAAGAAATGATGAGTCAAGGGAGGATCATGTTGATATTTATGAATGCCCAAAATTGTTAACAAGGATGCCTATGGAAGAGCAGATGCGCGGTGTCTACATGCGAAAATATTTTTAATTCTTTCAAGAAGAGGTTGTGGAAAGTGAAGTTTATTTTGCAAAGTTGTTAAAGAATGATGAATTTCATATGGTATATGAAGTTCATAGAATCGATTTGCATACGACCACAGTTCGAAATCTTGTATATGACAAACGTGTCAAAATCGTAAAGTGTAGTTGCAAAAAATTTGAATTCGATGGAATCCCATGCAGACACATAATATCTTTTCTAAAAATAAATGGAGAGTTTCGTTTGCCTGATGAATATATTTTGACAAGATGGACTAAGAGTGTCAGAGTTGGAATTGGTAGGGACATGGATGGTTTGAAACTCAAAACTGGAGCCGAGTCTCTAATGATGCGAAAGACAATGTTATCTCATCTTTGGTCTTCAACAATGGATCTTGCTTTGCAAAATGCAGAAGGAACTGAATATTTAAAGAATATTTTGGAATCTTCAATGATTCACATTAAAGTCATTGCAAATATTACTGTTGAAAAAGAGCCGATGGTGAACATTGAGTGCTCGGAGATCATCAATGAGCCACTTGTAGTCAAGGCAAAAGGATCTGGAAAAAGGCTTCACTCTTCAAAAGAGAAGGCGATGGTGAAACCTAGACTTTGTCGGTCATGCAATCATCGCGGAGTGGCGCACGACTCATGAAATTGTCTATTGTTGGCTGATAGGTAAAATTTTGGATTAGGATTATAGTGCTTAAGGGTATTCTGGATGTTGTTTATCGAGTTAAGTTTTTTTAGTGCTTATGAGTATTTTAATACTCATTCTTATGTTTTCTTACACATTCTAATCATAATTCAAATTTTTTTTATGCAAGACATGATTTGCAACTTGGAGGGCTATGATATTATCAATTTTTACTTAGTGGAAGTTTTATTTGATTATGGAACATATGTTTTATTTGCTTACTGGAAGGTGAATATTTTATTGCTAGATACATTACTTGATATCTTGGTTGTTAAAACTTTTTCAAGTTTGTCCTTGATGACAGAGACTTAACCATGTCTATTATGTCAACAAGTCAATACAATGCTACTGTTATTGAGAGAGTAATAAAGAAGATATATCTTCATTCTCTGTGTTATTAGCTGGTTATATTTTCCTTGCATAATGAGGTGTTGTGGGCAAGTAGTTTTTGTTGGATCCTTGAAGTTTACTTAAGAGTTGCATCATTAGCTATGTTCTCTCTCTTTTCCTTCTCATTCACATACATTTGTATATTATGTGCCACCTACTATATGGAACATTGGTTCCTAATATATTAAGTGGCCAACCAAATATCTAAGGTAGCAGAACCTTAAAGTGATGATAGCATGACTATTTGTTCCGTTACCACAAGTCTCAAATGCATTAGACTGGATTTTGGTGTATATTAGCTTCTTTCTTATTTTCTTCATATGTTTCTTAATTGTGGGATGGTATGCATATGGATTTATATTCTCCTGCTAATATGCTAATGTATTTTGTTTTTTCAAATTTTAGCTTCGATCATGTCTTGAACTTTTTACACACAACTAGTATGTTTTCCTTGTCATTTACCCCAGGGGACCTAATATTCTAAGTTGTTTTGCCAGTTTTTGTGAATGTTGCTATGCTGCCTTGCTTTTTTTGCTTGATCTATAGAAGCAGTTTCAACATTAACACGTTTTATTAAATATGTCAAATTTCATAGGATTTAGGATTTGGGTATTGCCATGTTATTGTTGCTGGAGTTGTATCTCAGGTAAGCAAATAATTTGAATGAGTGGCAAGAATGAATGTCTTTTTATTTTTGTTCTTCTGCACCAATTATTTTCTTCTCATAATTTTTTCTCTGTACCAGATGGTTGGGGAGAGCCTGTACCCACTTGTGGGTAAGCTGGAGCATGAATCTGCTGTGAAGATGACTAGTATGCTGCTGGAGATGGATTAGACTAAAATCATGCATTTGTTGGAGTCCCCCGAGCTATGAAGGCAAAATTGGCTGAGCCTATAGATGTCCTAAGGAATGTCCTAGGGAATTATTTTTTATTTTTGATACCTTATTTTCATACACTTTTTACTGTTGGTTTAATATGGGTGAAGTTGGCATTGCCAGGCCTATGCGTGGGCATTATTCTCATATAATATGTATGCTTTTCATACTCTTATTAGTTGTGTTCAAAAAGAGCAGGACGTGGGCATTATTCTCATATAATATGTATGCTTTTCATACTCTTATTAGTTGTGTTCAAAAAGAGCAGGAATACCATGCATTAGTTTTGTCCAAGTTTATTTATTTGTATTTCTTAACAAGATATTTTTCGTAGAGAAATGTTGGTTTGCTTTTGATACAAGGGAACCAAAATAAAATCTCTGCCTGCCCACAAAATTTGCCTCAAAACTCAGTTTTGACATTGAGAAGAGCTCCATGGTTGTATCTCATGAGATTCAAATGATCAAAAAAGTTAAATTTGTTTCAAGCGCATATGTTCCTTTATCATCACAATACATCACAAGTAACAAATTTGTGCACAATTTACATTCAGTACTAAGTACACTTCTACAAATATAGAAGCTTTTTTTTATATAAAGCAACATATAAGTTATAACTGCAGCGTCACAAACATTAATATGTACTAGGTGTCCTTATAAACACAAAATACAAATTGAAGTCTTTTGTTTTCTCTTCTGCATGCAAAACTAGAGTAAGAATTTCCAGGTCAAGCCTATCATCTGATGGGAGATAGGAGAACACATGATCCCATATATCGAAAACTAAAAATTATTCTTACTGAAGGTTGAAAGAATAAAAACAAGCTAAGCTAATATGAACATTAGAAAAAAAAAACAAATACATGAGGAATTTTAAAGAACTCAAAGCACAACATCATGATACATGATGGTACATTTTTTCATCTGGATTTATTGCATACCACCAATCAGTAAAGCTGGCAAAACCTCTTGAGGAGGTCCATATCTTGCTAGTTAAAAAATGCCGCCTCAATTTTATATTATAAAAAATGGACATACAGTCATTTGATCCATCAATATATATATTCTTCAAAACATTCTAATCATATTACATTATTTTGAACAACAGTCTTGTTCTACAAAAACAGAAAAATTACAAATAGATCTACATATTGTTCATTCCTTCTTCTGTGCTGGTTCCTGGCCAATAACTAAGTCCTTGCCCGACTGGACGATCACGATCATGGTCTGGCCTATTGTTTCTAGGAGCTCCCCAATAGCAGTTTTATCCTCCTCCATCGTCGCTCCCAGTTCTAGAACTGCGTACTCTCCCCCCTACATTCAAATATTTCAGGCAGTTCATAACTGAAAGCAGAGGAAAATAAATATCAATAACACACCAGTAACAAATCATGTATTATGTGGAAAAGTTTTGTGGATCACTACAATATAAAACCAGATGTTATTATAGTGTTTGGTCTGCCTGGACGAAAGTTGGCTCTCCAGACATATGTATCTGAATTCCTATTAAGGCATATCAAGTTCCATGGATTTTGATTAACAATTTGGAACCCTTTAAAATGATGGGTGATCAAAAAGATTAGTGGCCTTGTTCCTAGTGAATTCACACCATGAAAAGGTGTACTGTAAAAATAGTAGGGTTTCTCATATGAATTATTGCTTACTTGCTATGAAGCAAAGAGATGTATGTTCCTGATACATAATCTATATATTTGATAGTAATTTAGTAACTGAAGAGATTAAAAGTTGATGACCAAATAGAGAGAAAGTAAATATCAATAACACATCAGTAACAAATCAAGATACGGTGGTGGTTGAATACCTTTACCTGATCACAATCCTTATTTTGATCGCAGTCAGAGGAGGGCGTCGGCTACAGGGAGAGCATACTCTTCGAGACGGAGCTCCATTCTCGGGCGGTCTTCTAGACCCTCTACTCCCATTCGCTGAACTATAACCCAGAAATAAAAATTGTGGCCTCCAATGGCGGATCTGCCGTCGCCTACTATCTCCTCTATTGCATCTCCGCGAACCCTAAGTTGACCTACGTGGAGAGGGGGCGGTGACCGATTGTGGAGAGGAGGTGGTTTCCTGCCGTAGAGAGGGGGCGGTGACTGATCCAGAGAGATGAAGCTCACCATGGGGAGGCTTTCGACCGAAGAACGAGGGAGAAAGAAAGGAGAGGAGAGAGATTAAAATGGGTTTAAAGAGAGCAATTAGGAATTGGTCAAATTGCAAAAACCACCCTGAACTGTTAAAAAATACCCGCATATTAAGTAATTTTAATCTCAGCCTTTGGATCTGATCGAATGGTTGTAAGGCAGGCTATTTTTTGTTTAGAAACCAGTTGGCTGGTTTTTGAGCACTTTTGTATATATATATATATATATATATATATATATATATATATATATATATATATATATATATTTTTTTTTATATATTTTAGGATATATATATATATATATATATATATATTTTATAAATATATATATATATTTTTATATAAATATATATATAATATATATATATATATATACATATATATATATATATATATATATATATATATAATATTTAATATATATATATATATATATATATATATATATATATATATATATATATATATGTATATATATATATATATATATATTTAATATATATATATATATATATATATATATATATATATATATATATATATATATATATATATATATATATATATATATATTTAATATATAAAAATATATATATATATATATATATATATATATATATATATATATATATATATATAAATATATATATATAAAAATCTATATATGTGGCTTAGTATTTCCTAGCCTATACCTTGTGTTAGACTATAGATTGACCTAGAATTGACCAAATAGGCCTATATGAGTATGTTGACTAGAGTTTGACCAAACCCTAGCCTGTTGACCTAGCTAGCTTAGATGTTGACCAAGTTTGACCAGAGTTGACCAAGAGTTGACTTTGACCTAGAATGATCTAGAATCATGTAGATTGTATTGTAAACTTCATTTATCATATATTGAATTCATTATAACTTGTATTGCTCTTAATAGGACTCTGTGACTCTAGTTTGGACATCTATATATATCAGTTGTTCAGGTTATCAGGAGAATACATTCTCTAATCATTTTCATTCTGATAGTATCTATAATTGTCTGCTTTAGACTACTTTACTTGATGCTTTCACATTGTTAACACGGATTGGTACTGTATGGATCTTTTCATGAGATTTTATGCCCCTCATCGGGTGCATCGAAATATTTTATGTTCATGTACTTTATCATGTGCATCATGTACTCCTTGTACTCGTATCTCTTCATGTACACTCATGTGCTCTATGTACTCTCATGTTCACATGTGCTTCATGTATAACTAACTATCATGTACGTAATGTAACTTGACTAAATCTTGTGTATTGATTGGGGTAGGGGTGAGTAGAAGTAGGTTATGTGATCAATTCCTAAGTAGTTTCATCATGTACAACTCTATTAACTTAGGCATGTGCAACCTAAACCGATTACATAACTATCTTGTGCTCTAAATCACTTATATTCACTTACAGTTATTATTTTCTATAAAACTTTCATGTACTTAGATTTGGCTATTTTTACTGTTCACGTACATCTCTCTCTACGGAGTTTCATGTATTTTATGTTCTTCATGTACATCTTTCTATATTATTTTATATTTTTTTTGCTATTGCTCGTTCTATATTTCCTGTTATGTTTTGGATATGTTCAAAGATATGTGCTCGTTCCCGTCCTGACAGGATAACATTGAAAATATTACAGATAACTTGGAGGATCACAGCTAGCTAAGAGGACACCAGTAGTGCTTGCAGTAGATTGCTAGAATTGTTGGGTTGTGTCTTTTAGTTTTTTGTCTTATATTTGAGTTGTACCATGTTTGGTGTTGATAACACTTAAATTATTTAAATCTGGTTGTATTAAACAATGTGTTCCTTCAACCTATATCTCTTCTGGATTGTATCATACTTGATATCATCTATCTATTTCATATCATAGTGTTATCCATCTTTAGTTACTTTGTGATCGAGTTGTATCCTTTTGAGATTGTCCTTCGTTTGGATAGTATATCTTTTTGGACAGATTTATTATTTTGTGTTAGATGTTGTTGATATCTAGGACAACATTCTACTGCCGATACTGCGACGTAGGCTGGACGTACCCACGTACTCGTTCCCCTAAACCGGGTGCGGGTTGTGACACCATGGCCCTTCTTTCAACATCAACCCTAGGAGTTTACTCCAAGCTTTGGGATCCTAATGCATCGGCTAACTGCATCGAACACTACAATCAGTAGTTTCAATGCTGGAAAAAGTGAACCCCTGGGCAAGATCCGCCTAAAATGCCAAATAGGCGATCTCTAGACTGACGTTACTTGCGACGTCATTGACGCCGACATAAAGTACAACATGCTGCTGGGACGACCATAGATTCATGAATACATGACCATAGATTCATGAATACATGATTGTGCCCTCCACTCTCCATCAATGCATGAAGTATGTGGCCAGCGACGGGACTATCAAGACCGAGTTTGCTGACATCGATCCCTTAACCGAGGACTCAAAACGTACTGTCATCCCCCTGAATTTTAGGGATTTTTCTTTGAAATTTTCTAAATAAATTATTTTCGATGATTCATTTTTATTTAATTATTTTTATCATTAAATGCTCTTTTCTATGACTTTGATTTCTGGAGCATCAGAGATGTCAATCTCTGGAAACTTTCATCACGAGTTTGTAGTAGACAAGATTATCTTCATTATGATATACCATGTCCCACTCAAATTTGTTCCCTTGTACTCTTTTTTTATCGCACAACTTTTGGGTCAATTTAGGCCAATTGATCATCTACTGTAAAATCTGATCTAATTTTCAATTTAATTTCGGGACTCGATATCGGTCCAATCTAATTCATCCACTATATGGTTTTGATCTATTTTGAGCCTACTGTGCACGTGCCACTTGCGTGCCACCCAATTGATCTTCCGCATGCTCCTATTTCATCAATGATTATAAATGATTTAAATTTGTAATTATGACCCAAACCTAACCCAAACTTAGCCAAACATGATCCAATACCCAACCAGATTTCATGTGGCCCCTCTCATGACTACCCAAACACCCCATATATATATATATATATATAATATATATATATATATATATATATATATATATATATATATACACTTTGTAGATATTTCATTCTCTCTCTCTACATTTGCAAAATATATCTTTCTAATATATATATATATATATATATATATATATATATATATATATATATATATAATATATATATATATATATTTATATATATACATCACTCTCTCTCCTTTATACCACTCACATACACAAACACCCTATCACCATCACAGCACACCCTCTCCCCCCATTTTCAACCGACCCCTCCCCTCTCTCATTTTTCTCTCTCTCTTTCTTTAATACATCTCTCTTTATCTCTCTCTTTCTTTAACATATAACTCTCTCTCTCTATCACTCCTACTTTTTCTAATTAGGGGTATTTTAGTAATTGTGTGAAATTTGAATTATTATTATTTTTTATTTTATAAATTAAATTGATTGGTGTGTAGCTTTTTAGCCTTTTTGTCAAAGGACTTTTAAATCAAATTGAGGAGTGTTTGGCCCATGACTAAACTCTAACCCTAATCCCCCATGTAATGGCCGACTAAACACAGTAGCCCCCTTCTTTTATGTGAAAAGCTTGTACCCGTCAAGCTCTTCAAAACCCTAGTTTTCTCCTTCTCCTCCAAAAGTCCAATTTTCTCATTTCTCATCCAAATCCTTCCAAACGAAGTGCGTTGCGATCGTTGGGAGGAGAGGAACCTACTAGACAATTGCTAGCGAGGGATCAGAGGCGTTGGACTGGAGGAAATCGGCATCGACACATTTGGGGGCTCGTTTTATTGAGATATTGACTCTCAATCGGTAAACCCCTCTAAACAATTATTAATCCTAATTTTTATTCGTAGATGAATCCATATAGGTATCCCAGACCTGTGCATGAAGTTTGGTAGATTTTTGTATTCGTTTGATAGGCGTGTCAGACACGTGTCGGTTCATTGGAACACGTGTTCGACGAAATGCCGCTTAGAACTGAAAGTTAGTATTTTGCGATTCTGTTTTCATGAATTTATTGTTGTGATTATTTGAAATAACTTTCGTGAAGACGGATCTCGGTTTGACACGTTTTCAGTGTCCAAATCGGACACGGACACGTGTGCACGAGGCCCGTACGTGCATGCCCTGCTGTCCGAGTGTCATAACTCGACGCACAGGACTCCGTTTCGCATTAAATTTCATGTCTGGGTAGAGACAACCTCTTCCCACATGCTCCTAAATTTTCATGATGTTTCGTGGAGCGTGCGTGGAGAAATCCAACGCGCACGGTTCAGCCAACACTGTGCACGCGGCCAAAAATTACCGCTGACACGACCTTTATACGCGAACACGATGCGACGAGGACTCGTTCTAGGAGCAAGAGCACGAATCCCTAGACCTAGGCTACCCAGGAACCCGACCCCAAGACACGACGTGGCTCGTGTCGCAAGCCACGAGGCTCGACACGTGCCCACTAGGCCGCGCGCGTGCGCGTGCATATCCGCGTGGGTTCTCATGTCCAGCGACACGTGGACGCGACGTGGTGTCATGTCAGTATGCCCTAGACCTAGACCTGGACCCCAGCTAGCTATGTGCACGAGCACGGGGCTTCTCATGTTGCTTGTGGCGTTCAATCGAGCGTGACACACGTGCACGAGCACGTTTCTATACACGCGTATTCTGGTTTTTTCCGATATGTGCTTCGTGGACACGATACGGACACGGGTTCGACCCCGTGAGTACCCGACAATGTCACACACATATACACCTTCGTGTTTGCCAAGTTTCATGAGTTCTAGTTTCGTATTTTGAGATTTGGGGATCGAGTTGGATTTGTGTATCGGTTGGGTTTCGGTTTGAGTTCATTTTAGTTTGGGAATCGATTTTCTGAGTTTAAACTCAAATTTCTGAGTTTGGGGTTGGATTTGGATTAGTTTATGAGTTCAATTTTGAGGTTAGACAAATGGTTTACATTCATTCTATATAAATCTATATGTTATATCTTCCTTTGTATATATATATATAATATATATATATATATATATATATATATATATATATATATATATATATATATATATATATATTTTTTATATATATATATATATATATATATATATATAAATATATATATATATATATATATATATATATATATATATATAATATATATATATATTTTATATATATATATATATATATATATATATATATATATATATATATTTATATATATATATATATATATATATATATATATATATATATATATATATATATAAAATATATATATATATATATATATATATATATATATATATATATATATATATATATATATATATATATATATATATATATATAATATAATATAGTTTTAAAATGTTTATAAATATTTCTTGATAGTCAATAAAAAGCATAGCTTTATTTTTTTTTTACAAAATATGGTTTTAGCCTTAACTAATTTTATTATTTTGCTTCCTTATAATATTTTTGATTTATTGGGATATAGGTTACAAACTAAAATACTACTTTGACAAAACTTTAGTTTAGCCCAAAATGGTTTCGATTTCTCAATGTATTATTCCTAAAAGTTTATTTTACTAATAAAATCTAGTTTCCAAACATTGTAGATATTTTCTAAAATCATATATATTATTTATCAAATTCTTTTAATTATCCTTCTGTCCGAGACCAAACCCATCCTTCCTATTCCCTCGCCAATTCTAGACTACCTTATGTCCACCCTAACTAATTTGACCCTTCTGGACTCAATGGAACTGTCCGTGCCTCCATCAGAGGTCACCATGCATAGTTTTTGCACCGAAGTCATAATCCGTGCCATCTTGATCATTGCAGTACACCAGGCTTCCTACCAGGCAAGACACCTTGCCATTTGCTGTTTATTTATTTTAGCTCATATCTCATGCATTATTCATTATTTTCTTTATACAAAATAAACTGTGATACATGGCATAATCTATTAGAACTTACTGT
Organism: Iris pallida; assembly: GCA_029216955.1. Classification (NCBI taxonomy): domain Eukaryota; kingdom Viridiplantae; phylum Streptophyta; class Magnoliopsida; order Asparagales; family Iridaceae; genus Iris; species Iris pallida. Next base: position 20,717,593 of record JANAVB010015000.1, on the reverse strand, counting down.
ACAGTTATATTTCCTGCTATGTATTATTTTTCTTACATATTAAACTTAGAGTTAAGGGACCACCTTTGTGTGTTGCATTCATAAGCCTTGACACATTTATACCACGTTGTTGTGAGTCACATATAGGACTCGGACATGCGTGATTGGCTGGCCACCAGTACGTATAAGACGCGCGTTAGGAAATAACTGCTAATAGAATTACAAGCTAGAAGACTTAGCAGTTATGAGTTAGCATTGGACAGGGAGAACATGATTGGAAGTTGACTACCACCCTATCTATCGTAGACTCGCTCGCTACTGAGGAACGATAGGTAGACTATATGCTATAGACTCGCTCGATACTGAGGAATAGTATATGGTGTTGTGACTCGCTACTGAGGTACTGTATTGATATTTCCTTGACTTGACCCGGTAGTCATGCGACCATGAACTGTTCTTAAAACTGCGTTCACTTAGATTTGGTTAGGTGGCCCTATCCGTTAGGTATATGTACTCTTGGTTTGGGTACTTGTATCTGACCGTGGCTTGGAACAATAACTTGTCGTGGATTAGTTCGCCACACCTTGTCCTTGTTTGGTTGTAGGTGTGGCTTACTACTTCGATGAGAAGGTATTGAACCTTGTTGGGGTCCGGATACCATATTAGATTCATAGCATAGAAAGATACGTCACCGTGAATTAGTTTAGCATCTCCTGTCCTTGTTTGGTTGGGGGGATGGTAAGCTAGTTCAATAGGTGTGTATTAGACCATGTTATAATTCAATTGACTTATTTATTTGAGCAATATTTATTCAATTTATATGACATGATATTATGTGTCTTGTTACGTCCCTCTGAGGACCTGGTTATCTCGCCTGGTGTGTGCTCTTGTCTTTCGCAGGTGTTCTAGTCGTGGCCCTGATCGTCTCTATTTCTTCGAAGATGATAGCACTTAGATCGTCTTCGCTTCGCTCGCCAAAATCATTCTTTTGTATATCATGTATTTCTTTTCATAGTTGGTAGTGGATTTGTCTCCGCCCAACATATTGTATCAAGACAATTTCATAGATGGTTATATGATATCTTTTATTCATTTATTTCGTGTGGATGAGATTAGTTATGGTTCTACTGCATTTTGCAGCTTATGTATTCATACGAGGTTTCCATATATTGGAGTGTACTTCGTATGTATACAGCTGGCATGTCTACATTCCTAGTCCTACGTATTTTGGGACTGGGGCGTTACAGTTATTTTAGTTTTGTTACTGTTTTCCTCCGTTTTATTTCTTGTCTTATTTGATCCTATGTAGATTCTAGTTGTTCTAGTGATATTGTTATCTTTCTTGTCTTATCTTTCTTAGCATTTGTGATGTGATATGAGTACCTTTATAGTGATGGATCTTTTAGATATTGTAGTTAGTATCGGGTACTTGGTAGCCCTCTACTGTCGATACTGCGGCGTAGGCTGGACGTGGCTCACGTATTCGTACCCGTATATCCGGGTGCAGGTCGTAACACGTACTATACAGATGTTGGTCTATACAAATTAGTCCCATGGGACGATGACGCCAATGACGCCGACGATGAAACAGAGAGCACAGTTATCGCTGAAGAAGCATTGAAGGTTCGATTAAAGGGGAAACCTCCCAAGACATCGGCTCCCATCGTTATCAAGCTCCGAGGCAAAGCTCCGGCTGGATCATCCTCAATCATGTCAGAAGCTGGCCAGGAGCCTATGCATATAAGGCTCCCCCGGAAAGCTCCAAAGCCTACTCTGAGGTCACACGAACCTCCGACTGCAGCCCCCTTGGTAGTCAAGCTAAAGGGAAAACGTCCTCTGTCTTCTCCCACAACAGCTCTGGTGCTCACGGATGAAGAGTTAGGAGACTACATATGCGCCAATACCGAAGCGCATTCTTTAGATGATGTAATCCTTCGGAAGAAAATTTTACATTTCATTAATAGGAATTTGTTTTTGAATTACTCTTGTGCATATTGGTAGACTAGGTATTTCTTAGACAACGCTCTATATATGCTGCAAACACAAGTGACAACCACCAACCTCGCAAGCCGAGTTGTCCTTTCTTAAGATGCCTACTTCTTGGTTCCAGCAAAGAAGAAGAAGGAGGAACCCATCATCTTTAGCCGATTGGAGCACCCGCAGTGACTGGGTCCGGCAGAACCAGAACCCGATAATGGCAAGATGCAACTCTACCGTTACACTACTCAAGCCAAAAATCTCATCCAGAAAATGGTTACAACTTGAACAGTGACAGAGGACTGAACTATGGCAAAGGCTGACGCCTTCCCTTATGACTTCGTACCCCGAAGGGAAAGTCCCAAAATTACTGCCAATGTACTCGATGGTGGTTGGGTTACGTTACACCCACAACAACGTCGGAGAGCTCTGAACCAGAGGTCCCGATGCATTCAGATTCCTTGAACTCCTCAACCTGGGACTCTGATACCAGTATCGGCCAAGCCCTCTAGAAGGTATTGTCCGTTAATATGGTCTCTGCAGGTTCCCCAGTCGAGGATGAAGACCAAATGCTTGAATACTTCAATGATGAACCATGGGCTCAGTGCCTCGGATCCCAACGAAAATGGTGCTTAGAACGGCGCGAACCTCCCACTGAAGATGAAGTCGTCCAAGTTGAGCTAGGAGATGAGGTTTACCCTAAAGCCATCTTCATTAGCAAAATCTTGACAGGACATGCCGGTTTTAGACCCGCAAGTTGCCATGCACCGTCTCAACATCCTACCCGATGCTAAGCCTGTCGAACAGTAACAACGACGTTTTCGCCCCAACATCATGGATGCTATCAAGGTAGAAGTAGACAAACTCTTGGAGAGTGGCTTCATTCGTGAAGAACAATACCCAGATTGAGTGACCAACATTGTCCCAGTCACTAAGAAGAACGGGAAAATTCGGGTCTGCATAGACTTCAGGGATTTCAACTTGGCCTGCTCAAAAGACGAGTTTTCCCTCCCGATCACCGACATGATGATCGACAACTCTTGTAGCTACGAGCTTATGTCCTTTATGGATGGTTTCTCAGGCTATAACCAAATCAAGATGTTTCCCGAAGGTGAGAAACATACTTTATTTTAGACTCCAAAAGGGATATACTGTTACACAGTGATGCCCTTCGGGTTGAAGAATGCGGGAGCAACATACCAGCGGGCAATGAGCACCATATTCTGTAAGCACCACCGAAATACGGTAGAATGTTACGTTGATGACATTGCCTTCAAAGCAAAAAAAAATCCAGTCACTTAGACGACTTGAGAACAGTGTTCGATTTAATGCGAACACATCAACTGAAGATGAACCCAACCAAGTCATTTCTGGGAGTCTCCAGTGGCAAATTTTTGGGCTTTATCGTCACACCCAAGGGTATTCATATTAACCCAGAGAAGACTAAGGCAATCTTGGACATGGCTCCTCCGAATAATCTCTGGAGCTCCGAGACCTGCAAGGGCGCTAGGCATATATCAGAAGATTCATAGCAAATCTCTTTGGTAGATGTCAACCTTTCACCAAAATGATGAAGAAAGGGGTTTCTTTTGTCTGGATGAAAGAATGCCAGCGCACGTTCGACGACATCAAGAAATACCTGACTAGTCCTCTAGTACTAGTAGCACCAGTCGTGGGGAAGCCTTTTCTGCTGTATGTCAGAGCCAAGGACCATTCTCTCGGTGCTTTGCTACCCCAGAGAAGAAATGATGGACACGAACAGGCAATCTACTACCTCAGTAGAACTATGATTGGGAACGAGCATCGGTATAATCCTGTGGTGAAGGAGTGTCATGCCCTGTTTTTTTCTATCCAGAAGGCGCGCCATTATGTGGCCAGACAAACGATCCACGTCATCTTCTGGGTCAATCCCCTCAGGGTCCTCACAACCAAGCCAGGGGCCTTAAACTCATGGTATGCCACATGGGAAATACTTTTGACTCCTTATGATATGGTATTCGTCCCACAAAAGACAGTCAAGGTACAAGCATTGGCCGACTTCTTAGCAGCACACCCCGTGACAGAGACATCAAAGCTTTATGACGACATCCCTGATGAAGTCCTAGAGTCTAATACAATCTCAAATAACTCGGTTTGGCACATGTTCTTTGACGGTGCTTCAAGAACAGGGCCCAAAGACAAGATCATTGCAGAGGTCGGAGTGGACCTCATCACTCCCGACGGCGTGGTCATCTACAGTGCATATTCTCTCATAGAGTCATGCACCAATAACGTCGCTGAGTATAACACTATTATCATTGAACTCCAGCTCTCTAAACAGCTGGGGGTGGACTACATCGAAGCCTATGGCGACTCGAAATTGATTATCAACTAGGTTCAAGCTAATCCAAAGTTCGACATGAAGATCTGGTTCCTTACCACCAGGCAGCAATCGATATCATCTCTACCTTCACAGGGTTCTTTATAGAACATATACCTCGGTTGCAGAACTTAGAGGTCGACGCACTTGCTGGCCTCACCGCTTCTCTGGCAGCTCCTGTGGGAACCCAATATACCGTCACGGTAATGGGTCGAGAGCTGGTTTGCCCGAAGAACAATCTACATACGTGACTGAGTTACTCAGTACAAATGGACGCTAATATTGACGTTTGGGACTGGCGATACCCATTCATAGATTATGCAGTCTAGTGACTTTACCTGAAGACCTGAAGGAAGCTACTTATGTCAAGAGACACTCTCTCCGGTTCTTCTATGACATATCTACCAAGATGTTGTATCGTCGTTCATACGATGGGCTTCTTCTGCGATGTTTATCAAAGACAGAAGCACAAGAAGCACTTAGGGAGGCACGCGATGGCACCTGCGAAGCCCATCAGTCTGGTCCTAAGTTGCAAGACCGCTTGCGTCACATGGGCTACTACTGGCGCATTATGATTGCAGACGCCATTGATTATGCAAAGATGTGCCAGGTATGCCAATTGTATGCTGACATCATCCATCTACCTTCGAAGTTCCTGTACCCCATGATGCGAGGCCCCAGATAGGTCGTTAGGCGGTTCAGAGAAATCTTCGTGTATAACGCCGTCTTTGGCCCATCAATAATTCTCCATTGTATATGTCCTGGTTTGACAAAGCTTGATCATGCTTACTGCATGTCTAAGAACATGTTAGACGAACAAAACAATATGATACAAGCATAACAATATGATGTAGAGAACATTTAGGACAATGCTAACATTAGGACAATGCTAAGTTTAAAGTAGCAACATGATAGTGATTACATGAATATTAGTGATGTTATTATGTTAAACTTAATTGATTAGCCATATTCAAAAACATGATATAATCATTGAGCTAACATATTACACCTTTGGTAATCCTCCCAAGGCATCCCACCTCAGGTACTCCTTAATTAAACTGCTGGATGCAGGATTTTGTATACAAGTTCCCAGGTCCTTGTAGACTTGGAAATAACCAAATACTTCCAACAGTGTATGGACTGTACCTACATTAGTCTACTAGGGAGAGCTTATATGTTGGTATCAATAGGATACAAGAAATCCCTATATGGTACAACTACTGGTACTATCTAGGCCTCTAGGAATATTGCTCCACACCAACCCATGCCACAGGTCTCCAAAACCCATTCCCTATGAAATCCTACTGATTAGGCTTGTTTGCTGACATGTATCAGACCAAAAGCCTCCTTTTAACATGGATACATGTCCTATATGTATCCACTCCAAGTCTTGTATGGAGTCTACCCCTAATATTGCCTACAGTAGAGGGTAGGTAACCCAGGTCCTTAGTTTATAAACCCAAGTATCTATGGGTTTTCCTTCAATACCCTCGATATTGTCCTGATACCAACTTCCCCCAAACTCAGATTTACTTACTCGAGTATCCTCCTTTTTTTCATCTACATCTGATGTCTTGGTGTAGGTATGTGATACCCATGTACTAATGTGTACGCAAAGTAACTTAGAGGAATAGAGCAATGTGTAGGGCCTAGATAGGATACTCTAGCATTCACTTTGTCTATTGGCACTTACTCTAATTATATAGGTATATCTAGCCATGCCCTGGTTCTAGACTCTTTCCTTTACCTACTCCCTGGCACTTAGGAACTCTTGTGATATTACTACCCTTAGGTGTAACTTGATGCATTTAGTGAGTTACCATATTAGTGCAAAACACTGTACCATATATGGCACCCTTTGATGTAGCCTATGTGTCTAGTCCTCCTAACCAAAGGACACAAGAACACCCCAACCTATAAGCTTGTCACATGACACTACAACAGAAATACCTTTTAATGACGGCTAAAAACCGTCATTAATGACAAACCATGACGCTTTTTTTCTAAAGCAAGCGTGATGAAAACGGGTGTTATAAATGTTTTTTTAAAAGCGTCATAAATAAAAACGTCATGAATATGATGAGTTTCTGCTACACTTATTTTCATCGTAGTTTGAAAGCGTTATGAATAGATAATCTGTATAGACTCAATTCAGCACATTTATAACGCTCAATTCTACACATTTATATATTACTTTCCAAAAAATTATAGATCAATGCTCAATGTTGCTCAATTCAATTTCAAAACATTCATTTTGAACCATATTCACAAGAAAACATCTAAATGTTATAGAGTACCATTTAATCCATTTACAAATATATACATAATATATATAACCATCTTCATTACATTTTTTCAAAATAGGACATCCAAATACATATATTTACAACTACTACTAGTAAGTAGACCCTCAAAACTATTAGTACATTGGCTTCAACTTTGAGCACATCAAAACTGTCGGCATCACGTAGCAAAACCCTAAAAAAGATAAAAAAAAATATTACCAAAAGACCACCTCATGTCTTAAGAGTTGGTACCAAGTTTCCAACAAGAAACTAGCAATTGAGGATCATGTAATAAAATACTTTCATATACATTGAATCTAAGAATGCATTTAAATACCTACCTGTAGTAATAAACAGTCCACTCAAAGAGTGAAAGAAACAGGCCACTCAAAGAATGCAATCAAATGTGAGGCATGACAGAAGACGAGGTAGCTACTTGAAACTTTGTTGAAAGGGTTACAACTCAAAAGTATGAGCAACTTCTGCTCATTGATGAGCCACCAAGTTAACACCGAAGTGCATGCTAATAATGCTAATTATATTTCAGGGAAACTGAACTGGTACATTTCAGGAACCTCTACATGGTTCTGCAGCAGTTATGTTTTTGGCGGTACACAGACTGCGTCATAGTCGGTTGAACAGAATTCAGAGACCTTTGAATATTCCTACCCAATTACTCCAGGAAATTCTAGAATCAGCTCCAGTAATTAGATAAGGGGTGTTCCCATCTCCATTCCAAAATACACCCTGCTAACATGCTTTGCACATTCATATAGCTGTTCTTTGGTTTAAAATGATTGATCTTGGCCTTTCCCTTTTACCCTTAAAATTAATACAACATCCATATATGTGCCTACCTTAATACAGAAAGATACCAGGAACAACTAAGCACAATAATTTATATGGACCTTCATATGATATTATATTAATAGTAGCTTCAGCTTGATCAATGACCATGCCAGGGATGGTGAAGAAACTTTGTAAAAGGGAGAATGCAGAATTAAATCTCTGAAGGGACCAACAAGGGGTTGTCTTCATTTCTAGAAAATAATAGCTTGAACAAGGTTGTACTAAGTCTAACATGCAAGTCAAGCTACAGAATTGTACACCAACAAAATAACCATTGTACTCATTTGCTCAATTAAATATATGATGATACATATTTCAGCACAAGTTAAATGTATAAGCTACATACATAATATTCGGTCCGAATGGAAAACAGTTACCTCTGCCCTTCGATTTTTTTATTTTGAGTCTTGAACCACTCTTTACATGGAACTTCATCTGTGCCTTCTGATTATTAACTTGAGAAGTCCCTAATGATTAGACAATTGAAACTATCAGACATAACAAGTTGAACAATAAACTAACAATGTCATACCATATTTAATACTTTAGCAAAGTCGCTACTTCAATTTGATCGCATGATGTATAGAATTAGGGGTTGCAAAAAAAATTCTCACTATTGTACTTTTCATGCAAATCAAATTAACTAAGTACGTGTATTTCATGTAATAATAGATAAATTAGTTAAGGGGAAAGATTGACTTCCATTAAGAATTATCACAAAATACATGCATCGAGCTAAAATGTACTTAAATACGCACACCAAACTCAAATGTTGTTACATGCTTCTTGATTTCCTTAAATTTTGTACCATGTGAACACATCAAGTTCAAATGTCTGATAAATTTCTGAAAGATATACTTAATGACTTGGGACCTAGGAAGCACTGAGACTCCAAAACTTGGCTTGTTAGACTCCAAATAATCTATTTTGCGAGTCACGATGGCTTGTTAGGCTTACCCCAGGGCCGGCCCTGCCCAAATCTATAGGAACCTCTACATGGTTCATCACCATTGGTGATTCTCCAAACCCAAGTTTTTACTCCTACAATTGTCTTCTTCAAAGCAAACATCTATTGTAGGATGAGCAATATTACACATAGGAACTCCAGTTATTTGAGTTAACAGCAGTATACTTCAAACACATAAAAAGTGAAAGCATTATAAAGCATTCAGGAAAGGGAACTCTAGGTCTGTACTTCCGCATCCGAATAAGAAAAGGCTATGTACACAAGGGAAAGGAAAGCTACCACCTTCAGTTCTCGTCCTCGTGAGAATTACTTTCAGAAGTGGTGGACGACGACGACGGGTTGGACGAAGCATTCCCACCCGAGCGAGACCTGGACGACGAGAACAGCCCCCTCAAGGACCAAGAACTCTTCATTTTTTTCTAGTTTTGACCAACCAAATCAGAGGCCAACTTCAAAATTACCTCTTTTTTCTAACAAATTCACAGATACCAAACCCATTCTTCTCTCCCATATATTAAGAACTCCTAAATATTAAAAAAATAGAACAATCACTGTTTGTGGAAGAAGAATCACTTACTCGGCATCGGAGCAAAGTAGAGATCTGGATCCATGGCCTTTCCCGTAATAAGAAACCGGCACCGGCACCGGCACCGGAGGCGGAGTATCCCTCGTCTCGTCGTCATCTCCGGTACCGGAATCTCCAACGGGGAGAGCAGGAGGAAGAGGAGAAACCCTAGATCCCACATCGTTTTCGACTCCAAAACCCCCAGCCGGAGGAGGAAGCGGAGGGTCCTCCACCGCTGCCGACGCCGGAGGGGTGAGGACGCCAGAGATGAAGAACCCGGCGAGGATGAGGAGGAAGAGGAACGTCGACGGGAGGATCGGACTCATCGGCGGTGGAGAGATCGAGGCATGGGAGAATTTAGAAACCCTAGAAATTTGGGGAATTTGGAGGAGGATGAGGAGGAGGAGGAAGATTCCTGGGTTCTTCCTGTTTCTTAGCGGCTCGTCGCCAACGTTAGTTAAGGATGAGGAGAAGGAGGAAGATTCATGGGTTCTTCCTCTGATTTGATTTGGTTGGATCTATGGTTAGGATTTTGGAGTTGGGGGAGAGGAGGGAGAAGAAAGGAGGAGAAAGAGAAGACCAGAATGGGGGAGAGAGAAAATTTTGTTGAAGCGCGGGCTGTTCTCAGGATTTTGCCAAAAAAATTAAACTTAAAAATATTACAAGTTTGCCACCGCTCTAAAATATTAATAACGTTTTGTTTTATAAACCTTATAAAAAGTCCAAAATTAGCCCAAACCGTTATAGAAAAAGGTATTTCGAACTTTCATAACGCTTTTTTATCAGCCGTCATGAAATCCACTTATCAAGCGTCATTAATAGGTCTTTTTGTTGTAGTGTGAGGCCTAGCCTACTCCTAGTTTATTATTCGAGCACCCTCAGTTTGATGGTCTCTATACTATGCTACTCAACATTGTATAGGTATGGGGTTAACATGGTAATCCAAGTTCATACATCTACTGGACTTGTAACAGTCCTGTGCCTATAGCCCTCTCTAGTATATAGGAAAGTAGTTAATTAGACATTACCTGCTGATATGCTACTATCTATCCCCTACCTCCTTTACCTAGCATACAGGTTCTTACATGACTACATACGAATTTATTACCTTTGTTTGGACTCTTTCTATCTACATGTCCTATTTTATACTGATTAGAGATTTTACTGAAATCTCTGATACCATATCTAGTCTCTGGGATACTTGCTGACCCCTCCATCCACATAAGTAATTTCCTGGACCATGCCCAATGACTGGTACATCAGTCGAATGATAGATCCATCGACTGATACTCTTGGATAATGACTGATATATCAGTCTAAGGTTTCCTCCACCCTTCTTCAGTACTGTAATAGCCCGATTATAGGGTACAATTTCTCATTCTTTAATTTCTTAGTGTACTTCTATAGAGTAGAGCCACCAACTGTAGTAGCCTACTGCTATTTGTCAGATGTCACAAATGGCACCCATCACAGCAACTAGTCCATATGTACTCCATTTCTAGATTCTAACAAACACTTCTATCCCCTTATTAACATGATAATCAACTAGGCTCAAGGAAGCAAGATATGGTAGATGAAGGGAAAGGGAATTACCTGTTGAAGTTGTCTCCTCTCCCCAGATACTCGAGGCTGCTCTTCAACTTTGAAGAATAATGGATGGTGGTAGAGCTAGGGTTTGGAGGGAGGCAAGAGTCGGCTATCTCCTCTTTATATTTACTAAGTTTTGGATTGATCGTAGTGGAAAAGTAGATAGAGGAGAAGAGATTTGAATTTCCTAGGGTTTATCACACATATTTAAAAAGGATTGAATTTATGTATTTTGAGATCAACCTCGAATACAGAGGTTATAAACGGCTAACAGTCCCTTTGGTTTTGAAATCAGGTTTTGCATTTAAGCCTTCTGAGAAAACAGTTTTGCAAAGGCCACAATTTCTCTATTAGTTTGAATGAACAAGTTATCTACAACTCAAAAAAATTATTTAATACTTTAGAGGAAGTAGAATATAATAAAAATAAAAGTAAAAATGGTCAAGGGATTTACACTATCCACTAACTCATCATCTGCAAGGAAACCATTGTACGTAGGCGAAACCCTGTAGAGAACATAGTCGTCCAAACAGCGCAACATTCATCTACAGATGGGGACATCCTGATGAAGCCATTTCGTATATTGGTAGTTACGTAGTGTTGCATCCCCAGCCTCGTAATCGGCGAGAGTACTGGGGACTATCAGACCAGGGTGGTGTAAAGCCAACCAACCCATCAAGTAGTGGTAAGGGAGTCCAACCCACGAGAATTCCTTATTCCCTACGCGACACTCTATTATCCTCTTGGAAAACTTCCACAAATAATGCAGGATGTCGCATACCATGGCCGACAGCAGAAATAAAGAATGTCGAAAGGCTAGCCTCACAGCTGGCAGAATCAAGTCCTGACTGAGTTATCCCGGGAACCATAGCCCTCCGCAGCCATATCATCAGAAAGGCAGCTAAAGTCGCTTTCGGACTCAAAGCAATCAGATTTTAACAGAAGTAATTATGAACTCTGAAGGTGGGCCTCCCCTTGGCATCCACTCAGGGAGCAGATACCCCCGCTTCGGCCATCATATCATATACTTCATTAGCAGTATATGTTCGGCGCGCAGTGAAGTGAACCTTCTCTCGCATCGTGGACAGTTTGTGAAAAAATACTTCGCCCAGGCCTTGATGTATGGCGAAGCCTACACCCCACCCATACGCGTGCATACTTGGTGGTGGCAAAACAACTCCTTATACACATCAATCATCTCGGGATGCTTATTCTCCAACACCAAGATTTCCTTTTTGCAAGGGTATGTTCCTCGTATGCCACGTCCCCCTATGGCAGCTTCGAGATGGCACGAATCTCATGAAGGGCCAAACCTATCTCTCCATAAGGGGTAAAGAACATTCCGGTATGGTAGTTAAATAACTCCAACAAAGCTTTAAACAGAGGCCGGTTGATCTCTATCCCATGCTCGGTGGCCATGATGGCACGATGAAGGCCCGTACCTATCAAATCCTTCTTGAACCTACCCATCACCCATTGAGTTAGCTCACTCCACTCCAACTTGGGATAAATCCAACCTGCGACAAGGAAGGTATCTTTCAGATAGGTATGGCCTGTGGCCAGTAGCCTACTGGCAAAAATAGGGGCTCGGAACGGATGTCTTCATTGGTAAAATCAACAAGCAGATGACCAGGGAGTAACACCCGCAGCGTAGCTGATGGATCATCGGGTACACTCTTGAAGGAGTCCCTCTGATTGGAGCACCCTTTAACTTTGAAATGACCGATCATCAAACCCCCTCGCTTTGGGGTCAGATCCCACTTCCTGAAACACTTCTCAGCTAAACAAGAGAAAGTCGAAAGCGGAAGGTGGCAGTTGATGAAATGAACGTATAGAGGAATACCGCAGTTTTCGAAATACCAATTTTTGGCTATCTTCAAGAGCTTGGTATTTTTTTAGGACCAACTGATCACCAAAAAGAAACAAAGGTTTCATCATCTTGACAGCATCATTCGGAAAAGACAGCTTGCCTCGATCCATTATACGTCGAAAGTATGCGGGCTGTTGATCCCGAATCATTGTTAGTCGACCTCCCAGTTAACCATAGGCAATCAACTGTTCGATAGAGTGGGTGAGCGCCTCATCGACATCTTTGCCCATGGCACAGCCCGTTAATGCGATGAGAATGTCCTCAAAGAGAGACAAGGACACAGGAGCTATACATAAACAAAAATGTGTCAGAAAAATAAAACCAAAGCACTGCACCATGAAAAGAAGGTATCTAGGTGGCCCATGCATGGAGCATCCGTGCAGGCGCTATCAAAGTGCACCAAACATCGACTAGTATACATTCGTACAGGTATAGAAGACACTACACGTTGACATTGACTGCATGAAGCTTCAGCGTCTAGTCGATACTTTGTAAAAAGTAACAACTATGCACGTCTGTCAACAGAATTTTAGCATATCTTTAGAACACCACCCCGAAGAGCGGTGTCAATGCACGTCAACAAGAAAAAGCTTCAGCATATCTTCGAGACGATGCTCTTAAGAGTCGACGCTCATATGTATCATCAAATCAAGAAGTCAATAACAAATAGACATCTACCAGCAACGGGTGATCGCATACTACAATAGGAGCTTGCTCAACAATGATGGCTTCAGAGGCCAATTGCTTCCCTTTGGCCTATCGAGTAGCCTCCCTGACTTGTCTCACCGATGACATTCTAGTTTGCCTCGCAGTTACTGCAGCCGGTCGGGGGCTAACCGCTGCCCCAATAGTCTTCTTGGAGCTCGCCGCGGGAGCTTTCGGGATTCTTGATTTCATGGGAGTCATGGCAAAAAAGTTAGGGTTTGAAAGAGGAAGAAGACTCTAATGAAAAGCTTCTGTGGAAAGGTAGATGAAAGCAAGAAAGTTTTTCTCTCTCCCCAAAGACCCCTACTTATAGGGTGCAGCCACATCAGCAAAAAATGACGAAATACTTCGTGATCGAGGAAACTCTTCGAACAATGTGGGAACGAAAAGTTGGTATCATGATGACCATTCCCTAGAAATGAGGAATTAAGATCATCTTTAATGAAACAATGTCTCAAGGCATTTAATGCTGAAGCCAAAGCTTGACGACAGCCTGTCAGTAGGCACGCCGAACATTCGCTCGAAAAGGACACGTGTCATGCTTTTGTTCAAAGTATTCCGAGCTTGATTCAAGTTTGAAACACTTTGAAGGGGGTCTTATAGAAGCATGAAAATGTGCAGACCTATCAAAAGTGCAGGTAGTGTTCTCGCTACACAAAGCTTCATAAAAGCGCAAGTACCCGAAAGTGCAGACAGAAGATCAAAAACCACAGTTTATAAAAAGCTCTTTATTAAATCTTGCCTACAAAAATCTATTACAGATTCATCATGATTACAAGAAAAGTTCTTTGCCTCAAGGATCTATTATAGATTCATTATTAAAAGAACTAAGGCATCTAAATAACTACAAGAGGGTTAATCTTCACAGGCGCCATACAAGGGGTTAATCTTCACAGACGCGCAGCACTGGCAGAGTGAGCCACTTCCTGAAGAAGTTATTGGCCCGAACGAGAACTCAGTCCATAGCATAGGCCGTGCCACCGCCATTGAGCAGGGCGGAGTGTTGGCACATTTAGCCATAGTTAAACCGATTTTGATAAGTGTCTTAAACTTCGATCTCGATATGAAAAGAAATGAAGAATGAAGATTGCATCGTCTCTGAGATTTTATATTTATTCTGTATTTTCTATTTGCTGAGTCTAGAATATTTGTAAATCGGGATCACTGGCAATTAGAACTCTATCATTGATTCTATCCTAAACCAAACCTATCTTGAACCAAACCAAACATATTCTAGTTTTTGATCCTAAACCAAACCAGATCCAAAAACCAAATGGTCCTGAAATCGGGCTAACCGAACTCGGCCAGAGTTCTGCCCGAACTCGGACCGAACTCGGTTAGGCCAAATCATTCCTGGTCAGAAGCTTTACCTATTCTCGTGGATCTCAAACGTATAAATTTTTGAACGTTAGGGTACCGAGTTCTGCCCGAACTCTATCCTACAAAAACCTATAAATAGAGAAAAAAATTTATTTCTATTCACTCATTCAATCTTCATCTTCTCTATTCATCTCTAAGCTTCCTATTCTATTCTCAAAGCTTTAAACTTCAAATCTCCAAGTCAACTCAATTCTTCTAAGTGCTGGTGGTTTCCGAGTTGGAGTTTTCAAGTTGTACAAGCTTGGCGTATAAAAACTTTCTTCAGAAAGGTGTTGAAGTTTGTTCGTGGGCTTCGGATAAAAATACGATGGTGGTGAAGTTGGCGTGTTCTTCGGTGCAAAACACGTGGTGTAATATCTATTCAAAATAGTGGATTCAAACATCGGGTCAAGACTCGAGACTAGACTAGTCCTCACAGAGGGAAACTAGTATAAACATTGCTTCACCTGCTTAGAGTTAAATTTTTAATTGTTAAATATTCTCCGCTGCACTCTATTTACCCCCCTCTAGAGGTGCCATTGTTCCTATAATTGGTATCAGAGCAGGTTTCTCTCGACGGAATTTATACTCCTTGAGATATGGCATCCCTATTTCCAAGCAATGGTGAAGGTCAGTCAACCAATAGGCCACCTTTATTTGATGGCACAAATTACACGTACTGGAGGACACAGATGAGCTTTTTCCTCAAGTCACATGATTTCAATTTATGGTCAATTGTCGTCAATGGTTATAGAAAAACTCTACCTGTTACGATAGATGGTGTTCTAGTTGACAAACCTTTTGATAGATACACCGACAATAAAAAGAAACAAGCTAGTCTTGATGCAAAAGCCTTCAATGCTTTATTCTGTGCTATTAATAAACTGAGTTCAATAGACTATCTACATGTGCCATATCCAATAAGGTTTGGAAACTTCTTGAGGTTACTCATGAAGGTACTTCACAAGTGAAGGAATCCAAAATCTCACGACTTACACAAGAATATGAGGCATTCAAAATAAAGCCTAATGAGACTATTACTGCTATGTTTACTATATTTTTAGATATTATTAATCCTCTAGCTTCCCTTGGCAAAGATTACAGCGATCATAAAAAGATTCGAAAGATTCTTTGTGGACTACCAAAAAGCTGGAATCCAAAGCGACGGCCATTATAGAAGGAAATGATCTCTCGATAATGAGCCTTGAAACCCTGACTGGAAAGCTCATGACACATGAGTTGGACCTTCAGGATTTCGAAGATCAACATACAAAAGGGAAGACAATAGCATTCAAGGCAAATCACAAAACAATATCTGACGACGAGAGTGAATCAGACGACTCGGACAACGAGCAAATGGCCTTGATAATAAGGAACTTCAAAAGATTCCTCAGATGTGAGAAGTCAAACAAGAAGAAGAAGGAATTCAAAGATGACAAAGAACCGATCTATTTCAGCTGCAAAAGAACAGGTCACATCAAGAAGGATTGCCCTGTTATAAGGTAAAGAAGCAGACACGATCAAACAATCAGACATGATCAAACAAGCAAGAGAAGGTCAACAACCAAAAACTATACAAATACTAGTATCTAGTGTAAAAGCGAGGCTAGTGACTCTGAAGAAGAAGACAACTCTCGGAGCTCAACAAACCTATGCTTCATGGCTACAGATGCTAAGATAATAAATAAACCTCTCTTTGAAGAATTTACTTTTGATGAATTATGTGAGGTTTCTCTGATCTATTGGCCGATCAGAAGAAAATGATAGACATGTACAAAAGTGCTAAGCAAGAGCTGAAATTTGTGTAGTCTGAATTTTCAAAGCAATCTAGGATCTTAGAAGATATCAAGGATACTCCTATTGACACAAATGAGATTACTTCTTTAAAGCTAAGTTTGTATGACTCTATTGAAAAGCTTGAAAAAGCAAATAAGAAAATGCAAAACTTAACAATCTCTATGAACTAGAGAAAAAAAGTATAACATTGCTATTCAAAGAATAGATGCACTCACGAACCAATTAAATGAAGCAATGACAACTCTAAAAAGTTAGAGATTAAACTAGGAAAATAAGTCGCTCGACCAACTGCACAGATTAACACTAGTCAGAAGGCTAAACACAAACACCATACTAACAACACGACTAGTAATGTTAGAAATCATGCTTATATGTATATGTTTCCACACACCAAAATGCACAAAATGTTTCAAAAACTCATATGCATGATTTTCAAACAAAAACTAGCACCAACACTTCTGCTACATGTCATTATTGTAGATTAAAAGGACATGTGTCAACACAGTGTAAGATTAGAAAGCTAGTAGATATAATGTGTATAAATGGGTTCCAAAAGCTAACACATCAGGACCCTCAAGAAAGTGGGTACCAAAGGTTACATCTTCAACCTGTGGTAGGTGGATCCTCCTCCTCCCACTAAAAGCAAGTGGATACTCGATAGTGGTTGCTCCAGGCATATGACAGGTGACGACAAATTGTTTGCAACTCTATCAATGAAGAAAGAAGGCTATGTCTCCTTTGGAAACAATCTTAAAGGTAATATCATTGGCATTGGTGACATAGGTTCTATCCCTCTATATTATTAAAAATGTTTGCTTAGTAACAGAATGAAACATAACTTGTTGAGTATCAGTCAATTAGCTGATACGGTTATGGAATAAATTTTGTTAAGAATAAATGTTTTGTCTGTGATAAAACCTCTGAAATTATTTCATTTGAGGGAATAAGAGAGGACAACGTATTATTTTATATTTGTCAGAAAAGACTAACAATACAGGAAAGTATCTGTTTACAACAAACGAAAGCTGGATTTGGCATATGCATCTTGGTCATGCAAACATGGACACGATTGCAAGATTCTTCACCAAGAAATTGGTAAGAGGCTTATCTGAAATAACTTTCAAGAAAGATATGATTTATGCTGATTGTGAGAAGAATAAGGCATCTAGATCATCTTTCAAATCAATAAACGTTGTAGTACCTGTAGACCCCTGCAATTAATTCATATGGACTTGTTTGGACCAAGTAGAATCGCCAGTCTTGGCGGAAAGCTTTATGCTTACGTGATAGTTGATGACTATTCACGATATACTTGGATTTATTTTCTTGTAAATAAAAATGACCTTTTATGAGTTTGTATCTTTCTGTAAGAAGGTGTAAAATGAGAAAGAATTCATGATTACTTGTTCGAAGTGATCATGGAGGAGAATCGATAACCATGAATTCAAATCTTACTGCAATTCAAATGGATTATCTCACGAATCTCATGCCCCAGAACACCTAGTAGAATAGAGTTGTAGAAAGGAAGAACTGAACTCTCGTGATATGGCCAGAGTTATGCTTAATCAGTACAATCTTCCTAAGTACTTTTGGGCAGAAGCTGTCTATACAGCATGCCATGTATTGAATAGAGTTCTTATTAGACCGATCTCTAAAAAGACTCCTTATGAATTATGGTTTAATAGAACTCCTAATATGCTATTTCAAGGTCTTTGGATGCAGATGTTATATTCTGAATACAAAAGACAATTTGGGAAAATTTGATGAAAAAGCTGATGAAGGAATTTTCTTGGGATATGCGACAAAAAGCAAAGGATACAGAGTATTCAACAAGAAATCACTTATTGTTGAAGAATCAATCAATGTCAAGTTCGATGAGCTAAATGTAAAAAGACAATACGACAGTGACAATGAAGAAGAAACTCCACTACAGAAGATACTTCCACGTCTTATCTGGAAATTTATTGAAATGCATATGATTTACACCAGACCATCCCGAAGAACTAGTAATCGGTGATGTATCAAAAGGGTAAGCACTCGTTCCAGCTCAAGAAAATTGGTAATAGCAAATGTTGTATTTATTTCCAAAATTGAACCTAAAAATATTTTAGAAGCATTTTCAGATGAATTTTCGATTTTGCTATGCAAGAGAAACTTAACCAGTTTGAACGGAATCAAGTTTGGGAACTTATTCCCAGTCCTATTGATCATCCGATCATTGGTACTAAATGAGTGTTCCAAAATAAGTTAGATAAGAATGGCTCAGTCACACGCAACAAAGCACGTCTAGTAGCTCAAGGCTATAATCAAGAAGAAGGCATTGACTATGATGAGACATATGCTCAAGTTGCTAGATTAGAGTCATTCGTATGCTTTGTGCTTTTGCAAGTTTTCATGGTTTCAAACTTTTTCTGATGGATATTAAAAGTGCATTTTAAATGGTTTTATAAAAGAAAAAGTTTTTGTAAAACAACCTCCAGGCTTTGAAGATTTTAAATTTCCTGATCACGTATTCAAACTTCGAAAAGCTCTTTACGGTCTCAAACAAGTACCTCGTGCATGGTATGAGCGCCTTAGTTGTTCCTACCTGAACACGGTTTTTCAAAAGAGAAGGTTGATTCTACTTTGTTTATAAAATCTTTCGAAAAACATTTTATTAGTGCAGATATATGTAGGTGATATAATCTTTGGAGCTACTAATGAATGCTATGTAACGAGTTTGCTAAGTGTATGCAGAGTAAATTCGAAATGAGCATGATGGAAGAATTAACATTCTTCCTTGGATGCAAAAAGCAGAGTTCACAAGGGATATTCATTAATCAAGCCAAATATACAAAAGACTTGCTAAAGAAATTCGATATAGAAAACGTCAAACCTATTGGCACTCGATGGCAACGTCTATAAAGCTTAATATAGATAAAAGCGGTACACCAGCCGACATACTAAGTACAGAGGTATGAATGGTAGTTTACTATACTTAACTTCTAGTCGTCCAACATTATATTTGTTGTATCTCTATGTGCTAGATATCAGGCTTGTCCTAAAGACCCACATGTAAGTGCTGTTAAGTGTATCTTGCGATACCTTAAAGGAACTTTGACAACCGGTCTTTGATATCAAATCTGATTCATTTGACCTGATAGGTTACTCGGACGCAAATTTTGTTGGATGCAAAGTCGATCATAAAAGTACCAGCGGTACATATTTTCTAGGAAAGTCCTTAGTATCCTGGTTTTTTAAGAAACAAAATTCAGTTGCATTATCAAATACTGAAGCTGAGTATATAGCTGCAGGACGTTGTTGTGCACAAATTTTATGGATGAAACAAACTCTGGAAGACTTACAATTATCCTTTCATATATTAGCATTTACTGTGATAACACTAGCTCTATAAATCTCACTAAGAATCCTATATGTCATTCACGTACTAAACACATAGAAATTAGACATCACTTTTTAAGAGACCATGTTTTGTAAGGTGATATTATTTTAGAATTTGTTGATATGAACATCAACTGCTGACATCTTCACAAAGCCTTTGGCTGAAGATTGTTTTAACTTTATACGAAAAGAATTAGGAATTCTATATGGTGAGGTAATATAATATAATATTATTATAATGAACATGAATTTGTTAAATTTATTTTGGTTATAAGCCGAAAGGGCTCTTCTGTTACATAGGTGTAAATAACCTGAAGCGACATGGTGCACTAGTCTTCAGACTACCGCTAGCTGGGATGGCCCCTACAACTAATCCAAAGTAGTTATAGCAATTTATGGGAATTAATTAATAAATATTAAATTATTTTTTCAACACAGTTATTTCTAAATTATTTTCGTATTTATGTTAAAAACTATCACACTGTTCCAACTCTGTCTTGAAACCCTAGTGACCGAACTCGTCAGAGTTTCGGCTGAACTTGGACCGAACTCGATCTGGGAGATTTTGAACAGAAGCTGGACAACCGACCCCTCTTATACTTAAAAACCTCATCATCATCATCTTCTTCATCAAGCACCTCCAAACCCTATCGAAAACCCTAACCTCCTTGTTCTCTCTATCCAAGCTCTTCAAGCTTTCAAACTTCGATTCAGAGCTCTCTCGAGGTTTTCTACTGTTTACCATTAATTTTGATATATCTCTCTCTTTTCTCTTGTGCTATTTTTATATGGCCCCCAAGCAACCTATTTCTTCTAAAGAAGGAAGGTGATGAAGGTTCGTCCTCTACTCATGAGGCGGCCTCCTTTCACTTTACACTCCTTCGAGACCCGATGGAAATTTCTATGATAAATTTATTTTTGTGTCCCAAGAAGCTTGGACTCTTCGTTCACGGATTTTCATAAGAAAAAAATTTGTCCGGTGTTCCTATCAACTTCACATAATTTTCTGATCACTCTAGTGTATTCCAATATCATTTCTAGAGTTAGTTCAATCTACTTTTCCTGTTTATACCAACGCCATTTGTATATTTTATTGCAATTTTTCGGTCAAAGGGCACGGTAAAATCTAAAGTTGGTGATGTCGACATTGAGTTCGATGTCGATGATCTCGCGATCATTCTCATGTACCCAATGAGGAGAAGAACTTACAGAGATTACATCTGTTGAGTTTCCCAAGGGAACAACTTTTGATTTCGTGATTCGCTCTGTGCATCGAATCCTAGACCCCATGGCACTCTTCCCTAGACATCTGAACAACTACTTCTATGATCTCCATAGCATGGTGTTCTCCACTATCCTTACTAAGAACACTGCCACAGATGACATTTTGTACATGGAACTCTCGCAATTTATCATCTTCACTTCTATGTTCCCTTCAGTCTATCCAAGACTATTATCTCCGCTATGGATCGTTATCGCAAGACCTCCTCGCGCGCCTTCTATACGCGATGTATCTTCCAATCATATTTCAGTATTTGAGGTCAGTCTTGAGGACTGTGCTGAGGATGCTGCTCCTGCCTATCTTTATGAGCATCGTCGCCCAGCTAGCCTGCACAGGTTCCACCTCCTACAGTTGCTCCTACTTCTCTGATTCCCAGGCTACTCATCCTCCTGCCGGTATTACTCTTGAGTCCCTTCAGACTCGTGCTAGATCAGTTCCGAGCTATGGATTTTCGTACTACCCTTCAGCTCCAGGCCATCTCGAATACGGTTCATGATTTATCATATAGCTTGCTCACAACCCTAGTGGCCCCATTCCTAGGGTTCGTGATCCATCCAGGCTTGGCTATCCAATTGATGACCGTAAGGTACAGCGTTACTTTGATCCTGCTGCCGCACGATATGACCCCAGCCGATCTACTGAGACCGGTCCTTCTAGTGCTGCTGGTGTTGCAGCTACTGATGATGAGGATGATAGTTGAGGATATATTTTTCCTCGTGATAGTTCAGTGATTTTTTTATTTTGACTTTATGCATGTATTAGTGATAATTGCTTCTTTCAAGCATTATCAGTTATGACTTTTTATTTTTTTTGGTGATGTACAAAACTCTTTTCAGTTTATCTAGTATTTCCATTATTCCATGCATGTCTTCTATTATGCTTTGAGGTTTATTTTTACTAAGCTATTTTGCTATAACAAAATGGGGGAGTAAGATTGATAAGATTAAAGATTGATTTATTTCATCTTGGCTATAACTTAAGATTTCTGATATGTTTATTACTGTATTACTAATTTGGTTTGAAAGAATGTTGGTTTAACTCTACAGATATAGTTTCAGCAGAATGTTTTATTACGGAGGAGTAATAAGACTTGATCGTACACTACGGGGGAGTATTGAACATTGCAATAATTGTACCAACTGTTCAACAGACAAAAAGCTACTACCGTACCTTCCGTATTCATCAAGTCTACTTTCACTTCAAGCTGAACCATTCTTTAAGTATCAATCGTAAGTTTGCCATATTATCAAAATGGGGGAGATTGTTGGCACATTTAGCCATAGTCAAACCGATTTCAATAAATGTCTTAAACTTCGATCTCATTATGAAAAGAAACGAAGAATGCATATTGCATCGTCTCTGAGATTTTATTTTATCTGTATTTTTTATTTATTGAGTCTAGAATATTGTGAATTGTGAATGGGATCACTGGCAATTAGAACTCTATCCTTGATTCTATCCTAAACCAAACCTATCTTGAACCAAACCAAACCTATTCTAGTTTTTGATCCTAAATCAAACCAGATCCAAAAACCAAATGGCCCTGGAATCGGGCTAACCGAACTCGGCCAGAGTTCTGCCCGAACTCGGACCGAACTTGGTTACGCCAAATCATTCATGGTCAGAAGCTTAACCTATTCTTGTGGATCTTAAACATTTAAATTTTTGAACGTTAGGGTACCGAGTTCTGCCAGCCAGAACGCTGTCCTAAAATCCCTATAAATAGAGAAGAAATTTTCATTTTCTTTCTATTCACTCATTCAATCTTCATCTTCTTTATCATCTCTAAGCTTCCTATTCTATTCTCAAAGCTTTAAACTTCAAATCTCCAAGTTAACTCAATTCTTCTAAGTGCCGGTGGTTTTCGAGTAGGAGTTTTCAAGTTGTACAAGCTTGGCATATAAAAACTTTATTCAGAAAAAGGTGTGGAAGTTTGTTCGTGGGCTTCGGATAAAAAACATGATAGTGGTGAAGTTAGCGGTTCTTCGGTGCAAAACACTTGGTGTAATCTCTATTCAAAATAGTGGATTCAAACATCGGGTCAAGACTCGAGACTGGACTAGTCCTCACAGAGGGAAACTAGTATAAATCTGATGTCTCTGCGTATTCTTTCTTGCCCTGATTTTACTGACTTACTTGCAATTATTTCATATATATATATTGCTTCACCTGCTTTGAGTTAAATTTTTAATTGTTAAATATTCTCCGCGGCACTCTATTTACCCCCTCTAGAGGTGACATTATTCCTACACAGAGCACAACCCGTGGCTATTCGGATTGGCAACCAATCCAAATTCGAAAGCTTGGATCTCGAAGACCTTCAAGACGTTGTTCAGGTTCGAACTCCTTATGCCAAATGCTCAAGCATCTCGAAACTCAACAGCAGTTCTTCTACAAAGGCACAACCTTTGAACGAAGGGATCCACAACTATCAGCCAACTTGTGCAAGGCCATGGTCGTTCGAAGCTAAGCCAGGATCGAGCATACATTTGGAATGCTAAGAGAGGAAGACGACTCTTTAGAAAAACTCCCCTTTATATAGGGTGAGTGTGGTCCAACCAACATGCATGTAGCCATCGGTCAAAGTGCCCAAATTAATGGGATGAACCTAGAACTCACACAACGAACCTCATTTAATAGGTTCATTTTACTGAGTCCTAGGCCACAGACTTCTTGAATTTCCCAAATGACGACAATAATTAAAGAAGAAGACGACCGATTCGTCCATCAAGAAGAGCAGTCATTAATCGCTCTTAAAGACTTTGACAGAAACTAGCTTCGATTCAGAAGCGCAGCCCTCACTGCGCTCTCATTTTGACTCAGAAGTACACCTCCTCACGTGCCTTCGCTTCGACTCAGAAGCACAGCTAGCCTACTCCCTCACACAGTGCCCTCGCTTCAACTTAGACGCGCAGTGGCTCTTCCTTCTTCAAGACCTAGTCTACTCGTCGCCTGAAAGCACAGTGACTCTGTCGCCTGAAGCACTGTTTACTCGTCGCCCTAAAATTATAGTGACTCATTTCCTGATGCACAGTCCACTCATAGCCCTAAAAGTACAGTAAATCTGTCACCTAAATTACAGCCCACTCGTAGCCCTAAAAGCACAATGACTCCCTCGCCTAAAGCACAAGCCCGTACGTCACCCAGAAGCGTAGTGGCATCAAAGCTCCATCAGAAGCGCAACCCGCATAATGATACAACCTTACGAAGTGACATAGTTCCACGTGGCCAGAGGGTGTGTGTATCTTTTCAAATACCATCGGTTTGTTTAAACGTCGCTCTTAAGGTAAGACAGAGTTTGATTCAGTTGATAAGAGCAATATCTTATCGGTTTGTTTAAACCACAGATCAGGACGGAGCTTGTTCTTATGGACGAGAGCCATATCCAACTGGTTTGTTTAAACAATGGCCCTCTATGATAAGATAAAGTCCAACTTCGGGAATAGGAATAATCTGCTCAGGTTCATCCGATCAACAAATAAGCACAGCCATGTGTCGTTTATTCAGTTATGTTGATGACTCCCCAAAGATCTCGATAGAAAAGAATCTCGTGCCTGCCATGTGTCAGCTCAGCAGTAGACCTTACCGTGATCGCCTCAAGATTCTCCCATATCTTTTCGTGCAGTGTATCTGCACAATCCTTATGTACATCACATATGTGCTCCCCTATAAATAGAAGGAGTTTTTCTTCGATAAAGAGGCTTCGAAATATTCAACTTCGGCATCCTCTTGATTGGTAACCCTAGAGTTCCAATCACCAGACCAGAAAGCCAAAGCAAGTTCAACTCGTCGTCAAATCGTCAATGGAGTAAAGAGCCGCTGTAGTGCTCGATCTCTACCCTCACACTTTTCCAAAAATTTTGTACTTAGATCTCCTGTTTAGGAATCGATTGTACTCTTTTTGCATTTAAAATACAAAAAATTCGTAAACCTTTTGTCATGGCAAATAATTACCAAGTTGCCTAGTATCACTATAACTAACCTTTTTTTAGACTAAAACCCTAGATTAGGCAAGTTGAACAAATGTTGACTAAATGACTCAGTTTGACTAGATGTTGACCAATATTTGACTCTTGACCTAGAAAGGCCTAATAGCATGTAGACATCATTATTTAATTAATTTTTATTCTAGAACACATTGTAACTGAATTTCTTATAATAGGACTTTGTGACTCCAGTTCGGATATCAAAGACATCATTGCTCAGGATATCAGGCGAGTACGTTCTCTATTATTTTTATTCATGATAGTATCTATACCTGCTCTAGACTACTTGATGCTGACATTGTTATCACGGACCAGCACTCTATGGATCTTGTCATAAGATATTATCCCCTTATCGGGTCCATCGGTATTTCAAGTTTGTACTTCATCATGTACATCTTGTACTCCTTGTATTCGTATTATTCATGTATACTCATGTGCTCTCATGTACATTCTTGTGCTCTCATAACTCTATGTGCTCTCAAGTACTCATATGTTCTCACATATACTTCATGTATAAACTAACAATCATGTACGTAACGTAACTTGATCGAATCCTTGTGTATTAATTGGGGTAGGGGGAGTAGAAGTGGTTATGTGGTTAAATCCCTCTAGTGTACTCATGTACATGTCGATTATGCCTTCACGTATAATCAAGTTACCGTAGAATAATTATGTACAACCTAAATCGATTACATAACCATCTTGTGTCTGAAACACTTATATTATTTACAGTTCATAGATTCTCTATTCTATTTTATGTACTCAGTTTATGTATCTATATCTTCTGTATTTCTGTACTTCTCTTTACAGCATGTTATGTAATTTATTCTATTGTAACTCTATTTCCTACCATGTTTTGGAACTGTTTTCAGAGTTATGTATTCGCTCCAATCCTGACTATATATTGATAAAATTTTACGGAGAACTTGAAGGATCCATCTATTCTAGAGGAGCACCAATAGTGCTTGGAGTAGACTGCTAGGACTGTTTGGATGTCTTTTAGTTCTTTATTATGTATTTGTTTCATACTCTGTGTGTGGTGTTGATAACACTTAAACATATTTATATTCTGGTTGTATTACACTTTGATATCTTTTATCAAATCTGTATCGTGCTGTTATATCCTCCTTAGCTTTGGTGATTGAGTTGTATCTTCTGAGATTGTCCTTCGATTGGAGAGTATATCTTGTACATGTACTTATATCATGTTAGCTATGTTGAGACCTAGGACAGCGTTCTACCGCCGACACTACGGCAGGTCTTGACACATTTTTAGTGGTGGCCCATGCAGGTTGAGATTTGCATTGATGCGATGTCATGGTAGCGCAACGACTTAGTTGTGCCACTGCGAGCCTGCGATCGAATATAGGAAATAGGGTATTAGAATGAGAGGATTCTCAATCACAGTTAGAATTTCTTGAGATATTCCTGGAACGACCCTTGAATCTTATTTTGAACTCCAATTAGAAATCTCTTCCTCTTGTTTCTATTCACCTTTGCTCCTTGTTATTGAATTTGATTTTGATGGTTCGTTATTGATTTTGATTTTCATATCGAGATGAATTTTTGACCTAAGATATAGTATCTTCTGATAACATATGTTGACGAGGACAACAGGGAAGGTAAAATGTCTACTTGGTTATAGAGCCCGGAGTTTATCGCAGCCATATTAGCCAGCGTGGCAGAAACGTAGAGACCACTTTGGATGTATATCTTAGTTATAAAATTTAAAATTACTCACAGCTATACTAGTCGGCATAGCGAGGATTCTAGGCGACATAATTATAGAGGTGCATACCCCAGTTAGAATCTACCGTTTGTCGCAGCTTTGCTTACTGGCATTGAAAGGATTCTGAGTATCATAATTTTGGACAACCATATGATTATTAGATTGTATCTTAAGAATGGTTTCTAACATACCGTCTCTATCCTTTCACTTCTGTTATTTTAGATTCTATTCCAGCATCAATTAACTTAGGAGTAGGGATACTTTCAGTTCTTTTTAGTCCAGTTCTTTGTAGAGCTTCATTTATTTTATATAGATCTTATAGTATGATGGTTTGATGGCTTTTTTGAGACTGCGTCCTTAAGATGATAGTTTAGCACTGGTATTAGAATAGTAACCCAATGTAGATAATTTTTGTTAGTACCAGTTTTAATAATATATAGAATGATATTATGTCTTACAGCCCTTGATGATTCCTTATTTTCTATCCATCCAGTATGGCACCCATGACCTGAGCGTCATCTGAGAGCAACTGTAGTTTCGGATATGACTGAGAGCGTGCTTTCACCTCCTATTACCCAGGAGATAGTGACCCCTCCGTTGACCAGGGGTAGTTGCACCTCCTGCCGTTGAAGAGGTGGTAGTAGCCTCACCAGAGAGTTTTCCTCCATCTTGTGTCATTCAGAAGAGAGCTACAGTTTCGTCTGAGACCGAGAGTCTTCCTTCGTCTCTCTTGCCTCCTCAGGAGGTTTATTCCTGATGGAATTCAGATATTTAACTTCTCCGGGATGTGTTAGAGACACAGAGAGTTCAGACCGAGATCCTGAGGGAGTAGAGTCAGAGGATCCAAGCTGTGGAACTAGTGCATTCTCGAGGAGAGTCTAGTCCCAAGAGAGCGAGGAGAAATATCCACCCAGAGCCCAGGAGTACCCAGACCTTCAGCCTGTGCCATCCTTTAGTTTGGATTCCTCCCAGCAAAGGCCATGTGAGCGAGTGCCTACCTATGCTTACTGTAAGAATCTTGGGCATGTATGGTCCGACTATAGGAGGAGGTAGAAGTTGTACCTATTTTGTGGATCAGTTGCACACATGATACGAGACTGTACTACTGCACCTATATAGCAGAGGCCCCGCCTCCAGGAGGGAGTTTCAGCCACTAGACCTAGTTGGAGGTGAGTATTTGACCTAGACCTTAGTATGTCTTTTGAGATGATTGATGCACCCACCATTGTTTGTGTGTTTTGATACCTTATGAATTGCTTGTGCTATATTATGGTTGTGTAGCTACATGAGACCCCAGATAGATATAGCATGTCATGACCAATAATATCATAACCATGTACATTGTTTCTTTCAATAAAACTTGTATGATTTAGATAGGGTTTTCCTAGACCATGATGAGGCCATGATTGTTGAGGGCATGACCTTAAGGAGAGCACGACCAACTTAAATATTAGGACAAATTTTTTCTAGGAGGAAGGGTTGTAACTACCACTTTTATAAAGTGATGGTATTTTTGAACTTTTTGTGAATTTGATTATTTTAATATTATTTAATTAAATAATAATGTGATTAGCGATATAATTGGTAAAATCCTAGAACCACATTGATTAGATGTTAGACATGACCAAAGAAGACTTGATTAGTGAGACTAGACAACTTTATATTCAATTCTAATTAATTAGTCAAGCCTTTAGTCTAGTTAGGAACCACTTAGAATTTACTGACTAGACCACCAAGTAGAAGGAGCCTTCTTCTTTGAAACTTTGACATGATAACTTGGAGGGCTAATTAGACTCTCCCATGAACCAAACTAGCCCTAATGTGGCCGACCCACAATGGCCCCTTGCCTATTTATATCACTTTACTATCTTCCTCCTCTATTTATTTCAAACCCTAATTTAGGAGTTTCCCCAAATAGCTCCAACAACCATTTCTCATCCAAAATGCCCCAAACCAATTGTAATCTCTTCCCCTTGAAGAGAGGAAGCCTCTATTGGCTAGTAGGGAGCCTATTGGAGCAATTTGACAATTGGAAGTTAAAGGAGATCTCACCTTGGTTTTGTTCCTTGAGAATCCATCTTCAAGTGGTAAGAGCCTCTTAACACCCTCAAATTTCCATTCCTTGATATAGATGCATTTATATAAGGTCCCCATGGCATTAGGAAGAATTTGAGTCGATTTTGAATCCATATGAGGTGCGTATCACGAGAGTATCGGATACACACATCAAGTATTTAGTAAATCTCTTAGGACTTTTGTTGCTTTAATTTCAGTTACAATTAGTTAATATTCTTGGTAATGCACTGTAATCATAGTGTGGACCGTGTCTTATGATTTGGGGATTGTTTGATATGTTATTTGGACAAGGGGGAGGCTCGGGTTCTTGGATTCATTCACAGTTTGAACACTGGTTCATCATGTGTGCTGTGCAGAATTTGGATTTGATTTGTGCATGTGTCTTCACATCCTAGACACCCTAAAGATCGTATCCTTCATCTACTGCAAGCCCCATGGATCATGTACTGATACAAGTTCGGTCGAGCCTATCTATTGCTTACTGCAATCATATTTCATCTGTCCTGCTAATGGGACAGTGTTATTTGATTGTTCACTGCATTCATATATCACTGTACACAGATAACATATCATGCATCACCTATATGTGATCACCTTCACGTGTATTCTATTTGATAACATGTCTTGCCCTTCATTACATCCTATAATACACTACTTGTCCTGCATATTAGATTGGTCCTGCATCCTCATTCAATGCATAAATGCATTCACTGCATTTTCTTTCCACTGTATTTAATTAACCACAGCATATAGTGCATTGTCATGCACTCTCTTTTGTTTTACTGCTGTGTATATTAGGTAATTTCCTGCCTACACTGATCCACTGCATTCCTTTCATTCACATGTTGACTTTGAGTCTTCATATCTTTCTATGCCTGTATAATTTTGATCTACCTTTTTATTCATCATATAAACTAAGTATCAAGGACTTGAGTTCAGATTTAAACTTTTGTTCAGACATTGTTTCGTCTACTGTTCTGTTTGTGTCTACCATATGGCATCTATCCAACTCTTCTCATAACTGACCATTACCAATTAAAGAAGTTGGCAGGGGAGTCCCTTGAAATTATTAGCCCAAGTGTTGGTTCTTCCCATAGGTAATAGCTCATGTGTTGTCCTATCCTTAGATTTTAGTCTTCTGTGCTTAAGTGCATTCATTGTATTAACTCTAGTTTTTGTTCTAACCTTAGGTTCTGTCCTCTGCTAAATCAATTTTTTCCCATCCTAAAATGTATGTCCACTGTTACATACCATGTCTGTCCCCTCCATATGCTAACCTCTTATGTAGATTCATTCCAGTTATGAAATGGGGTTATTAACATCTGTCCATACACATTAGTTCTGTCATGTAGTATCAGTCCTTAAGTCATCCTTGGTTTCAATCCTTTGTAGGCATGGTAACAAATATTGCCATAATGATCCAATTCTAGTAACCTTAGGTTCAGCCAATTAGTATCCTTGCATGTTCATCCATGATAGCCATTTTCATATCTATATGATAGTTCAATCCCATATCAGGTATTTGTTAGACTTGTAATCCTACTAGTGTATTAGTCCCATATTTCCCTTTTTTTAGTTCAGCCAATGATAGTGCCAGTTGAATGAAGATTTGTGTATCAGTTGGGTAGTAAAGGGCTCGAGTGTGGGAGTATTGGTACATGTTGGTTCAGTTACTTGCTCAAGTTAGATATATGTGTTGCAATGAAGGAAAACTTATATCAGTATCATAAGAATGAGCATTAGTTATGTGAAGAGGAATGGAGGCCATAAGTGTATCAGATAGGCAATGCATTAGGAGAAATTAGAGCAGTAGCAAGAGAGGGGTAATTAGTTATATGCTTTAGATATTATATGTCCAATCCCTTGGTTGCATCATATATCCATATATGTATAGAGTGTTCGGTCACCAAATTGATGTGGCCTACAAATTCTTGTCCACTGTCCCTTCTTTGTCATATATCTCATTCTGTATAGACCTCTATACACATAATCTCTGATACTATTCAGTTTTACAAGTCCATCCACTTATTCCTTATTATCCTGCATATTCATGTCTTGCCCTATATTGGTGACAGATGGGAGAGATGTCCTGCATCCTATCATACCCTATTGATTCAGACCCCTTTTATTCCTCTTTGATGCAGTCCCTTGTGGCTATAGTCTTTATGTCCAAATTCCAACTATAGAATCCTAGTGTAATGCATTGCCTACTGTTTTGATTTGTCCTGCATACAAGATGGATTTTATTATTGCCTAATTCAGTTTATTTACCTACAAATGGATACCTGAGCATGAGCAATAGCTAATTCATGAGATGGTCCTAACCTTGGGTTTTATTTTCCTATATTTCATTTGTATAGTTCCTAATTAATGTATAGCATCATACCCTCTGATGTATTTGTCATTTACCTCTGAGTTTAACCTACATACTTTGTTCTGCAATGGTCATGATCTGTCCTACCACTTTACTTCATCACTTCACTACTTGGGTTAGATAGCCTGCATTCCCAATTAGCTCACTGCTACTTAGACATGTCCGTATTTGCATTCATTGCCACATTCACATATCCTGCCCCTAGATATTTTGGTTCAGTTCCTTAAATATTTGGATCAGACCTATTAGTGTTGTCCTACACATCATATCCAGTCCCTTGGTAGTCATGTTCAGTCATGAACATGTCCAAATTCTTGGGTTAGTTGTTCATTCCCTTGCATACTTCTATAGACATTTATTACAGACCATTGCATTCGTCCTGTACTCATATTCATTTACTGCATACAGAGATATCCTGCATATTAGATCACACATACTGCATATAGATAATGTACTGCATCAATATAGTTCACTACCTTCATATTCACTGCACCCTTGTAACCTACAGATGGGTTGGTCGACCAATTTGAATTGGGGACTTGGTGTCTAGTATGCAGTCGCATTCTCTGATGTGCTGTCCCAAGATGTTGGTTCTGTCCTGCACATACTAATGCATGACCAGTCCCATTTTGTACATTTGAGTATCTAATTCACTTGTCTATGTCACAGCCATTAGGAATTATATGTTGTCCTCCTTGTACCAGTTCATGTCCTGCAAGGGTTCATGAACCATCTGCCATATTTTGATCCCATGCTCTGTTCATTTGTAAGGGACAATGGCTGCAATGACTAGGATCCAGAGATGCATGTATGAGTCTAAATTGGTTCAATCCTTAGGTTGCTGCCCTTGTGTCTAATTATCTCTTACGGTTCATTTGTATACTATGTACATATATATAGATATGTAAGATACTTTGTGATATATAACATATATGTGGTAGATGGAATTGTATCTTGGAATATATGTATGAGATAGGGGTGACTTGATAAGTATATGGAAGTTATGAATTAGTTTAATATAGCATGTTTGGTTAATACCAAGTTGCCTAGTATCACTAAAACAAACCTTTTTTTAGATTAAAACCATAGATTAGCAAGTTGACCAAAGGTTGAGTAATTGACTCATTTAACTAGATATTGACCAATATTGACTCTTGACCTATAAAGGCCTAATCGCATGTAGACATAATTATTTAATTAATTTTTAGTCTAGAACACATTGTAACCAGAATTTTACATAATAGGAGTTTGTGACTCCAGTTTGGATACGAAACACATCAGTTGCTCAGGATATTAGGCGAGTACATTCTCTGTTAGTTTTCATTCATGATAGTATCTATATTGCCTGCTCTAGACTATTTTATTTGATGCTGACACATTGTTATACAGACCAATACTCTATGGATCTTGTCATGAGATGTTATCCCTTATCGGGTGCATCGGGTATTTATGTTCATGTACTTCATATGTACATCTTGTACTCCTTTTATTCGTATTATTCATGTACAATTATTCTCTCATGTACGTTCATGTGCTCTCATGTACTTTTATGTGCTCTCATGTTCTCACATATACTTCATGTATAAACTAACAATCATGTACTTAACGTAACTTGATCGGATCCTTGTGTATTGATTGGGGTAAGTGGAGTAGAAGTGGTTATGTCGATTATGCCTTCACATATAATCGAGTTACCATAGAATAATTATGTACAACCAAAACTGATTACATAACCATCTTGTGCTTTGAAATACTTATATTATTTACAGTTCATAGATTCTTTATTCTATTTCATACTCAATTTATGTATCTATATCTCCTGTATTCCTGTACATCTCTTTACAGCACGTCATGTACTTTATTCTATTATTAGCTCTATATTTTCTACCATTTTGGAACTGCTTTCAGAGTTATATATTTGCTCCAATCCTGACTGGATATGTTAATAAAATTTTACAGAGAACTTAGAGGATCCAGCTAGCCTAGGAGACACCAGTAGTGCTTGGAGTAGATTGCTAGACTGTTTGGATATGTCTTTTAGTTTCTTTGTTATGTATTTGTTTCATACTCTGTGTGTGGTGTTGATAACACTTAAACATATTCTATTCTGGTTGTATTACACTTTGATATCTTTCTATCAAATCTGTATCGTGCTGTTATATCCTCCTTAGCTTGGTGATTGAGTCGTATCTTCTGAGATTGTCCTCCGATTGGAGAGTATATCTTGTACAGGTATTTATATTTTGTTTAGCTATTATTGAGACCAAAAATAGGGTTCTACCACCGACACTGCGGCGTAGGCTAGACGTACCCACGGTCTGTACCCTTTTACTGGGTACGGCCATAACAACCCTACTAATGGAATAGAAGATTATACCCTCTACAGCTCCTACCGATCCAACACGGATCACCACTACTCCTTGGAATAGAAAAACAATCACGGACACACTAAGAACCAAGATGACAAGAAATAGAACAACCTGAAATAATCATTTCTTCGAAAATGACGTATCTCTTGTTGACCCAAACTGGATCGCAGTCAACCTAATTTTGATAATTAACAAATCGATATTTGTATGATCCAACTCGACACATAAATCTCCATCAAGCTACAAATCAGAGATTATCACATATCAACTCAGACAAACATATCGTCAACGCTCGACAAATACTGTTGTAACTTATAAACGGAGTCTGTATTTTTACACTTTTATCGAGTCAAGGCTATTGTACGTTGAGTCGCACTGAGTATCTCAACCATAGACTAGATAACCAAAAGCTCCACAAATAAAAGACCAAACTGCCAAAGCCCAAAATAGCCCATGAACATTCTGTCCCCAAGGAGGCAAAGGCCCCCCCCCCACAAATTCGAGCCGAACTCTGTCCCCTAATTTTCCAGGAGCTGATTTTTAGGGTATACTCATTGCTAGTTGTCCAACGGCCAAATTTTTGAATATTTCGGACAGAGTTCTGGCCGAACTCTGCCTCCAGAACTAGATAAATAGGCACCCATTTCTCTCATTTCAAATCATCCAATCTTCTCTTCTTTCTACTCCTATAGCCTCTATATCCTAAAGAGCTATACCCTTCTCATCTACTAGCCACAAAACTTCCCAAGCCTAAGGTGCTCAGTGCGAGTAACTAGAAGTTTGTGTGCATGAGACTCAAAGAAGTCGCTTGGAAAATTCTAAGTTTCGCCTCTACGATTTTGTAAGAAGTTGGTGTGCTTTTCTGAGTAAAGGCACGAGTTTGTATGCTATTTCACAAATAATGGATTTCAATCCTGAGCAAGAGTTTCAGGCCTGGACTAGTCTCCACGAGGGAAACCAGGTTAAAACTGTTGTTTGCGTACTCTCTGATCTTCATTTACTTTCCGCACTTATACTCTGATTAATCTTTTATTGGTTATACTTGAATAGAGTTAAATTTTTTAATTGATCTTTGTTGACATACATACTCTATTCACCCCCCTCTAGAGTTGCCTACACGTATTTAATTGGTATCAGATCCCGGTTCTCTTGATATAGGATTTACATCCTAGTGTTGATCCATAGAAACCACACAACCCATTTACAACTATGGTAAGGGTCAATCCACAAATAGGCCACCTCTATTTGATGAAACCAACTACACATATTGGAAGACTAGGATGATTTTTTATCTTAAGTCACTAGACTTTGACTTGTGGACTGTAGTCACTGATGGCTACAAAAACCTCCCAGAATAACTATCGAGGGGAGTTTCGTCGAGAACCCCACGACAAGTATACTGATTAGGAGAAGAAACGGGCAAGTCTAGACGCTAGGGCTATTAATGCTCTCTTCTATGCTATAGACAGGACTGAATTCAACAGGGTCTCCACATACCACCTCGCACAAAGTATGGAGCTCTTAGAGGTGACTCATGAAGGGACCACACAAGTCAAAGAATCAAAAGTCAGTCATCTGTCACAGGAGTACGAGGCATTCAAGATGAAGCCAAATGAGCCGATCACTCAAATGTTCACCAGATTCTCGACATCATCAACCCACTATCTTCCCTCGGAAAAGATTATTCCAACCATGAGAAAATACACAAAGTGCTACGAGGATTGCCGAAGGTCTGGAATCCCAAAGTCACGACGATCATCGAGGGCAATAATCTTACGGTCATCTCACTAGAAACTTTGATGGGCAAGCTGATGACGTATGAGCTCGATCTAAAAGATTTTGAAGAAATAGCTCCAAAAGAGAAGGTGATTGCATTGAGAGCTCATCGTCGAAGAACCAACTCAGAAGACACTGATGACGACATCTCCGAAGGTGACGATCAAGCTCTCTTAGTTCGAAACTTCAAGAATTTTCTATGCTTCAACAAAAAAAAAAGAGAACAAAGAGACGATGAGGAAGAACCCACCTGCTTCAGATGCAAGAGGATGGGACATGTCAAGAAAGATTGTCCCGTAGCAAAGAAAGAAAGCAGATACGAGAAGCCAACTACAAGGAAGTATGCCAACACTATCATCTGGCATGAAAGCGAGGCTAGTAATTCAGACAAAGAAGAGGACTCTCCGCAAAATACGGCTAACGTCTGTTTAATGGCGACTTCAGATAAGGTAAAAGATTCCTTTGATGATTTCTCATTTGATGAACTTGGTGATGCTTTTTGTGATTTACTTGAAGATCACAAAAGGTACTCAATAAATATAAACATGCAAAGGATAAGATCAAGGACTGTGAAACCGAGATCCATAGACTTTCATGTTTACTAGATAATGTTAGAAATACTATACCACCGGAAAACACTGAAGAGGTATCCAAGCTTAAATTAAGCTTACACGATGCCGAATCAATCATTGAGAAATGAACTCTTGATATCACGCCTTTAAACAAAGAACTTGCTGAAGAGAAAAATAAGTTCAAAATTGCTACAGGTAGAATACATGGTCTTACCACTAAATATGATGAGTTAAATGCTGTCTCTAAGAAATTAGAGATTAAACTGCCAAGTTCAGTCTCATAGTCACAACACTTACAAACATGAGACATCTCAACACAAGAAAGCACGTCACCACAAGAACACTCATCCACATGCTACACAAAATTATGATTTTATGTACACCTATTCACATGCAACATGTAAAACACACACACGTAAACACCATCATCATCCTGTTTCACTCAATCATTATCATCATCATGCTGCTGCACACAGTCACTATAATCACACTACTGCTGCACGTAGCTATCATCACCCCACTTATAAACATCACTATCAACATGATCCTAACATAAACATGCATGCTAGATGTACATATTATAGTTTATATGGACACATTTCACCATAATGTAGAATTAGAAGATTAGTTGATAAAAATATATATGCATGGGTACCGAAGTCTAACCTTTCAGGACCCACAAGAATCTAGGTACCAAAGGTCACATCTACTTGTGGTGTAGGTGGACCTTCCCTCTTCAACTAGAAGAAAGTAGATTCTCGATAGTGGGTGCTCGTGACATATGACTGGAAATGCAAATCTATTCGCAATACTATCGATAAAAAAGGAAGGATATGTTTCCTTCGGTAATAACCTTAAAGGTAATATCATAGGTAACGATACAATTGGTTATCCTCCTTCTTCCGTCATTAATGATATCTGTTTAGTGACTGAGTTAAAGCATAATTTGCTCAACATTAGTCATCTTGCTGATTATGGATATGATATTAACTTCGGGAAAACTAAATGCTTTATCTATGATAGATCAACTGGAGACATCGCTTTTGAGGGGATAAGGGAAGATAACATTTATATTTTCTATCTATCTAGTGATACTAACAGTACAGAAAGATGCCTTTACGCTCGCAAAGACGAAAAGCTCATATAGCATCAGTGTCTTGGTCATGCCAACAAGGATATTATATCCAGACTATCCACCAAGCAGCTAGTCAAAGGACTGCCAGATATCACATTCAAGAAAGACACGGTATGTGCCGAATGTGAAAAGAATAAGGCTACCAAATCTTCTTTTAAATCCATAAATAATGTAAGTACTACCCGACCATTGCAATTACTTTATATAGACTTATTTGGTCCTAGTAGAGTAGCCAATCTTGGCCAAAAACTCTACACTTTTATCATTGTAGATGATTTTTCAAGATTTATTTGGTTTTTTTTCTTACAAACAAAATTGATACAATTTCTATTTTTAAAGTATTTGCTAAAAAGGTCTAAAACGAAAAAGGCTACATGATTACTCATATCCGAAGTGATCATGGTGGCAAATTCGAAAATTCTGATTTGAAAAGTTTTGTGATTCAAATGGTTTTAGTCATAAATTTTCATGTCCAAGAACTCCTCAACAAAATGGTGTTATAGAGCGAAAGAATATAACTCATGGCGATATGGCTAGAGTTATGTTAAATCAATTCCCTCTTCCAAAATACTTTTGGGCAGAAACTGTCAGCACAGCGTGCCATATTTAGAATAGGGTGTTGATTTGACCTATTTCGAAGAAGACACCCTATGAGCTTTGGTTTGATAGGACTCCTAATGTTTCTTATTTTAGAGTGTTTGGTTGTCGCTGCTTTATCCTGAATACCAAAGACAACTTAGGAAAATTTGATACCAAAGTAGACAAAGGTATTCTTCTTGGCTATGCGGCCAAGAGTAAGGGATATAGAGTGTTTAACAAACTCTCCATGATTATTGAAGAGTCTACTAATATAACTTTTGATGAGGATAATAGTACAGCTGTCATTCCCGACGATGATGAACCGTCAACCTCTACACCTATAAATACAACGTCTGAAACCAGTTCTCCGGAGGTATTACCAAAGAAGTTTCATTTCACTCCCTCTCATCCAAAGAACTTGGTAATAGGTGAAGTATCAAAAGGGGTAACTACTCGATCTTCTGTAAGAGACACTATAGCTAGCACTGCATTCATTTCTCAAATAGAACCTAAAAATGTTTTAGAAGCTTTTAATGATAATTTTTGGATTTCCGTGATGCAAGAAGAACTCAACCAATTTGAAAAAAACCAAGTTTGGAAACTTGTTCCTAAACCTACTGGCTACTCAATAATTGGCACTAAATGGGTTTTTTGTAACAAAGTAAACGAGAATGGTTCAGTCACTCGCAACAAAGCTCGTCTCGTAGCCCAAGGATACAACCATGAGGAGGGCATCGACTATGATGAGACGTATGCTCCTGTTGCCCGACTTGAATCTATTCGGATGCTTTGCGCATTTGCAAATTTTCAAAACTTTAAACTTTTTCAAATGGATATGAAAAGTGCTTTTCTAAACGGTTTTATCAAAGAAGAGATTTTTGTCAAACAACCACCTGGTTTCGAAAATCACAAATTTTTGACCATGTTTTTAAACTTAGGAACGCTCTGTAAAACCCCTAAATTTTTATGGATTTTTTTATATTTGCTTAAATAAAATTTCCATGATTTTTTTAAAACATAGTCTTAGTCATGGCTAGATTTTATGGTATAGGTTGTGTCACTCCCCGATCCCGATATACATATTCATCCATGAATTCTGTATACGGTATCTGTATTTAGCATGAGCATAATTCTGTTTATTATTTTATTAATGGTTGCATGTAGCTTTTGTAAGCATGTCATTAGTGGAATGGTTAGAGCAAGATTAGAGATTAGGGTTTTTCTTAAACCCCTATTTATATTCTCTTCCTCACTCTCTCTCCTCATTCACTCTTCCATTTATTTCCCTCAACCACCACCCATAGGCAAGTACAACTTGCTCAAAAGAGGAGATTTATGCATTTTTCATTCTTGATTTTTCCTTGATATTATTTGTCTATATGATTCTTCTCTTCATTCTCTACAAGTTTAGTTCTTAAAGTTTCTGATTTTAATGGCTAGATTTGTGTAGATCTAAGTTCCTAAAAACTAGGGTTTCATGGATCTTCATGGTTTTGATCTATCAAACTTGGTTATTTTTGAAATCTAATGGTCTTATGTTGTAGAAAATTTGATTCTGTACAGTTTTGACCTTTGAAAAGTTAGATTTCGATTTGTTTTGAGGAAGTTATGTCCAAAACAATATTTGAACATCTCCTAGGTTCGTCTGCGCTGGTTCTGGCAGGGACGATGAATAGTACCCTTGCCGCATGAGTATTCTCAGCCACATGAGTACTTGCAGCCGTATGAGTATTCTCAGCCGCATGAACATTCCCAGCCGCATAAGATCCATCCCCCACTGCCGCATGAAGTCTATTTTCCTGAGCCGCATGCCCCCGCATATTTCAGCCGCATGCACTTTTTCCCTGGCCGCATATGGCCGTTCTTTCTTCAGCCGCATAAGACTCCTTAACCCTGGCCGCATGGACTTGTTTCTTCCCTGGCCGCATAAACCCGATTTCCTGAGCCGCATGAGCCATTCCCTTCCTTGCCGCATAGGCCTTAGCCGCATGGTCATTGCCGCATATGCTTGTTGGTTCTTGGCCGTATAAGACCCCACCCTCCAGCCGTATAGGCCTGCTGTCCTTAACCGCATGCACCCTTTTCCTTCAGCCGCAGGAGCCCCTGTTTCTCTAGCCGCATGAGCCTATCTTTCCGAGTCGCATGAGCTCTTTCCTCAGCCGCATGAGCGTAGCCGCATGAAGTCATACGGACCTCATTGCTCAGCTGCATGAGTCTGGGCCGCAGATAGTCTGGCCGTACGAGCGTTGGCTGCATGAGCCTGGCCGCATTTTCCCTTGTGTCTTAGATCTCATTTTGATTTGACTACCTATGTGATGGCTGGTTAACCCTATGAGTGTACTGAGGTACAATCTATGTGAGCACCGAGGTACTACCCTATGTGCTAAGTGTTCCTACGTGATACCTGCCAGTACCTTCAAGAGTCCAGCATTTACATAACGAATGGTCGGTAGCAATGACGTGGTATGTGTTGTGTGTTGCATTACACCAAGAAGGGGGTACATACGTATGACTCCTTGAGCCAGTATGGATCCCATCTTGGGGTACTCGTATGATGTACGACATCTAGAGGAGAGAACATGTGACCACGACATGTGATCTCTAAGTATAACCTAGGGATTAATTAGGCAACTAACTTGGTAGATGCATTGGGTGGGAAGAATCCCGAGATCGTGCCATACTAGCCACCCCAGGTCCAGGCCTGACGTGCCGGGTTGGCCGCCACGGATATGGTTTCATTTGCCTATAGTGGATAGATATATCCGACTCCTACGAGCTATGTGTTAAATGTTTTAGCGCGATAGCCCTTCGGGGGACTGGTGCATAATCAATGTGTTATATGTCTTATGGTTTGGTTAGCCCTGCTGGGTTCACACGATCTGAGGATTCCTTTTAATCAGTATATCGGGGATAACTCCGCCAAATATAGAAAGCCGCAGGATTGATTGGCCGCTTGGAAAACGACTTGACTGTGCTTGAGCCTTCCGATAGTAGCCGAGGGACATGGACTGTCATGGTGCGTGGTCCAACCTATGTCCTTGTTTGGTTGTTGGGTTGGTCTATCGTGCTAGGATAGGCTATGGACCGAGGTTACGACCGGAAGCTTGTTATTATTATTATTATTAATTTATGCTTGGGTTTTATCTCACTCTTTCGTGCTCCCTTGTAGTACTTGCTATTCGGGGCTGACCCCGCTGGTTTTGTTTGGCCAGATCACGTAGCAGAGCCTGAGGATCCGACCTTCTTCCCTGACGTTAATGGTGCATACTAGAAGCATGGCTGGCAGGGGACTCGAGTGGGTTTCTTCTCCACCACTCTAGTATCTTTACTTATGTGTGGCGTTTAGCCACCGGTACCTGTTTAGCCGACTAATCTGGATATTTTGTCTACGCATAAATTATAATTAAATCAGACTGCAGCTGAATACAATTATGTACCTTTTGACTCTCTAGGCTAGCTAACTTATAAAGCTAGATCCTTATGATCATTAATTGATGTTTTCTTGCTTGAATGATTGAGACATAGATGTTCTGTGTGACCATAGGAGACTTGAATGTAGCATGCACCCCCTTGTCTCTTGACAGCCACGATCGCTGTATGATGTTTGTATACCTCATATGGAGTTGCTGGCCTAGTCCGTCTCCGTACTTCGGTACTGGGCGTGACAAGGTTTTTCTGGTAGCCCATGCAGGTCTGGTTTTCAGACTTGTGGGGTGTAACTATTATAGGAGTCTCAATCAAAACTTGTTCCCTTTGAATCTCTTGCCTCGATTTCTCTTTCCTCACCTTGATTGATAACCTGAATTGCATCCTCGAATCCTCCTCGTCCTGATAATTAATATCATATACCGTTCATATAGGGGTGCTTCTTTTTCAGTAGCTGGTGAGGCCAATATGGAGGAACATCCAGTAGAGCATGGCTCGATGGGGCAGCAACCGGAAGGAATACATTCTCCTGATCAGATTCGAGTGGAAGTGATATCAGAGCTAGTGGAACCGTAGGTTCTAGAAACTCCTGCACCCCCGACGGTGCCAGCAGCGACGCCAGTACCTGATGCTGCAGCACTCCTGGAGGTCATCCGAGGATTCCTAGCCACTCAGCAGCGTCAGGTGGCAGCCCATCAGCAACAGCAGATCCGACAGCAGGAACAGAATGTCCTACTGAATCAGGGGTTACAATTAGCCCTTGAGAGAAGTGTCAAGAATGATTTGGGAGCATCAGGGAGGTTTTGTCGACTTAACCTGAGGTATTTTGATGGCACTGAGGATGCCATCACGGCAGATGCTTGGCTTCAAGATACTGAGGCCATATTGATCGCAGCGAAGGTTCCAGCAGAAGAGAAGGTTGACCAGGTCAGACTGATACTTCAGGATCTCGCCCGCGATTGGTGGGCATCAGAAGAGGTTGGACTAAGGCATCCTGTACCCTGGAATAGCTTTCGTACCAGATTCAAGGCCAAGTACTTTGGAGTGGTAGCAAGGTATGAGCTACAACAAAGGTTTATCAATCTTAAGCAGGCTAGGAAGACGGTGGATGGATATGCAGTATATTTCTGTAGACTGAGTCGGTTTGTACCGACGATGGTAGCTAGAGAGCCAGAGAAGGCTATGAGGTTCCAGCAGGGACTTCATTTGGAGATTCTACAGCTAGTAGAAGGGCATGACTATCAGACTTTTGATGTCGTATTAACGGCAGCTCGGAGGCATGAACTCACTCAACAGAGGTTGGTGACAAGACATGGGGGCCAGAAGAGGTCTCATCCCCAGAGTAGGGGCGGAGGAGCAGTACAGCGAACATCGGCACCAGTGCCCGACATCCGTATTCATGAGTCATGAGCGCCGTGGAGGACGGCGGTATCTGAGATATCAGCACCAGTTTGGCATCAGCAGCAGAGGAACCAGCAGCAGCGCCAGGGGGCGCACATTGGATGTACTTACTGTGGTAAAGGAGGACACACTAGGGATGTGTGACATTCTGCAAATGGGTTATGCATGAGGTGTGGCAGTCCAGACCACAGGATTGCCAATAGTCCTATGATGCAGAGGCCAGGAGGGCCAGTTCAGCAGTTCTCGACATTGCCAGCCCCAAGAGCAGCACCGAACAGAGGACCAGCATTGGCCGTAAGGCCGCTAGCCCAGCGTCTACCAACGCAGGCTCAGATGTTTCGCCAGGCACAGAACCAGGAAGGCCCGCAGAGGCCACAGCGACAGCATGGTCGAGAAAGGAAGCATGAGGGAGCTCAACAAGGCCAGGGCCAGGCCTTCACCTTATCACTGGAAGATGCGCTAGCTTTAGGCGACGTGGTTGCAGGTAATATTTCTGTTACCTTTTTTCCTGCAGTAGCATTGTTTGATTCGGGGGCTACCTACTCTTTTATATCTGCACGATTTGCGACACATATTGGATTAGAATTCAAGGCATTGCCAGAGAGGATGAATATACTCACTGGTAATGGACTCGTAGGAGTTAACAGAGTGTGCCTAGCGTGTCCAGTCGTAGTGAGTGGGCGATTATTGCCGGCATCTTTGATTGAGTTTTCTATGGGCAACTTTGACGTTGTCCTAGGCATGGACTGGTTGAGAGACAGCCATACGACGATAGATTGTCGGGGAGGTAGGATAGTATTTAATGTACCTAGCAATGAGGAGTTCGTCTTTGTTCGATCATTGGAAGATCGACCCAAGGGTATCATTGCAGAAGCATTGGCAGAGCAGAAGCAGATTCCAAGAGTGGTCAGAGTGTTTGTTGATCTATTTCCACATGAGCTTCCATGTTTACCACCAGTGAGAGATATGGAGTTTTGCATTGAGCTGAATCCTGGGACGGAGCCTAAAGTCGGCAGAGTTTACAGGATGTCGCGGTCGGAGTTGGACAAGTTGTACCAGCATAAAGAAGAACTGAAGGCGAAGCAGTTTATCCGAGATAGTGAATCGCCCTAGGCAGCACCGGTAATTTTAGTACCCAAGAAGGATAGATCGACGCGAATGTGCATTGATTACCGATAGTTGAATGCAGTAACCGT
This sequence comes from Iris pallida, assembly GCA_029216955.1. Taxonomy (NCBI): domain Eukaryota; kingdom Viridiplantae; phylum Streptophyta; class Magnoliopsida; order Asparagales; family Iridaceae; genus Iris; species Iris pallida. The sequence continues at coordinate 20,674,012 of JANAVB010015000.1, read as the reverse complement.
GAAGAACAAGTATCCATTACCAAGGATTGATGACTTGTTTGATCAATTGAGTAAGGCTTGCATCTTCTCTAAGATTGATCTTCGATCTGGATATTATCAAGTGAGGGTCCGGAAGAAGGACATACCCAAGACAACCTTTAGATCACGGTATGGACATTATGAGTTTCTGGTAATACTATTTGGACTGACTAATGCCCCAACAGTATTCATGGATTTGATGAATCGCATCTTTCTACCCTATTTGGATAAGTTTGTAGTAGTGTTTATAGATGATATCCTCGTCTATTCCGGTAGTGAGGAAGAACATGAGAAACATCTTCGGACAGTTTTGCAGACCTTGAGGAAGCATCAACTTTATGCGAAGCTTAATAAATGTGAGTTTTGGTTGAATCATATTTTGTTCCTGGGACACATTATTTCTGGGACAGGGGTGTCAGCAGATCCGAAGAAGGTTGAGGCAGTAGAGAATTAGCCAGTTCGAAGATGGTAGCAGAAGTACGTAGTTTCTTAGGGTTGGCAGGTTACTACCGGAGGTTCGTGGCAGACTTCGCCATAATTTTGGCACCCTTGACGCGTTTGACGCATAAAGAAGTAGAGTTTGTTTGGTCAGCAGAGTGTCAGACATCATTTGAAGAGTTGAAGAAGAGATTAATCTCAGCCCTGATCTTGACACTTCCAGTAGGATCGGGAGGGTTTACAGTGTATTGTGACACATCCGGGAAGGGACTTGGATGTGTATTGATGCAGCATGGTAAGGTGATAGCATATGCATCTCGACAGCTTCGAGATCATGAGAAGAATTATCCGACTCACGACCTGGAATTAGTAGCAGTAGTATTTTCGCTTAAGTTATGGAGGCACTACTTATATGGGGATC